>CM061920.1:264388645-264557840 GCA_031002005.1 Vandiemenella viatica
AAAATACATTTATAGCACGATACTGTTGTTGATATAGTCCTCCACAAATCAACGTTGTATTTTCCCTTTTACTACAGTTCTTACTTTTTACTGTGCTCTCTGTTAACAATTAACTATTATAGCATAGCGCAGTCAGTGTGTCCTCTGTTTAGGGAATAGATTATGAGGACTCAAGTCCCAATGGAGTGGAGGAATTTTTTTTTCTGTTATTGTACTTGATCGTTCATACTCCCATCTAAAGAGTACCGCGGAGGAAACTTCAGTGTAACTATGTGATAACAGTATGACGCCACTACTGCCATTTTGGCCATGTGTGGTAAGACGTGATGCAACTCTGCATTTCCCAGGAATACTATGATTTTATTCCTTTCGGTCTTCCGCGCCCAATTTTCAAATGCATAAAGCGCTGTGCTCCAAATATAAAAGTTTTAAAGTTCTTTCTTAGTCTGTGATCAGTGTCTGGAATTACAATGTTTCTTTAAATCCTCCAATGGTATCATCCCACGCATTGTTTATCTAGTGAAATTTTCGTAGAATTTAGCAAACGTCTGTCATTACTTCCCCAGTAGATTAACAATTTTGACATTATTTTTCAGTTTCTTTTATTTCCATGGCAATAAATGGATTTTGTTTTTTGCGTTTTCGTGTATTTTGACTCCAAGTTCTCGGCGCAATATTTGCTTTGTAACAATCAGCACATTTTCAACAAATTCACTCTTCTCCTTATGACATCACCTCTTACCAATCATTTTTGTTAAAATATATACATATATATGAAGGTGTGCATGTTTTATATATATATATAAATATATATGTGTGTGTATGTGTGTTTGTGTGTTTGAGAATGAGAGAGAGAAAGAGAGAGGGGAGAAAGAGCCGTAATTTAAAATGGCAACGTAATCTTCCACAGTCAAGTGGGATGTATAGTCTTTGAGGCAGTGTAACTGTAAGTTACTATTAGAATCTATGGTTGCTGAGAGTGTTGAGAGAGAGTGGTTTTCAGGCTCGCGGAATGGAAGCCTGTGTACGTCATAGCGATAGTTTGGAAAACTATGTGTAGTGATTGTTAGGGTCGAGATGGAGTCGAAATTTGTATCTCTTAATGAGTATGTATCAGTGATTGAAGATATTTACTTGAATTGTGAGTCGACTTGAGAAAGTTAAGAATAGCCCAGTCTTGTAAAAAGAACGAAATGTATACGCCGAATCATTGTTTTACAGATTATTAGCAACTTTTGTCTAAAAGAGCGTAGTAATTAACTGAATTGCATAAATAAATAACCAAACGCTTGAATGTGTTCGTGATGGGTTGGGTCACTCGTCCAAAACATGCTGATACGTCTTTCAATTGCGAATGGTAGAAAATGGCTCTCATTTTGGCCAATACTACCAGGATCACTAAGTCAGTTATTAAATCCTCTAGGACAGCCTGCAATTCGTAAAACAACGATTCCTTATCATTTTGCTCCATAATGCTTGTTATCTTTGACTTCACGCCTAGTTGAAAACGAGGGACAGTGAGCAACGAACGGGAATCACCTGTTAGCAACCAGTAAATAATCCAAGCAGGTAGTGATTACTCATGAAGGTGCTTGTAGGGATACTGCTCATTTGGGACTTATTGAATAAGATCATATCACAATCATCGAGCCTGGTTATGTACCAAAACTTACCGCTCTTTCAACCTTTCCTAATTCCTGTACACAGTATAAAGATTCGATTATCAACTAGTCGCCAGTCTATGAATCATTAAATTAATCACAGTCAAAGGACAAACACATGTGGCAGGCCGAAGTATACACACGTCCGTAAACCACAATTCAGAAAAGTTTTATACATTAACTACAAGCTAGCCGCCAGACAATATAGATTCGTCACCAAAGAAAGCAGGTTTCGAGTATAAAAGGTTGAAAATAAATGAGTAGTGGCCCGGTTAAAGTTCACTAAACAGTTTAAGCTATGTAGTTCTGTCACCCACTTCACAACATCAGTCGACCACAAGTCATATTCTCTCGAAACAGCACACAAACTATACTATATCCTCTGTTCCACACAAGGCAATTTAATCCTGTTCACACTTCTTCACTCAGCTTCCCGACGGTGATGGCAAGGGTTTACGGTACACATGTTCATTAACTCAAACACTCGCGACCATCTTAGCGTAACCGTGGCGAATGTCTCTGTGTAATACTCAGCGCGCCTGACTCGCTCAACTCCAGAGACATTCTCGAAACATCTCTGCGATCGCATGCAGCTACCAACTTACAAATACACATAATTCTTACCGTATCACTTCTGCCACCGAGGAAGTAAAACTGATTCAGTTGAAGAATACAGCTCATATTTCCTACAGCAGTAACAGATCAAGTTCCAGTTAAGCATAAATTTATCTTTTTACTTTACCGTCAATATTATGATTTTGTTAATAATTAAATAGTAATTTAAGGACCGTTTGGTTATATAATTTTAAAGTTATGAACTGCGAGATCAGTCAGTGCGCTATTGTTACAGATCGTTTAAGACGACTTATTCCTTCATACATTTCGTATCACCGTATGGATTACATGTTGCACTCTGCACTTTTTGCTTTCAGCGAGTACGTTCCCTCTTCTCTGCTCGCTATAACTTGGTATCAGAAGTCAGAATGTTGCCAACATTTTCTCACAATCGACCGAAGAACTTTTCTATCTTACCTGAAAGTCTACATTGGAAGAGAAGTTTGCTGGTGGCAGAGTTGCTACTGCAGGGAGATGTGAAAAGCAAGATGGAGTGAAATATATCAAGAAAACAAGATGTGCACATTTCTTGAGAAACATGAAAACTCTTTTGTATAAGACGAAATTTGTCATTAATAACACGGACCTCTTTTTCCGCTGACCAGGAAGCACACAGTAGTTCTCATTTCACACAGATGACTCAAGCGAGCGAGGGGAAAGTTTTTTCACGAACTGCGCAAAATTTCCGTTTCCGCAAAAGGTTTTTTTCAAGTGAAATCTCTGCTAAGCTTGCAGAGGGGCGATTCTGAGCAGCTTGCACAGGGCGCTGGAAAACTTTCGCTTCTGCGTCAGTAAATAACGAGAGATGATTCAGAATGTTAAAAAACGTCGCGAAAGAGCGCGCTTCATTTAATTCTGCTAGTAATACACAAGGACTGTATGAAGTAATCAAGGAAATTTTGTAAAATAAACTTCTTGAATAAAATTTTGTTATACTTGTTCCGCTCAAATTACGAGCTATTTCGTATTGATAGGACTGTTCCAATTATTTTTTTTTTAAAGAGTCTTAGTTCATACATTTTCAGTTAGATACTTAAGCCAACAGTCGTTATTTGCTACAAACACATCCGGAGAGTGTCATTCTCAATAACTGTGGCCAGTGGCGGCTGTACCTTAAGTGCACTCGTGCGCTGAACCACCAATCCAAAAGATTTAAAAATGACAAAATATTAAGTACCGTACCTACTTCATCTTTATTTTTTATATTACCATTTTAATATTTATTTTTAAACATACAAAAACAAAAACGTATAAAAAATTAAATCTCCAATTATGGTGAAACAGTTTGAGCGCTTTACTAAACTATTAAGACTTATTTTCCTGTAAAGACAAATTCTCGTGCGCTTCGGCGAGTGCACGAGGACTGCTAATACAACTTGTAGGTGATACGAGTTAATACGCCTGACGCGTGAAACAAAAGATAGTTCATAGAAACGTACCGAGTAATGAGTCGGTTGTCGAGCGCCGCACGTGCCAACCGAGGATTGCCGAGAGTACCCGATGTTTGGCGAATTGGCCGGCCAGCATGGGCGCGCGCGAGGCGACGGCAGCCATGATTGACATCTCGTTATTAGACTATCAGTATAGTTTCACTGTATGTGTGACGCGCTAATAATTGTTTATTTATATTACCGTAAATAATTGTTTTTAGTTTTTGTTTCGATGTTTTTCGAGAACTTTTATTCTATACTGTGTATGGTGTTAGTGAAAATTATTAGGATTGATTATATTAAAGAAAATAACAGAACTTTTCAAAATAAAGTGAACATAAAATTGGTCGGACCACCACGGCCCTTTTTAAATTTAAAACAAGAGTGCAAATCGAAAAATAAAGCATTTACACGAAGTTTTAAAAGTGAAATGTATAATAGAAAGAAATGGTTGTGTAGATGTGAGCGTCTTAATGCATTCTTTTGTTTTCCTTGCATTATTTTTGGCGGAGAATCGATTTGGACAGAAACAGGAATCAAGGATTTGACGCATTTGAGTGAAAAAATAAAAAAAAAACATGATTCTTCACAAGTACACCTACAAAATGTAATGAGTTTGTCTGTGTTAGGCACGGTCGACATTCGTAATCAGCTAGATTCCGTGTATAGAAGCAATATCCAAAAGTATGATGAACAAGTTGTTCTATAATAATGACCTGACTGAATCATTTTCAGAGTCAATGAAACGATTGCGAATTCTGTGCACTATACCAATGACTTCAGTAGAGAGCGAGCGATGTTTTTCGACACTGAAAAGATTCAAAACTTTTCTCCGAAATACCATGTCTCAGGATCAGCTAAATGCACTTTCTGTGCTTAGTATTGGAAATAAATTCATACAAACAATACCCGATTTTAATAAAAAGGTGATTGAACATTTCGCTTCAGAAAAATGTCGTCGTATTGATTTAATGTATAAAAAATAAACATATATCATGTCAATTTTTGTTTTGTTGCATTTTCTAATTTTAATATTTTAGTAAAGTGCACCACCAGTTCGATAACCCACCAGCCGCCACTGACTGTGGCAACTTCTGGCATCCGTACGGAAACTTCCATGCCGTCTGATTTCGATAATGCGTAGAAATAAGGCGTAGAATTTAACTGTTCAAAAAGCATCTATGGTTTCCTCGGAACTGTGGATCAAAAACAACTTTGCCTAAAATCTGCAACACCTTTAAATGTGACGAAGTACTTTAACACATTACACATCGAATTACTACCAGAAACATGTGTGAATGAGAAAATTCAGACATATGCATCCTGCTTTTACGCACCACTGATAGTGAGTGAAGTATTTTAACATATTATGGTAACTTTATCGGAAAAAAGTGAGAGACATGGATGTATACAAAAATCTATGGTATAGGACAGAAATTACAGAGCACTTTCGTATGGACATTATTGCTCTGTTAGTTTATATCATGAGCGGTTTGCAGGAGGGACAATAATTGGGTCTGACTTGGCTACTATTGTATATCTAATCATTAATGAATAGTTTAAAGCATAGGTTCCCAACCTTTTTTGACCTACCGCCCACTTTTCGAAAAAAAAATTACTCACTGCCCCCCTGTTTGAAAAAAAAAAACAGCGCTGACATCTTTTGTGGTTGTAATCAACGTTGTGTAATCCATAGCACTTCAATTTAATTGTCTTGTTGCCCACTTCTTCAAACAGTGATTTGATGGCGCCCCTCTTAGGTGAATTGGGCTTAATTAAATATTGTAAAAAAGGACAGATTTTTAAAATTACTTTATTAAAGAATATTTACAATATTGCTGCCTTGTACAAATTTTTTATTAAAAATATATATTGAAAATTATTGTAAAATGATCAGTGAGAGGTCTGAGCTTGATGTAATGATACTAATTTTTCTACATTTGGTGCTATATTTGTCAGCATGAGTCTTAAATCTCCGCGTTCCACAATCTGTTTCTTTTCTTTGTTAGTAAATTTCTTACTACACTAAGTCCCCTTTCGGCTATATATGACAAAGCCGGATATAAATCTGGAATTTGTCTGTGTAGCCAAAATTCTTGATATCCATTTTTTAATTTCAATTTTAATTCTTCATTTTTTGACAGTTTTATCAATTCTTCAAGTAGCGATAAATCTGCTGTTTGTAGGGTTGAGAAAGGTTCTAATACCCAATCTGGAATGGTCATGTTAAGGATACCCTGTAATCTGTTTTTAAAATCTTCTTTAAGTGCTTCCAATTTCCTCCATAGAAAATAAAAAAATTTACAAAATAAAACATATTTTTAAAAAAAAAGTCAGATAGCCTAAGGGCGTTTTCACACAAACCGGAGCCGGCGCCGGCCTTATCCCACCGAGCTCAATAAGTTTTTTACTTTGGCGGAGGAAATAGGCATCCATCATTCAAAAAACGTTACTTAATAGATTATTTATATCGTAGAACGAAATAAAATAAATATTTAATTAACATACAGTACTGGATACATCCTGTGTTGACTCAAATACAAAAAGAGGTCTAGAAAAATAGTAAAATAAGTTAGGTACACAAATATTATGCTATATTTTTGTTTCATTGAATAATTTTGACCAATTACGAAATCAACTGAATTTTTTAAATATGATACAATAGCTACGACTGCGATTGAAATCTAAAAATTTCGTCTATTGATTTTTAAAGATCTCGTTAAAGGAGCAAACTTTACTGACTTACATGAGGCCTACAGATTGGGAATAAGCACAAGTAAAGTAAAACGTAGGCGTCGAAAGAGATGTATACATTTCTGAAAGAATATTTCGAAATGAAAAGAAAAAGAAACCAACTGAAAAATGATAAATTACATATTTATCATTTGTATTAACAAACATTATAATTAACTTACACTTTACTTAAAATTGTAAATCTGGTTGTGCTATTATTTGTGGTATCAACACAAAGATACTTTGTCAGTATCGAGGGCGCGTTGCCGTGGCAAATTAACAAAATAAATTGTGTAACCTGTTCTATATTGTTATAACTAACAATAAATGTATAGCTGATCAACTTTCAGTTGTTCTTTTCTTTCACTTCATAATCTTCTTTCAAAAATGTGTAAATCTCTTTGCACGCAGTTCTAACTTTGAAATAGTCGGCTGTTTTATGCCACAAATAAGGTTTAATATCAACTAATTCAATTAATTTCATAGTTTCGTGCGAGTAATATTACAAAAATAACAGCAAATTGTCAGCACTGAGATTAGATCCTCTTCGCCACCACCAGTGTGGACAAGTGTGCATAAGAAACAATTAAATCAAAGGGCCGGCGATCTGCCGGACCGGACTAAGTGTGAAAGCTCTCATTTCATTACATTGTATCCAGCGCCGGTTTTGCCAGTGTGAAAACTGCCTAACAATATCCCGTTTCAATATATGCTGGCCTTACACGAAGTACTTAGCAAGTGAGGGATTTCAATATCCGCCCACGATGCAATTATGACATTGTTTGTACCGGAAACTGACGCCACATATAGATTTTAGGTGCCTTAGCGCCTCCCACAGTATATGTTGTAAACGGCATGATGGTTTGTTCAGTTTGCAATTAAAGCCCATTTATGATTGATGAACGTAAATTCGACACCCCTCTCGATTTAAGGAACACCTACCTTTGACAGAGAGGCTAACCATTATAGAAATATTATTTCCGTTTAAACTACGAAAGCATACACTTGTTTATTCCATTGTGATAACATTTCCATATTCACGTTCAGTACAAAGTAAAGCAAACTTACATTAACTGAGAGTTAAATTACTTCCCGAAGCTGCTATTTCGCTAATAAGACACGTGCTTCCGAATATGGTAACCACAGAAACTGTTCACCATCGACAGAAGAGACTATCACCGAACCCGTGGACCCCTTTAGCTAACCTGACAGTGTTGCTGGATTTCTTGATCACAGTATTTTATCAAATTTTAATTTCATACAACTTCATGTCAACCATAGGTTCGTAAAAATCTCGAAATGTCAAAAATGATATGATTCTTAACCCTCCTTACATTGTATGATAAATGATGTTGATGATAATAATAATAATAGGAATAGTAGCAGTGATCAGTACAGAATCGAGTGCAATTAGCAAATGATACAAAAATTAAATAAAGATTAAATCATAGTTGAAATTTCACAGCACATTCCTCACGTAATATCGATCAGTAAATAGAAAAATAAGCAAATAATAATAATGAACATGTACTAACCTCTGTGGCAGATAGATATTCCAAAATAAATAATCTTCAGTAAGTAGGTCTACGTAAGCTGTAGATACCGCACAGGTTCACAGTCGCTCCGTCAGAAGGCACTCCCGAAGAATCGAACACTGACCAGTGTAAACGTATAAGCATTGTTGATCGAGCCGGAACATAAACATACTAACAATGGTGCACAGCGCTTGCTGCGACTCATCCATGAACTATTGAAGCAGGTGTTAGGAACAAAGATATAATGTACTAATACCAACTTTTAATCCCCACTGATCTTGCTTAAAGGACATTTGGAATTACTTGCTGAAACATTTGTTCAATGTTTTTTGTTCTTAATTAATCTCATCAGTGTTGGCTAGGGGGGCGCTGGCTGGGCGTCAACGCCCCCCAAATTTGCCTTTGTTCACAAACGCCCCCTTCAAGCTCTCTAACGCCCACCGGGGGGCGGTACGGTCCACGTTGGGAACCACTGGTTTAAAGTGAAGGACGAAACAAATGCAAACTTGCAAAATTCTCTCTCACTGAGCCTCTTGACTGTTGAACCTTTGGTGAATGAAACATTAATGAAAAGAATTAGGGGCTGATTACTAGCAGTCCACGACCGCTATCAATTTCTCTGTACTGGAAATTTTTGAAGAAGTAGCCACGTAGTGCTTATCTGACTATGAGGATGCTTTCCTGAAGGCAATAATTTAGGAAGTGTGGTGTCAGTGGGAACCGTGCACAACGAAACAAATTGCTTCGCACAGTCGAAATGTTTGGATTAACCGTATAAGGAATTCTATTCTTAATGTTTGGGTGAGGGCAGGTGGTGTTGTCTAATTTAATAAAGTTAGTTATGGTTATTTCGTGGTGAGTTTCTTCTATTTCAGTCACCTTGACTACTGCGCCTCGGACAGTCACTGAGGTAGGGATGGCGATTCTTTCCAAAAAAAGATCGATTCGAGCCGAAGTTTGATAAATAGATTCATAAAAAAAAATCGAGGTGTAAAAGATCGATTTCCTAAAAACACTTCTTTTTTCATTTCCTTTTCGTATTCGTTTTTTCAATATAATTCCCATCATGGAAAACAAAAAGGACACCATAATAATCGATCTTTTATCATTTTTAAACTAATTAAAGTTTTTTTTATAACTAAATCAATATACAACATTTATTTCACAAATTTGTTGGTTACATAAAACAGTTTTGAAATGATATAGTTTACAGTTCCCAGTGCTTAATATCCAAGCCTTTCATGAACAACAGTCTGTCCAGTCTACTAGGATCCAAGCGGTTCCACTCATCACTTGCGATGTTGCCGGCAGTAAAAAAAGGCACTCGCAAGGTACTGATGATCCCACTATACAGATATACTTCTTGGCTGTTGAGTAAAGGTGATGACAAATTGATTTTTTTTGTTCTTGCCAGTGAAGTATATATATGATCATACTTCACGTGCACAACTGCTTGCGATATAAAGTGTTTAAATTCTTCGTTTAAACCCTGACTTTCATGTGCAAGTGCATTACATGTAGAAAGTGCTTTTTCACATTCGATTTTCACGGGTGAAATATCGATTCACTGGATCGATTCAGTACTATAAATCGATTTAAAAAATCGATTTTTGGGTTCAAAAGATAGATTCTTCGATTAATCGATCTAAGATCGTCAGCGTAGATTTTGCCTCACTCTCCATTAAGTCTCTTGGTTATCTCATCAAGAGTTAACTTTCGGTTACTGCGCACCATCTCATCAATTTTGGTCTTCCAGGCCGCTCCTCGTCGTGGACGTTGCTGCAACCGGTAGAAAACTCCCGGCACCACTTCCGCACGTTGTTAATGTACACACTTTGACAATAAATTTGGCCGCCGCTGAAAACTTCTATCACTCTTATTTTGCAAAATATGACATCAATGTCATCCCAGGAAACGGTAATGCAATACTGGCAAGCCAGTACTGCGTTACTGTTTCTTAGGATGACATTGATGTCATATCTTGCAAAATAAAAGTGATAGAAGTTTTCAGCGGTGGCCAAATTTATTGTCAAAGTGTGTACATACACTTTTCCCCGTACACTTCCACTAACTGACGATGGATTTCTATCGGTGTAACGTTTTTCGCGTTCAAAAATCGGATCACTGAGCGCAGTTCGCACCTGGCGGGTGAGCTAAGCGGCTGCTCCATCGCGGACGGCTGTACCATTGGGCGATGGGAGAACCTAGGAACACGGAATTGTTATCGGATTTCTCCTAGTATTGCTTGTTTTGACGCTGCATCGTTGGAGATCACATTTTTCTGAACCACCCTCGTAGTTATCCAAGTTATTATTAAGACGCAACCGAGCGTGGTGGTGTAACGGATAGCGTTCTGGTCTCGCATTCGGGAGGACGGCGGTTCGAATCCCCGTCCGGGCATCCAGATTTGGGTTTTCCATGGTTTCCCAAATCACTCCAGGCAAATGCCGGGATGCTTCCTTAAAAAGACCATGGCCGAATTCCTTCCCATTCCTTGCCCCCATCCTTTCCCGTCTCTAAAGACCTCGCTGTTGAGAGACGCAAAGCAGATTAAAAAAAAAAAAACAGGACGCAGATTATATGGATTTTTGACAAACAGCGAAAATCTATGACCACAGTAAATGTGCAGACACAAATAACACCGACTAATGTAATAGAAAAGAAAGACAATTAACCATTATAGTCCAGAAATGAGTTACCTTTACGATCAAGGAAAAATCAATCCATGCAGCAGTTTACACAATTGGTGCACTCAAACATGGTATAAAAATACTTATGAAAAGTTGTAGTGGTTTTACAAGGTACAACTATCTGTTAATGAAATTTATCCCAAACAACGCGAACAGCCAAATAAACTTTACTGGTACAATTGCAATTAGTGTAGGTAGAATTTAATTATTTTAGGCGAATACACTGGATGTTATACTCCCAAAACTAAGTTGAGTATGTCGCCTTTAGCCAGAATCTGTTGCTGATTTTCCTACCTGCGACCCTTCCACAGTCTGTGTGGGATAACTATTATGCAAGATGTTTGCGACGTCCTCATTGGGCCCACTAAATTATTGCTGGCCGTTCGAATAGCACAGGCGGCATCCAGAGCGTGTTAGCCTGTACGTTCGCTTTGCGGTGTCTGCCTTTCTAGATCAAACAGCGGGAATGTTTTAATCGTTATGGTAGCGCCTACACCTAATTAGTTCTCTGTTGACGCTGGCGTTGATGTTAACCTCATTCCGATACGTGGTAATTTTTAAAATATATCTTGAGCATCTGACCGCTAGGCCATACAGAAAGTTGCCGTATTGTATTTTGTAATTCTATCAATTTGTATACTAATCACTTTCCGTGGCCCATTGCTTATAGCAATTTCAGACACCACTGGGAAGACACAATACTGAATTAAAAGCGTTCGTGCCAGAGTCCGGACTGGAACCAGTGACTCCTGGACAGCGAGGCTAGTTCCTACATTGCCGGGGCCGTTAGCATACTGAACTTGCCTATTAATACTTGCTATATCCAAGTATTAATTATTACTTTAATCCACTGTTCAATTTGCATTGTTTAACATTTTTGAGAAATAAATCTTGTGATCAGATATCCGACGCAAACGACATACCGAAGGATGTTGAGGTCATTTACCTTTTTGACCACAACACAGACGTTGTTGTCAGCAGCAGGTCTCTTTTCCTTTTTTGCCCCGATGAGGATTTCAAATCTATTCATTTTACGCTGTGCTGAATTGGGTCGAATAGAATTTGGCTTGAGAAGGGTGTGGGGTAGACTTTTATACGTTCAGGCCTCGTAAAAAAATCCTGCGTGTGATTATGTTTTGAACTCTGGTCGTCCAAGTGTTAATCAGTGCCCCTACTCAATGAACTGCGGAGGTGTTGTTTTAGTGGAATGTAGAACACAACGTGATTTTACCCCCGTACTTTACTGCTCGTTAACATCTAGCTAATTAGGTGGTCAGAATAGGGGGGGGGGGTACAACAAAATCTCACCAAGAGGTATAAAATGGGGGGAGGGACGATAGAAATCTCACGTATTTTTTTTATTTCGGATTGCCAACCACTAAAGAACAGTAGAACTAAAAAATATAGTTTCAAAAATTACGAGGTCCATCTCACATTAGCGGGAGGGAGGGGGAGTTCCGACCAGATCTCACTAAATCTCACCATAGGGGAGGGGGAGGTCGAAATTTCAGAAAAAAACACCTCAAATATTTAATGGACGCTCCCTTAAACGTGGGAGACGATTGGGGAAAGAACAAGAAGTAATTTGGCCATGGCCTTTTTAAACAATCGAACCGGCAGTCGGCTACAGTGATTTCGGGAAAACATGGAAAACCAAAATTAGAATACAACGAAAATGCCAGCCATATCATTTAAAAGCCAAGCGATTCTAAATTCTTTAGCCGTCTCTTCATCCGTAGGAAACAGCGATAGAGAACGCTCTAGATATAATCAACTCTGTGTTCTTTCTGTTATATAAATCAGCTTCCCAATGGATACCAAGGAACTATAGAAAAACTGAATGACTGCTTTGAGGAATATCAGCTGTTTCTACAGTCTATTTCTGGTACTGTTTCTTACTGTGTTGAATTTGGACATTATGCTGTCATGAAATAACAGTTTCTATTTGTAACTAGTGTAAGTCCATGACAATGTTTTGTGTATGCTCACGGTTCTATATCAGTTCCAGAAAATGCAGATACAGTGAACACGCACTTAACATAGAAACAAAGAAAACATAAAATATAAAAATAAATGCTTTGGGTTATTGGGGGGGGGGGTATGACTTCAAAGTCCAATAAATAGATAAAAGAAATAATCATAATAACGAAATTACACAGAATACAGTGAACACGCACAGTAAATAAAAACATAATAAAAAAAATGGCCACGATTTTACTTTTCACAGACTTATATTCAATCTTACGTAATTGAAATGTAAATATATGCAGATGTTAACGGCGCGATAGCTGTGATTAAACAATGGCAACGACTGGAAAGACTTCATTGAATCGTAAAGTACAATTTTATTCCACGTTTCGTCAGTTGAAAAGTATTATTTATACTTTTAACAAAATTGACGTATTTAATTTAAAATGAAATATTGCAAAAAGAAAACTTATTTAAAGTATTCTGGCAGCTCATTTCTTCCCAATTAAAAAATACTCATAACCTCAAATAGGTAATGACATCTCTGGCCAAATTCCGGGTGCGTTGCGTCACAGCGTGACAGCCAGTAGCTATTAGAAGGTGTTTACGAAATTGTACAGCAGTAGATGTTCCTATTTTGATAATCAATAGATAGTATTGTCTATTGGACCACTGTCAGCCATCTATAATAATATTATAAATGCGTAAGTAACTCCGTCCGTCCGTCCGTCCGTCCGTCCGTCCGTCCGTCCGTCTGTCTGTCTGTTACGTTTCTTGGGCTAAACGACTAATCTGATCGTGATGAAATTTGAGAATTAGATTCGATTTGGCATTAGGATGGATATAGGATACTTTATCTGTATAAATAGTACATATTGTCATGTAATTTCGAAAAATTACCGAAACGAACATAGACCGACACTTAGGATTTGTAAGACCCTGTATTACCTTCCAGTACCGCAGGTTGGTAGCTTAGTGGTTAACGCGCAAGCTTACTGATGCTTGGACGGTAGTTCTCGGTTCAAATTCCAATAGAGGAAAGTATTTTTAAGAATTGTTTTTGATCATATGAGCCATGCCTTGACGGTCAATTTTTCAGATTTCATATTAAACTCTAGATGTCACAAATTTAGGGGTGAAATGCTTGGCAAATCGTACGCGGTCCAATAATGCTGTAGCTGTACACCTTTTCACGCTGTACTGATCACTCAGCCGTTGTTTCTCTTGCAGTCAGTGTGTGTGTGATCTGAACTAATAATATTATGTGAGCGAAAGTATGTCTTTATCTTTTTGTAAGGTTTGTAGTCTAAATGACTATATCGATATTGATGGAATTTGACAAAGAAATACTTCATATCTGTAGGAAGTACACACGACATGAATAACAGTTTTAGTCACGATGTTTTGAGAACTCATCGAATGATGATAGACGGACGGATGCGTGTGTTAATCTGTAATGTTACGTCGGTTGCTCAAGCTGTGCTTCTCACACAGTCTGTTAGTGTATGATTTGATAGTAAATTAATTTCGTTTAGAGACAAAACCAGTTTTAATATATATGTCGATTTGCTCTGCACTGTACCATTAGTTTGTGTCTGCCTTTTTTTCCAACTAAACTTTATTAAAACATACACATGAAAACCAGCATAAACACTCAATTGAGAAATTAACAACAACAGTTCATTCCCCTTTTCGTTATAAACACACACCACCAAAATGTTTCTGGCACCATTTTATTTTGCCTTCTTTTTTGACAGCCTCGCGGGCGTAAACCGGGCCTAAGTGGTTGCTCTAGCATAGCAGCTAAAGTTATCAGACAATCTAAGAATCGGATGCTCACGTTAAAGATGAAAAGACCAATCTCAAATACAGCTGTCCTTAGCATAACCCATCCCCCATCTTCCACATCCCCGCACCTTCGTTTGTTTTTTCTGTTTGTAAATATGTTGGAAACTGAATCTCTTTATGAGACAGCTTCCAAGATAGAATAATATAGTGATGGTTTTCCTGTAATATAATGCCGACTTGGTGTTGTTTGGGAGACTAATAATTAGTTACTAACAGCTTTCTATATTCAATTCTGGTAACGAAATTCTAAGTCCACGCTTACGAAGTCGCGGGTATCGGCTAGTTTATTTATATGTATATTTAAAAAAATGGCACTTGTTTACATAACTACTAACAGTTAACCTTGGCAACAACACATAAAGACGGAGATGACAGGCGGTGACTTTGAAGGCATGTTATAATTTTAATGCTACATTCAAACATGAACGTGGTGATTCAGGAGATGGTAATGGGAAACTGAATACTCCAATGGGTTACGCACGCACATTGGCGCCCTCTGCCATACACCACCACTTTAGATGTAAACTCCACGAAATGTTGCCCTTTTACTGAAGTATTCTATTGCTTCCTCGCATAACGAGTTGTGGGAATCATGTGGCGATCTATCTTGCATACCGGAAAAACTTATAAGGACGCCTCTTCCCACCCAGTCCCTTGTGTTAACACCAAAACATCATAACAAATAAAATCCCAGTAAGTGCATATCTCGTCGCAACCACCTGGGTCTGCCAGTTAGTTGATTTCGAAAAATAGCAAAAGTGACTGAAGCATCCAAAGCAGTAAGTTAAATATTATTTACAAATCTCTTATATATGTAGAGGAACAATATAGCATCTCCTACATTTTCAGAGTGAAGTATTTTCGCAATTCAAGTTCGATGTATTAGACCTTACACTGCAAGCATTGGTGAAGTTCTTTTCAGTAGGTCCTCGAACATTGGCGTTTTTAATTAGGTGTTTTGCCGTTCCGCATTATTGATACTTTGCTGAACCACTTTTGATATTAAGTAATACATATGTTGAGAAAATTACACTTCTGGATCTGGCTTTATGCCATTAAACAAAAAAATATTTTATAAATTCCAATAATGATGTACTGTAAACAGGAAAATAGCACGGTATTTCTTTTTTGAAATTAAAAGTTCACAAACCTCCGCAGTAGACCACTCTCATTTTACCTCTTTCCTTTCAACCCTCTCCCCCCCCCCCTCACTCATCTGAGACAAATGTACCGCAGTTATCCAACTGGTCACTGGAGAAATTGTCTCAGTATGTGTTTCTGCCCATCATACACCGTCTTTAACAGCAGCTTTGGGTTTAATATTCATTGCTATGCACGCACGTAATGCAAAAGGTCAGTACCAAATCCTGATTAAGATGATCATGAATCTGCCCCATTGTCTTCACATTCCCTACACTAACAACTTCCCGTCAAATCTGTGACCAGAAATTCCCAGTCACGTCTAATCGTCTAAAGTTGGTTTATAGCATCTGTGAGCAGACTGTTTGGTGATATTGTTTTTCTCAGAGCAGCTAATTTTGTGATTTGGACTTACGGGATCGGCATTTAAATTATGAGTATTATAAGCATTGACACGACATTTGTGGGTTGTGCTAAATTACTATCGCACATTCCTATCAAATTATCCCTTTACATACAAGTTTACTTGAGCAAACGAAAAAAATTATCTTTGGGCACATTGCTATAGTAAAACTTAACAATTTCTAGCGGAAGATGGCAACAATAAATAACACAGAGTGCTCCATGATTGAAATATCGGTTTTCTCCGTCTTTTTCCGTGGCTATGGGCCACAGATCACCAACGTCAGAAGACAAAAATGTTTTTGAAATGTGGTTATGATGCAGGATTCTTCGAAGGAAGATCTAACTAACATCCTTATCGAAACGTTTAATCATCACTCGTCTTTTTAGACTTGTCAACAGAAGAGGTGAAGAAAGCTGTCAGCAAATTATCATGGATGGGAACTTTGAACGCATAAAATCACGAGCAACTGGATGAGTCATGTAAAAATAATCGCTGTCCTACATTTTAAACTGATCGTAAAGGAAATTATAAATTGTCTCAGGTGGCGACAATCAGTCAGGGCTTCAAAAAAATACTGGAACTTCTATTTACATGAGCCGCACAGTGAAGAGAGCGGACGCCAGAGCTCGCTCGCAACGAATGACAGCGAACGCGCTCGGATCGAGTCGGTAGAGTGCTCAAAGTGAAGGCGGTGTGTTTTCGGCGCTCAGTGTGGACGATAGTTTGGCAGGTTTCATATAATGAGCGCGAGCACATAGAACAACGAAAGTTGGCTTAACACCAATTGATGGGTATGAATCAAAGAAGGCATTATGAGATAGCTCACACGAAAAGTATTATAATCGAAGTAAAAAAGAGGAGGCATGGTGTGATATCAGTAGGTATTAAACTTAAGCAATGATGTCGAAAAAAATAATAAAATACATAAAACAACCACCGATTATATGTTGGAATCAGCATACAGAAATTATAAGTAGGTACCAACGTTAATATAATTTTGGAGTTACTTAACAATAGCATCAGACACTACTGGTACAAAACGACTGATGCTATTTTAGGCACTTTGACCATACGCTGCAGGCTTGTATAGGAATCTTCTGACGCTAGGGATCACCTGAAGGTAGGAATATTAAAGTTTTCATAATTCTTCGCTGATGATAACTTTCTGAAATCCACCATCTTGGTATTTTCTTTGACATCGTAAAAGTAATCATAAATGCCACAGTTGCAACAGACGAGTGACAACTTGTCAAAAGCCGAGCATTTACTGAGCACTGTAGACATTCGAGCAAATTTTCCTTCTTCTTGAGCACGCTGAAACGATTGAGCGGCTCATTCGCCTTTGCATGCTCAAGTAGATACGGGGCCTATGAAGTTACGACAGTTAGTAAGAGAGGCGAGAGTCCTAGTAAAATTAAGTACAGTAAAATTCCGGTTATCCGAGTTCCGATTATCCGAGCCGCCGGGTTAACCGTGGCAAATTTTTGAAATATGATATGAAGTGTGTGTTCCTACCGCCAAATATTACGTCACTTATACAATCTCTTGATCAGGGTGTAATAGAAACATTCAAAAGGAATTACAGAAAAAGGCTGCTTCAAGTTTTACTAGGCAACTTAGAGAGAGGTAGCACTGTGACAGATTCACTAAAGAAAATAGTATCAGTGAAAGATGCAGTTTATTGGTCAGTCATGGCGTGGGATGAAGTAAAACAGGAAGAGTGGTTGTTGGATGACGTTAAAAATCAGCTTAACGACGATGAAATTGTTAACATGGTTGTCAGCGGACAAGGAGAATAAAACGAAGAAGTTAATACTGAAACTGTTCCAAACATTTCTCATGCTGAAGGTTTAAAAAGAATTGAAGCAGCACTTGAGTATATTGAGCAACAAGGAAGAAAGCACAGCAGCCGAAATAATGATGCTACAGCGTTGGCGCTATACTACCGCTAAGAAGAGAAACAAAATTGAGACACAGAAGACAATTAAAGACTTTTTTTGGCAAGTTATCGTAATTAATGCACAAAAAACAACTTTATTGCTTCAGAAATTAGTTTTACATTATACATAAATTGCATTACGTATTTCAGTTACAATACGATTTTTGATTCATTGTAACCTAATTCCTTGACCTCCGGCTATCCGAGGTGGTCCTAGTGTTGTAAAAAAACAGTTTTTTCCTGACGTGAAAAAAAACATGAAAAAAACTGTGAAAAAAACATGGTTTTTTTCTGAGACATGTTTTTTTTCATAACTACTAAATTTCAAATTTTTATGGCATTATCGTTTTAGAGTTTATACTAAGTACTTATCTTACTTTTAAATCTACTATATCTTTCTGGTTCAGTAGAAAAAAATAACAAAAATATTGGTAACATTGACTGAAGTTTTCTTTTACGAAAGGGGACTTCCCGAAAAGGCTAGGTTGCGTGAGAAGGAATCCCCCTTCGGCCGTTCCCCATTGTTTGGATTGATTCTCGTTATTTGAACTAGTGCTCCCAAGCCCTACAAATTTATCTGTAGACCTACGAATCTTTTCAAAAAATTAGGAAATTTAACTACGGTTTTTGCCTCTTTTTGTTACTTGTTGTGCTTTCCTTATATTTGTATACTTGTTAAACTCGCAGCGTATAGGGATAATACTGAGTCATTGTCAGTAATTATGAATAATTTCCTTGCTACCGTTGGCGTAAACCAACGATTGAAAACAAATAAAGCTCCTATTTTGTACGATAATAGATTTAAATTCAAACTTAAAAGACCGTAATACAGAACTATCGGCGCAGTCTTCATTCACAGTGTGTACTTTGCTCACAATTTAAAATTGCAATTTCAAAAGCTTTTACATGCAATACAACCAGTAAAAGAAAATGTAACTATTTCTGAAGTTATGGATCTAGAGGGGACAGAAGAAGAAACAGAAAATTCCAACTCCGACCGAACTAGTGTTGGTAGTACTGATACTAGTGAATGTGGTACCGACATAAAAGATGAATAAAAAATTATGTTACCTATATAGATACATTTATGAATCATTATGTAAGATATTATATGATTTAGTAAGGTTTAAAACACACATGTAAAATGTAAGTTCCATAAATAAAACTATAAATTATCAAATATAGTTTTCTGAAAAAAAAAAAATTAGAAAGAAAAACGAGGGTGCTAGGGTTTTTTTTTCATGTTTTTTTTTCACAAATCTGAAAAAAAAAACTTTGTTTTTTTTCAGTTTGCAATACTAGGTGGTCCCGATCCCGTTTACCTCGGATAATCGGACTTCTACTGTACTTGGCTCGTCGGCTATTAGCTCAACACCCAAAGCCCCGTTCCCAGCGTTGCTGTGAGGCGATGGCTGTCGATACTGCGCAGACAATGAGTGCGGACGGACCGAGCAAGTGGACGGCGCGGCTTCTTCGGCCGCAATACGGCGGCCGCCTGTGGTCAGAGCTCGCGGCGACAGCGGCCGTACAAGTTAATCACGGCCGAATCAATGGCCGAGTGCGCCTCGAATGGCTGTGGCGGAGGCGGGCGGCGCTCCGGAGCCCGCGGCAGGGGACTGCCCCAGAGTAGCCAACTGCGCACGATCACCAGTGGTGCCAAACTTAGATAAATCTCTCGACATCTTTATCTCTGGAATACAGCAATATCTCATTAAAGTCTCTCCCAGTTATACAGTTCTTCACGGGAAAAGGGTGTAACCAGCAAGTTACGATAAGCCAAATGAATCTTACGTAAACAAAGTAGACGTGAATATGTATTTAACTCTGGCCGTCACAGGACACCCGGCAGATGTGAAATATTGAAATTGAAAGTTACTGAAAGAATTTATAATTAAAGAAACAAAAAAATAAATATGGTGTAAAATAAATAAAAATGTAGTTTCGTTAGTAAAATAAAATATTTTCTTATTATTTTTATAATAATAATATATAAAATTAAGGAAATGGATGACCAATGGTAACTCAAGTTTGTAACAGAAGCATTAGACTTGATGTTATCGAGGTATCTTGAAAATACGGCATCGATTGTTGTTCCATATCCTCTTGTAAGTTCGGTTGGTTTATTATTGATTTTAAAATCAAATTTTGTTCAAACAGTGTTGTCAAAGGGATTGAATCGTTTGTTGGAAAATTAACATTAAAATCTCCTGCTAGAATCATGGGAAGTTCGTCCAAATTATTCCCTAAAATCCTTGAACCTTCGCGACTTTACAGGGGTAACAAATGGAATAAAATTTTTACGATTTTTGTGACTTTTTGATTTGGTGAAATATACATCAACAACCATAAGGAATTTCCTCCGATCATCCATCTTATCAGCAATAGCTACTTGGGTAACATGAGTTCACCTGCATTTCGTATTGTAAGTCCTGTTTGCCGTCACGGTACGGTGACGTTTCACATAAAAAATCGCTTTTTTATGCACCTTTTAACATCATAATAACTAATCACGCAATTAATTTTGATAAATTCAATTTAAAATGTAATAAATCTGTTTCATTTTGAAGTTTTAATTCTGTTCATGACTCGACCATTCCGCTGTTCGCCTCATACTGTCTACACAGTGCGTGTAACTACTCTGCGTTGAATCCTGTAAAGAGTCTCCTACCACTGAGTCGCTGCCAGAAATACATGGCTTGGCTGCTTCCTGCTCAGAATAAATTTTCTGTACAAAAGTTATCAGTTTAAAACAGCAGTCAGATAGAAGTGTTACCTCATAAGAGACATTGCTCAACCTGTGACTAATTGATTGGCACCAACGGATGGCACAAATTTCACCTCAAGTTTTGGCGTATTATAAAGTATATAGGAATAAAAATTTTCACAAAATTATATTACGGAGAAGCGTATGTAACAGGAGGAACTATTTATCAACTGCAGGGCGGAATCAGAAGAATGAGACGTCGTGAAGATTGCTGATCGCTTTGAAGTTATTGAATTTTCGTTGCCTAGTTTTCATGGCCTAGTCACACATTCTTCGCGCACAATTGTGTACTTGCGGGTACCTATGCCAACTCGTTGTAATTCAGTAATAATGGGAATTAGAAGCGGAAATGAGGGAAACGAATGAAGCTAACCTTTTTTTTTTACTTATTGCTTTATGCCTCGTCGACGGCTAAGGTCATAAGATGGGGGATGGGATTGGGGACAAGGAACAGGAAAGAATTCGGCCATGGCATTTTTGAAGGAAGCATCCCGGCATTCGCCAGGAGTGATTTGGGGAAACCATGGAAAACCCAAATCTGGATGCCTGGACGGGTATTCGAACCCACGTCCTCCCGAATGTGAGGCCAGAACGTTAACCGTTCACCCACTACGCTCGGTGAAGCAAACAGATTAGAAAAACCTCCTCACTGTATATAGATGACTGACGACCTAGATGTCAGTGATTGTGGTAGTACTTGCCTATCTAGCCCCAGAGTTGGACGCCAAGTTGTAGCGGGGTTTTCCTGGAGTACTACTTTTAATTTAATAATTATCATTGTTGAAAAAGGTATTTAATATTACGAGGTATTGCAAATCTAAATTCAGCAAGAATATCGATGGTATTGGGAGTGCAGGAAAACTGTCACAATATGACATTTGTTTAGTATCACTGGCAATTACAAATTAGAGCGAATTTACAGTTAATGTTAATTCAAGAAGGAAAAATCACAAATCAACGCTCAGAGATCAATCAGCCAACATTAGCAAGCAAACAACTTTAATTTATTTTGGAATCAATCTCAAAATTAATATCCGAAAGAATGACTCTTAGAAGGAATGTACAATACAAGTTACGATGGTCTCAGACATAGTTATCATAACGCTGCAACTTTGCATTGAAATAAGCAAGTGCGTCAGGAATGAACAATATGCAATTCGAAAATAACTCAAATTGCTCAGTGGGCTTTTAATCTACGAAGTTAGAACGTAGATCTCTCTTCTCAAAGACGCTTAAGAGTTCGTGTCAATTTCACGGAATGCGCTATCAGATGGCTTGGTTGTAACACTTTACCATTGTAGTTCTGCATCTGAAGTCTGCGATGTTTGGAGTTGGATCCACGATACGCGAGATCCGTGGGTCATATGGCAGCTGCAATCACGCTCCAGCATTCTGTTCAGAATGCCAATTAACAGCGCCAAACATTCAGAAGTCAGACCTCAGCAGAAGTCAGCAAGAGAAGCCAACTATCGGTGTCCGCAACAGAATGAATTTGCAGTCTCTGCAATCGCGTCCGTCAACTCTGGCCCCACCTTCGATGTCTCGAGGATACATATTTCACAGAAAATTCCCAGGATTTAAGTTATATGCTTGCTGGGATTAGGACTTTGGTTGGCAACCCGATGTCACGTGATAACGTGGGTATTTTATTAGTCCCGACACTAGTCGGTGGAACGATTCTATGTTTCGTGTGGCACGGATTCTCCCCCGCTAGGTGCGGTGACCTCTTGTTGATCACACATCACCGTGGGGCCCCTCACTCATAGTTCTGGGACGTGTCCCTGATAAAACTTCACCCCACTATCCTTCTGTTGGCTGGATGCGTCCAGTCACTAACAGGTAACGGTCCCTGCTGTTCACGGCCTCTTAGGAAGGTCGACTCTTTTCAAGGCTGCACAGCTCAATTAATGTTTTATATTCATTGCACCAATGTAAGCTGAATATTCACTGTTGGCTTAACAGTCCTTCTCATATGGAATCTTGCGTAATTTATAAGGAAATTATCCAAAAATTTATATGTGGTTGCCCAAGCCTTTATGAAAATCATTCTAATATTACCATTTATATATTAAAACTGCGCTTTGGAATGTGGCGTAAAGCGTCACATAATATGATATAAGAAGCCTTTATGGGAACAGGATCTTTTGCCTCTTAACCAGACGATCTTTGCTTAAGAAATTACGTGGCCAAAGCAGAGACCTTATCTTTAGTATGATAGCTCATTTACATATTTCAGTTAGGTATCAAGGGAGATAAAAGACTCATGATAATGAAAAATACATTGATAATTTTGCCCCTTAAGGGTCGAATTCCAAAAAAAATACCTCATTTCTCGATTTTGGTTAGATATCAAGGAAGATAAACGGCTCGTATCAAAAAAAAAAAAAAAAAAAAAAAAAAGCTATGGAAATAATGATAATTTTTTCTTATA
This sequence comes from Vandiemenella viatica, assembly GCA_031002005.1. Taxonomy (NCBI): domain Eukaryota; kingdom Metazoa; phylum Arthropoda; class Insecta; order Orthoptera; family Morabidae; genus Vandiemenella; species Vandiemenella viatica. Next base: position 264,411,806 of record CM061920.1, read on the forward strand.
AGAGTAGAATTCTGAAAAATTTCTTTCTTTGATCACGGCGGAGACCTTACTATTTAAAATTATATCTCATTTTTCTATATCGGCTAGAAATCAAAGGAGATAAATGGTTCGTGACACAAAAATGTGTTTTAGAAATATTAAAATATTTAAGGGTCAAATTCCCAAAAATTATTTTCTTTAGTCTAAATATGATTTGACCAAAGTGGAAACCTTAATCTCTAAAATAATATCTAATCTAAATCGAGAAATGAGCTATCAAGGGAGATAAATAGCTCGTGACAAATAGAATACGTTATGGAAATAATGATAATTTTTCTCTTTAAGAATAGAATTCCTGAAAAAACCATTCTTAAACTTTGGTGTGACCACGGCAGAGACCTTAATCTTTAAAACAATATCTCATTTATTTATATAGATTAGATATCAAGGGAGTTAAATCATTCGTGACACAAAAACGCGTTGCAGGAATATTGATATGTTTGCTCTTTAAGGGTAGAAATAAGAAAAATATATATCACAAAAGCGTAAATCTTAATCTTTAAAATGATACTCCATTAATCGATTTCGGTTAGGAATGCAGGGTGCTAAAAAAAAAAATAGCCTTTTAGTAATATTGAAATGTTTGCCCCTTAACGGTTGAATTACGAAAAATTCCTTTTTTCAAAATATGATGTGATAAAAGTGGAAACCTTAAGCTTTAAAATGATACCTCATTCATACATTTTGGTTAGTTATTAAAGGAGATAAAAAAAACACCTTATAGAAATAATATATTTGATATGCTTGAGAGTGGAACTAGAATGAACATCTTTTTTGTTTTCCTAAATCATATTTCAAAATATATGTCAAGAAATGATAAACTTAACGGCCTAATTGTCATTATACTTATGTAACATACTCACTCAAATCCGACATTTCATTTATAAATGAGAATTCGGTCCAGGTGAAAAGCGTGGTTCCAATAATTAACAAATCACTGACAAAAGATACAAGCAATAATAATTTATGTTAGAATTTTGAAACAGGTTATGAAATACGTTTAACACATGAGCCACAAATCGTAGTAAATATATGTAACAAACAAATCCTTTGTTTCCGCATTGCTGGTGGATGAAATAGCTAATGGAACACGATTTGTAACAGACAAAGATATTATCTAAGGATAGTTTCATTATTAATATATAGACAGTTTAACCTAAAATAACTTGCAATTAAGGCCGCAGAACCTTGTAAGTGTGAGAAAATTGGCAATGGAGCAATTATTATTATTATTATTTTTTAATGAACAATTTTGATTGATTACGAATTTCCTCTAACACTTCATATTTTGTTTCCCAAGTAGGAACTCATATTCGCTGCTTCATAAATGTAGAGAATAAAACAAAAGTCTTCTTTTTCTCCACCTTATACCAACCTTAATTATCGGGAGCCTTTGATGAATTTTATTCGTCATTGGCACGGTCAAATATGATTTTTCGGCCGCAGGGCCTTGCTCACGTCAAGCTTTTATACCTATTGCCAGCTCTTACCCCATACTAATGTAGGAAGTGAGATGATCCATCTGTCTGCGAAATACTGCATGTGTTTTGTATGCGAGATGGTGAAATTATTTGGAATAGCATACAGGGCTGCTCTTCCGAAATATATTTGAGTCTCCTAGTGTTAGGTCACCATTTAACAGACGAATCACCATCGACAATGTTGTATACCCTCACCCAAACACACTGTTATAAGAATCATACATCACCCCCTACTGGCTCAGTTGTAAATGATAAAAACTCCTTCAAACATCGGGACTCAAATTAAATAAACCACAGTCGAACGCCAGACATTGTATGATGTTTCTGCGTCATCGTCCTACTAGGCAGCTAAGAAGAATATGTGATACATTAAATTCTATTTCATTTGTTTGACAGTCATAAGGGAACATTAACGTACGTTGATTTTAAGGTTGTCTGACATTGCGCTTCAAGCTGCTGCATTATTATGCGTGCCTTTCTAGCAGTCACTGAACTATAATGGCTATTTTCGACGTGGCATTTGAATCTATAACGATTTAAGAAGTAATTACGTGCTCATATGAACACTGCTGGCGAAAATATTTTGGGTACCTGAGAACTGGAACTTAAGCATGGACAAAAGTTGGGACTTCAGGTATTGTGCATGTTTTCTGCTCTTAAATTTTAACATATTGTTTGTAAAACTTATTTAACTGCAGCCTGCATAACAGTGACAACGCCAGCGCAGACAGAGAAACAACATATGGAGATAAATACACAGTTTTAATCGATACTGTGTCTGATTAAACACTAAGCGTGTAATTTACATTTAACAGCTTTTTGAGCCAGCTGTGGTATAATTTTGTGTATGTACACATATTTCAGTAATTTGTAGTTATTAATAAAACTTAACTGAAATTTTATTAGTTTAAATAAACTCAATCTGAATCAATGAAAGCATAAAATTTCAATAATTATAAAAATTTAAAATGCATATGGTTGTACTGTTGACTTCAATTAATGATTTTTAGCGACTAACTAAAATTCTCGCCGAGATTTTTTTCTAAAAAACATCCAACATATGCAATTTGTATTATAAAAAGATTTTACAGTATTTAAATTCAGTTCAAATCACTCACAAAAGATGGAAAAAATAAAATAAAAATAGAATCACATTTCCAAGGTACGTTCATTAAAGGGAAGTTAAAATTGAGAAGGAAAACAATAGATCAGTTTACAAAATAATGTAAAATTAGCGATGCTCAATGCTCTTTCCAGAGGTAAAATAAAGTGGAGTGCGAGAGGAGACAATATTCATTAATTTCTCTGTCGGACAAGAACACTATTATCCTCAACCAGTGGAAATATTTTGCCTGTTGACTTAGCTCTTAACTCCAAAACTTTGTTTATAGCAGTGTTCCAGCTTCGTCCAAACGTATATTTCATTCTGCACGTAAAGGAAACCGCACAGTTATCGTGTTCAAAATAATTACAATAATAATTAATTTATAATAGCCTCATGAATTTATCCGCATCTCGGCTTTGAAACGTGTATGGAAATCTTTTCGAAAGGAGTGTTAGAGAAGATATAAACGCACAGGTACCTGAGCAAATGATTACTGACTTGTCCAGTTAACCTAACACTCATCTGTAAGAAGAAATAGGACGTCCAGTTCATTTCTTCAGGAGGCTACAGTTTAAAATGCGAACTAGAACCTAACACAGAATTCTGTACTATAATGCAACATACAGCTTCAAAGTTATTTTCAACGTGCCATTATTGTTTTTATAAAAATTGTCATATTTATTTATGCGAAATCCATTCTATTTTAAAATCTTAGTGGTAAAATATAAAAATATCTAAATAATATCAGTCCTTACGGACTATAAATAGCTCTAAAAATTCTCACGGTTGAAGCAATAATGTACAGAGATAGTAATTGTATTAACTCTGTGGATTGAGCAATTCCAAATTGAATTTTTAAAATTAAAAACTCGTCCTAAATGCCTACGTGTTAGGTGAACCGACGTTATCATATTGTTATGTTACGACTGGCGAATAATTAATTACAAGCATTAATCACTTTAGCGTGTGGTAACTATTTGACCTATCACTATTAATCATGTATATTCCCAATATGTTACTGGACTCAAGATCTAAATATAGGGCTGCCGAAACAACTTCTGCACTGAGTTGAACACACAGAAAAAATTCAAAGCTGTTATGCAAGTATGATTTAACAATGAAGACAAACTGAAATATCTAAAGCAATGAAACAATCAAAAAATAGAAAAGCTAATAACTCCTAAAGTTCGCAGGATATTTTCTACAACTAAGGCTACCGTGTTAAACTACAGCAGAAATACCAAATAAATGATATTTGGGATTTAGTGGGTGATCTACAGAAAACAATTGACGAAAACTTTATAAAAATAAGTATTATAAATACAAAGTAAAATCTGTTTGCAAGAAAAAATTATATCACAATAAAAAGAATATCGTTTATTCCGACAGTGAATGAGTGAAATGGTTTTCTGAAAGGACCACCATGTAATGATAACATTACCATACTGATACTGGTAGCAGAGAAGCGGCGTGAACACATCCAGTAAACATTCTAAGGTGTTTCGATCAAATGAATACAATGTTATCCAATCCTATATCTGATAAAGGTTATGAATCGAACGTATCATGGTAATAAACTAGTAATAATTACTAGTATATTGGGAAATACGGTAGAGTCAATAGTTACTTTAAAACATACGAATATATGCATTCTTTACGTCAACGGACAAAAATTGTTAACCCAGCAATAAGACCATATTCCGTATAGAATATTGTAAATATTTTTGATTTAGAAGGATAAATTACTATTCCGAAATTTGAAGATAAACCCCAATGTGAGGATTATAATTTTAAAATATTACTTAAAAAGAGTTAAGTTATGCGTTTTTTTTTGTTTTTTTTTTTTAAAAAAAAGAAGCAATCAAACATAATGGGATACAACATGTAATTCGACCTCAAAGATGGAAGTTACTGTAATAGAAGAAACTGTTCGAGGTATTCATGGGAGCAAAGCTTCATTTTCACAGAACACTATCATTTATTTTCCATAAACAAAGAAAAACGAATTTGATGTTAATACGTTAATGTTTACTTTATGTCAAATTTGCATAAAATTACCAGCACTAGTCAATTGTATTTTACACCAGTAAACGTAACATCTCACTAAACTTATTTAAACAATCCTCTTTACAACGTTGCATTATAATACGAAATGTAACTTCTCGCATGAGACATGTGTAAGCTTTGCATATGCTTATAATGACAACCCGTAGTCCTAACATGCCTACACATGAGTGATAGTTTAAAAAGTTTATAACACCACGTATTATGCTCGGAGCAATCAGTTCTGTTAAAATGACACGGATTTCTCCATGCAGGGCGCTTCAGGTCCAGAACCACAGGAAACACAACGCAATTACTATGGAAGTCAATAGTTACTTTACAATTAATGTTAGATGAAGTCTGCTTAACCGCGTGACATTATTCATCACAAAACTGATGACTAAAGAGTCCTTGGTCGACTGACAAATAGATGCGTTCTTCATTAAAATCTTGTTTACTCTGAATAAAATCAATTTAGAAGCAAGTTGAATACATTGAAATGTTAGGCTAGCTTGTGTTATATTTCTTCTTATCCCGTCGGCAGCTAGCAACCAAGTCCAGTTTTTCTTTTCTGCTCCTTCTTCGATACTTGTCGTCTGGTGCTGGATCAATACTTTCGCCAACCAGTTTTTGTGTCTAATTTCTCAACTCAGCATTGGCGATTACGTGGAAGAAGAAAAAGAGCAACATTATACCTACATCAATTTCCTTCCATCTCCATATGGTACAGTACATTCAATCTTTATAGCTCACACCCACACCAGTTAAAAGATCGGCAGTTAGCTGAAAGCAACACTGGAGTTTGGCGTCTTCCAAGAATCCTGCTGCTAGTGGTTGACTCCCGCGTTTGTCATGCGGTTCCCTAAAATTTCGTAATCTCCGGTGCTTTCAAGCGGAAGCTCTTAATACAGAGCAGACAAGATTTATGTTCGTAAAGCTATCTGTCAGATCACCCCACCTTCACCTATCTGCAAACATACATTAAAAAAAAAAATACATTCTTTAGAAACATTTTTTTTAAAGAGGAATGAAGTTTTAAACATGATTAGAACAAATGACATAAATGAACCGAGCGTGGTGGTGTAACGGATAGCGTTCTGGCCTCGCATTCGGGAGGACGGCGGTTCGAATCCCCGTCCGGGCATCCAGATTTGGGTTTTCCATGGTTTCCCCAAATCACTCCAGGTGAATGCCGGGATGCTTCCTTCAAAAGGCCATGGCCGAATTCCTTCCCATTCCTTGCCCCCATCCTTTCCCGTCACTAAAGACCACGTTGTTACAAAGGGACGTTAAACTGTTACAAAAAAAAAAAAGACATAAATGAGTATATGAAACTGAACATAATCGGTTCTCAGAAATAACAAAAAACAAAAAAATTGTCTCACCATTTAAGAAGATTTGATTGAGAAATTTTTTAGTCAATTCAGTTACGAACCTGGTATAGATATGAAACGTTGGAATACCTCGAATAGATTGGTGATGTGAGGACGGATTATACTTAAACCCTTATCCATGACGAGAAGAGTGTCTCTAAATTTAATGTGAATGTAACACATCGTCTGAAATCTTCAAACAAACATAAAATGTCGATCCAATTGTTATTTAACCGTGTTGATTTACAGTATGTGATATTCGTCGAGCTAATTCCAGAATACGAAAATAACTTTTCGTTTCTGAAAATATATTTCCGCTTCGTTGAGTATTTATCGTATCTGAAAGTCTCCAATACAGATGCTATTCGTCTGCGATAATGTTTTAAAGATTTATGAGCAATCAGATTTATTGATTTTTTATCTGGAATCCTGTCATTCTTTGCAGATTCCCATCCCATTTACAGGTTAGTGATGACATTAAATCCAATCGGTTTGTAACTGCTTGGTGGCATCTCGGCTGCTGTGTGCAGGCGACAGGTCTCAAAATTAGGCCGTGGGGAACTCTGCGAGGGGTCTTAGCGAAGTTGACGTCGAGGGGGCTTTTTGGGAAAAGCGTGGGCGGGACTTAGAAACCAACTTGTGCAGGATGCTCGGCGGAAACGCAGAACGGCCGAGTGGGCTTGGAAACATTCTGATGCTCCCTAGTGAAACATAAGCATCATTGTCTCTTCCCACAACTGAAGACATCTTACAGAGTCGAATGGGGTAAAGAAATCCGATTAGGGTAACGCAAGAATAACAACACAGATACATAAGAATTAAAACAAAAAGAATGAAGTAATTGTTATACATTATTATGTGCATTTCGCTATTAAACTGAATACGCTTTCTGTTTACTGCCATATGACGCGAACATTGATTCTTCCAACGCTTTAGGTCTAGCCGGCCTCAGTAGCGTAGGGGCTAGAGTGGTAGCTCCACATGCCGAAGGTCGCCGGTTCGATTCCGGCCGAGGACATGGGTGTTAAAGTCTTGTGTCTGTGAATGTGGTTCCCGTGTTGTAGTGTCTTTGTGATCACACTTAGTGAGAATTATGTACTCTGGAGAAACTAATACATTGAAAGAATCAGAATCGGATTGAGTTGGCTGTGTAGCCTTAGTAGCCGAATGCCATTTAAAAATAAAAAATAAAAACGCTCTACATCTAGTACCATGAAACACCTGGACTACGACAATATCAACTGCTCATCATCTTATACGGTGAAAGTCCACTTCAGTATACGCTTTGCAAAAATCTTTACGGTATAAGATGTTAATGCTGTTTCTCAGACAAGTGAAATAGTGGCGGTAAGTGCTCTTTTTATGTGAATGATGGCCCCAATGTTTTTTTTTTTTTTTTTTTTTTTTTGGCTTTACCCCTCGTCGACTTCGAGTTTATTAGAGGGGCGAAACACTGGGGGTAAGGATGGGAAGGAATTCAGACCTTTTGAAGGAATCATCCTAGCATTCGCAAAGAGTGGTCTATCCAAATTTGGATTGCCGGGCGGAGATTCGAACCAGCGTCTATCCTAATCCGTGGCCAGAAATTACCGCTCAACTACCACGCTCGGTGACCCAACCTTATGGTAGTGGCAAGTGTGTTAGATTCTCAACTAGTGCTGAAGTAGTAGACAGCATCAACAAGAAACTTCTACGAGGGAATGGTCCATCCTTATTTTTGATAGCAACTGTATGGCTTCTGTAGACACAAGGTTAACAATTCTTCAGAGAAAATAAAGGTGAGCAATAGTGCAACTAACAGCAAATATTCTTCATTTAATGCACTGTCACTGTTATTTTATTCCACGCTCAACATGTTTCTGTATCAGATCAAATAGACCAATGAAAAGCTGGACAGTATATGTGATAAAAGGGTTACAACTTTCTACTATTTGATTAAAGAATGGAATTACTTTCAGATATTTATCTAAAAAAAAATTATCGTGCCAGAATTTAAAAAATAATGATTTTTATTTTCGAGTTTTTATTTATTTAATTATGAAAACATAAAATTTATTTTGTATAGTGTAAGTTTTATTTTGAGTACACACTTAAGTCTGAGAAGCTGAAATTCCATAATTAGTCAACTGTCTTCAGAATTGTGGAAGAGAAATCATGAAACTTGCTGTAATGAACAAGGGTATTAATATTTGTTCGGTTATATTTAGTGATATTTTTTTTTTAATTTTTCGTTTTTATTAATGGCTTATTAGTTTTCAACATATGTGACTTCAAAGCATAGGAAGTATTGAAAGTAATTAGCTGTAAGTAATTCAGTCAGTGCCTTCTGAAGGTGCCGTCCCAGCATAAACCTGGAGTAATTTCACGAAACCATGGAAAACCGAAATCTGGACGAAACCAACGTCCTTTTACACGCCAGTCCCTAACGTTAATCGGCCATCCACCAGGCTTGTGTAGTTTCCTCACTTAACAGAACTCTACGGAGTCATAGTCAGGTTGAGGTATATTGGGAAACCATCGCAGTATAAAACAGCAATATTTTAAGGAACTCATGTCTATCTAAACTGTTACTGGCCACCTTCGTTCCCAATACCACTCCTGAACGTTACAGCTGTATAATTGGTTCTGCTGGGCACTATGGCAAAGATAAAAAATTTGGTAAAAAGTTTGTAATTAAGGTTTTTAAATAAGAAACTTTAATAAAAATGTTATTGCAGTCGGTGAAGCAGTACAGTAATCATCCAGATCTATTTTTTTTTTAAAGTAAATTGTTTTATGAATAAAAACTGTAGGAACTAAGGGCCTACTTTAGGTAACAAGGTAGAAGGCTATGTAAAATCAGGAAGTAAATAAATAGTACTCGTTTCCAAGTTTATGTTTCTCACTTATTCATGTTAACGTCGTGATAGCAGATCAGACCAATCCTGACGTAAAATAACAGCCCGCCCACGTTGCATTTCTTCAAATAGTGAAACGTGTCATGAACTTTATCAGGTTTACTCCTGAGCTCCTTACCAGCAGTAAATGGCATGAAACGAAAGTGTATGAATAAATAATCTAAAGAAATATCGCAAATTTCACAATATGGTTACATAAAATTTTAATAACAGGGATTTTGAATAAATACAGGAAATAATAATAATAGAAGTAATATCACCTCTTTGTATTTTTAAACCATTTACCAACACCACTACTACTGTGTTGGGACATATGTACTCAGCGGAGCAGTTTAGTTGTGCTATATTGCTATGGATGAAGAAATTTGCTTCTAGTTTAGGCAGTTGTCTGACCTCTCCACACAGCAGCCGGGTTTGTATTGCTGTCACCTGCACGACACACACACAGCTCATTACTCACATCAGAGAGCACTCAGCACTTGTTGGAGCTCAGTTAGTCACCGCTAGAGGTCGGAAAACGATGAACTTATCTCCCTTCTAATTGCAATCACCGCACTCAGGAGACAATTCTGCATATATGTACAACCATGATTAAAACTACATGTTAATTTTTCAGGATCCACGTCTGAACTATTCTATACCCTAAACTACGAATATTCTAAATTCCTTCTAACTTCGGCTATTTTCTTAATTCTACTGTAGCAATTTTTCTCTTTGGGTTCGACCATCAGCTGAAATCTTCCACGACCTCAATTTTCGTTACCAATTTACTTCTAATTCAGCCTTCTTGATGTTTTTAAGTTCCAAAATATGTACTTTTCGGTTATTGATTCTTCTTATGATAACCCTGAACTATTTAAATTTTTCCTAAGTGTCATTATTTCCTCCTCGCACATAAATTTCTACGTCAGTACGTCGTCTTGCAGTCTCCACCAAAACTAATTCCCAGGAGCCTCCAATCTGCTTTATTTCTCTTTCCTCAGAGTCAGTTGTCATGGTAAAGTTAATACTAAACACCATTAAATACGTTTAATCATCCATTTCGCCAGCCGCTTCTCCCTTATTACTCAGGCGCAGTGTTAAAATCGTTGACCACTGTAGCAGCATCTTTGACGTAAACGAAAATAACAATCCGCTTAACTTCCTACGACATTCCCGACTGCGCTTATCAGCCTTGAGGTATGTAACCCACGGCAGTTAGCTACACGTTCGGAGATTATATGGCGAATCTTAGTTGCTATCGTGAGAGGCGTACCGCTGCTTATGGGTATGCGTGGTCAGCGAACATCAAAGGGTTCCTACCGGCTCTCCACTGGATAACTCTTCCATCAGCATTCCTAAGTCACCCCAGCACCCTACATAAGCCCTTGCAAGCATCGCGTCGTATCAGAGGAAAAGTATTTTGAAAGATTATGGCCGTAATTGGGTTAAACTTCATTCATTCGGGCTGAAGAGATTATATGCATAAATTTTTTTGAAGATTTGACTAATTATCGATTAAGTTTTTTAATTTAATTATCAAATATAAGGTTTAGAATATCCAGATGTGTCCAAGATCTTGAAGAACACAGTTACGTAATTAGTGCAAATAAGTCTGATATTTGAGATGCAAAACGATTTCGTTTTCTGATTTATATATTTTACCCGTAATTATTAGCCCATTAAAACAATCTTTAGCATAGCTGCGTGTCAGCAACGGTAAAAATGTTTTATATTAGCATAAAACCACAAAAGCAACTGGTGGCGTTTTGTGGTTTTATGCTAATATAAAACCATTAAAACAATATTGTATCTTGTATTAACAAGCAGAAGTACTACGTCATATCTTTAAACAAGAAATAATAAAAACTTTAATCTCTTGCGGGTGAAGAAACTAACTACTCTTGTTTGTAAATATTCTTATACTGCTTTCGGGACGCAGTAGCGTTAATATCACAATATTACAATATTGTCTTCTAAAATTATTTTTGCATTCTGGCGGCGATAATTCGTTGATACCAGCAATTGTGCCTTGCATACCATTGTCTTGTTCGGTTGTAAAAAATATATGTATCGAAATCATACGCGGTTATACAAAAACATGCAAACTACTCGATGAATATTGTGAACTATAACTCGTTACTCTTCATTCATTCGAAGTAGCTTCGGGCCAATACTGACATACAAATGATCGCAAGTTGAGCAAACAATGTCGAAGCCTTGAAGAATATTGACTTTTGCTGTTTAGGTTATGAAATGTTCGTGCCCAATCGTGAGGATTAGAACTTATAACAGTTGATTCTTTTGGTCCAAAACTAAACCATCCGGTTAAAGTAAACGCATTTTCATTTTTCACTTTTATTAATTAAGTGTGGGAGGGAGTAAAACTATTCCATGTTTGATAATGTTACGAAGTTGAAAGCAATGCTCTGTGAGAACTGTTATAACGTTTTAGTATTACGTATACTTAGTAGAAGCGGTGAAATTGGAACATTAATATTGGCATGGATAGGCCAAAAGATACAGCGTTTACAATTCACCACGCGTGTTGGGTGTAGTCAACAACGACAGTCGGGAAAAAAATAGTTGAGCGTGACAGTTGTGCAACGGCCTGGTTGATACATTTATAGCAAAATGTGTAAGGCTACATCTGGAAGCAATCTTAGGAAATCAAGTATATAGAGTAGAAATCGCGGCTGGCAAAATAATCGAGTGCATTTGTGCCAAGCTTCAGAAAGTTTTTTACCCCATTACATATATACATATTCTGAAATTAGATTGTCGATCTAGACGGCAACATTATTAATTAGTCTTATTTAAAAGTCTGCGTATTCGAACGATTGGTTGTTCACGAGGCCAGGGAAGGACAATGTAGTATGAGGATTGGGACAACCTCAGCTTCACCCAGCATTCAGGAAATCAGTGGAACAATGCGCAAAAAGTTGCGGTATCTGCTCGTTTTGGACGTTTGTAGTGTACTTGAAAACGTTCACTTGGAGGCAGTGAGACATTTCGAGAATCATGTAGATGGACACGAGTTTATACTGTACAATGGATGGAAATTTTTACCACCTCACTGTGGGATTATATTAGCAAGACAGACGAGGCAAATGACAACAGCCAATGAAAGGGTGCCAAGTGAGAGGGTGTGTAGCGAAGTTCTTTTTCTTTTCTTTTTTTAATTCAAGGAGGATTCAGCTGGTTAAGACGCATTGCCTACGGTACCTACTGTACCCCGACACAGATAGAGGTTTTTTTGCCTGTGACTGTTGGGGGCTGATGGCATCTGCAAACGTACCGACCATCTCTTTTGCTACAACTTCAGCGCACCATGAACTGGTAATACGATCGCCGTATGAACATCATTCCCAGAACTACGTTTTTCTCAAAGTATTTTCCCTAGTCGACAACACTTACAAATTAAACTTCAATGCAGCGTCGCGAATGTCTCGTATGGAACCCACTGATTGTTTTATCTTAGTCGTAAGTTAACTGATTTCAAGATTGTACACTAATTATTATATGTTCTCATTTTATACTAAACTTGTATAATCTGGTAAAGATTATTATTATTTCGTATCAGAAACATACAGTTACACAATTACAGTCATCAAATTATAATCGACCAGAACTTGGCCACTTCCAGTGCATTTTCTGAGGCATCATACAGTTCAGCTGCCGAGCAGGATGCTGGACACAGTTGACACTGGAGCATGTGCTGGACAGTCTGGTCCTCACCGCAGTTGCACTTGATATCACTGATCTCAGTATAGCCCCATCTTGCTAAATTCACTTTGGATCTGCCCACTCCTGATCTCAGCCTATTCAAAGATTTCCATGTCAACCATCCCTTGTCATAACCAGGTGGCAAAGATTCAGACACTCTTCCCCAGCCAAGCGGAAAGGGAGCCTTAGCTTCCCATAGTTGTAACCTGGCTTCTTCAGTTGTTGTTGTAAGTTCCTGAGATATTCTTAGGAAACTTTTCCTGGACTTAAGTCTTTGCCTGTGAGGGATATACCCATATAGTGGATGAGATTTTTCATGGTTCACTTTCCTCCTTTCCTTGTTCACTGCTATTTCCCTTCGAACAGAAGGTGGTGCTATTCCTGCGAGACGGTGGAGCCATTCGACTGGAGTTGATTTTAAGCAGCCTGTTATGATTCTGCACGTGTCATTAAGTGCAATGTATCTGGTAAAGATTAAATGCGTTTATAAAAGCACCCAATCAAATGTCGTGTTAGCGTTCTTTATTTCTTCGAATTAATGTGTTTTCACTATAACTCACTTGGATTTTAAGATTTCTATCAAAATCCCAAAATTTCCCAATATTAACTAATGCAAATAATAATTTAATACTCTCACATTTTCCCATCAAGAAAGACGAGAACGGTATAGTACAATGTAGTCAATTTAAACGGTGAGGTTATCTTATTGGCAAGTAGCTCCCACACGGCAGTGGGGGGAGGGGGAGGGGAACAGTTTTCGCTTTGCGTTGCATCGGTCACCCGTTTGAGTCTGGCCGGGCATGGGTGGTTTTAATTAAATAAAATTAACTTCATCTGACGCTCCTTTTAAAATCTTTGAATTTGTTTGTTTGAAACCACAACTATTTTAGCCGTGATTATGGTTTGGATTCCATGTTAAATTGTATGTACCCTATGCCCGGTAGGATTACCAGGTTAGGCCAGGCGTTTACCTTAGAAATATTTTGGGCATATCGTAAAAACTCTGTCTTAAGGTATTTGAGATAACAAGAAATTATTTTTTATACAGTAATTGTTATACATCAAGTGTGTATATATATTAATTATGAGTTGTTCCACATTCCAGAGGTCTTTCCTCAGCAAGAATCTGTGGAATAATAACAACAATAATAATAATAATAATAATAATACAATAACTATAGAATACAGTGTACATCGCTCGTCACAGCTCTCTACGCAGAGAAAAGGAATTGGCCATCAGACTACTAAATCCATGACTAAAATGGTTCTACGAGTATTTAAAAGCATCTCGATTGTCTACTACAATAAACAACAGCATTTCAAGTTTCATACATTAGACCTCTTACAAAACTCTAACTATCGGTTCTAATGATCTTAACTGAAGAATTTCCGTGTTTAGCTTTCTAATTCTTAAGTCTAGGCGCGAATGGATGCCATATAAAACGGTCCTCAGACCCATTCTTGAATGAAATTGTATATTAAGAATTAATTCTAATAACCTGGGAGTTGAGTAAATATGGTTTTGTATATTTTTCTTGCAATTAATTGTGAATTTGTGTAAATGGACTTTGTTTTATTGAAAGAAATTATGCAGATACTATTTAATATGTTGAAAGACAGTGCAAAAAACATTAGTTAAAAGTTTGTAATTCCGTGTATTGAAGTGAGATACGATGTTTAGAGGACATTTTGCGACAGTTTGGATTGATTTGTGTGGATAATTTTGTGTGTAAATATCTTTAATTATGCTTCTGTGCATTTCATAAAGATTTTGAAAAATTTTGTATTAATTCTGATTGTTTTAATATGATTTTATTTGTTTAAGTATTGTTAGAAACCAGAAACGTCGTTCGAAATTCTTTGAAATATTCTGGAATTTTTTGTAAAGCTTATATAAGCGATCGGCAGAAACTAGTTTTAGTATTCAGAGTTAGTATTGACAGTATTCAGTGTTCAGAGAGTTCTTCAGAGTATTGGAAGCATGGCGATAGGAAAAGAGAGGAGAAAAAGTGTCGGTAAAAGTGTGAAGCCACTCTGGATCCGACTGCGCATGCGCGGCGGACATATTAGCAGGTTCAAAACATTGGTATCTTTTCATTACCTACCCTGCTGTACACATTTAATGTTCTGATATTTCAAAGTGTTTTATAATGCAATCTTATGCTGCCTGTCATTGCACAAAAAGAATAAATAAGAAACAACCTGCAATAACATTCCATAGATAAGTCATGTTGTAATTATTGCTCTTGAAGTGTTTGTAACACGTTGTCTGCAAGAATGCGAGCTGTCATAATATATTTAAAATGTCTGTTAAAAAAGTTTATTCACAGCTCTCAATAAAACGACGGTGTTATCAAATATTTGTTGATGCAGAGAACCATTGAATTCTACTGTTTTGTGGGTTGTTTCTGCCTTGCAACTAAACAAAATGCTTTTGATGGCATACGCGTTTCGCCTTTATTCAAGGCATCATCAGTGCCAGTTTTATATATTCATTAACACGCACAAGTTCGTGTTTCCATACCAGCTACTCTGTTTGCACTATCACTACTGTCCCAAGTATGCCATCAAAAGCATTTTGTTTAGTTGCAAGGCAGAAACAACCCACAAAACAGTTATCATAGCAACTAAGGACTTGGGCTTAAAAAATCACCAACATATTGAATTCTACTATTTTTCACGTGTGGATCAAGTTTACATCGCGATGCAGAAAATACATTATTCTATGTGCTTTAGTCCAGTTGTAATTTATTGTGTTAATTTGTCCTATGCGAACTAGGAATCATAAAGAAATCCATTTTGTTGCAATTAGAAATGTAATTCGCGATAAGTTTCATGTGTTTAGTTACGTTTGCGTTGTTTGATTGTTTAGCGGCAATATTAAGTCAAATTGTGATTAGGTTGAAATGCAGCCTGTAGCAGAATATTCTTTTTATAGCACAAGGAACAAATTATTTATTAGTCATTAGTAATTTGTTGAGCAACATGTTAGTGACACAAGGTGTATCGCGATGCAAACTGTTTCCGTTTAAGCTTGCAACTTTTGATGTAAGGCAGCAAGGTAATTGCGCTGTGGAGTTCTATCATTACAGTGGTGCCACAATGTGATGATGAATTGTTATGAAACTTGATGAAACTAATTGAAAGTAAAGAACAAAATTTTTTGATGTCACGCTTAGTTCTCTTTTCTTTTGGTCCAGGCCGCATTTCGACCTAACCACCCCACTTTCGAGAAATGAGCGAAATATCAACAAAGAAAAAAATCTTTATTTTCAATTTGTCTCATCGAATTTCATAAGAATTCATCTTCAGATTATGGCGCCGCGATAATGATATAATCCCCTTGCACTGATGCTGCTGGCTAATTTAAATAGGTCTATCCACTACCGGTGCAATATATTCTGAGTAAGCCGTGAATTCTTTTGAAGGCTATTTTTAAAATTTCATATAGGACTTGCTTCTGTTTGTAAATAGACCTATTTTTCTCGATTTTGTAATCTTTCGCATCAAAGATTTTTGAAGGATTAAAATTACTGAAATGGAATGTGGAAATTTAATTTTTTTGAACATCTTTCTAATAGTAATATGATGGTCAGATTTTTTTTTTTTTTTTTTTGCGTCTGTAGAGAGTAAATAAGGTTCTATTTCGGCGTAAAAAATTCCTATCAAAAATTATTTAACAGCTTTTTTCTTAAATTCTAATGTTTGTAGACAATATCAATTAGGGTATTTATAAATGTGACCCCATAGACTTCATTTTTAGTAATGCGAAAGTTAGAAACGAAGAAATATACATTCCCTGTGTTTCTTGGCTCTACCAATATGGCGACCTCCCCACACCGCCGCTCTCCTCTCGGCTTCACTTCGTTGTGTGGAGAAGGTCGCTTACGAAGTCTCCTCTCTCTTCTTTGCTCCATGATTGTTTCACTGTTATAATCGCTGGACCATGTGTTTACGTTTGTACCTAGTATCTGTGGAGTTCGATGTCTTAAAAGAAAATAAACAAAGTTGAATGTGAATCTTCTCTATGAACTCGTTATTTCATTTATAAAACGATATACCTATCATGGCGACCGCGACAGGACAGAACAACAAGAAAGAGTAATACCTACCATCACTTTTTTTTTATAATCTCAGGTTCTTGTTCTCAAATAATTTCTATAATGGCTTAGTTATAAAAAAAAAATTGTTACGCTCCATGATGGCATTACTGGGTGCTATAGGCATCCTGAGTGCCTCTCCGCCATAAAGGGAGGGGACTGAGGAAAAGGAACGACAAGAAGTTCGGCCATGGACTCTACTTCGCCTTAAGTTATTTCCGGAAACCATGGAAAACCTAAATCTGGATGATATACTCACTCAGCGCCAAGGTGTACGAATGTTCACGAGTCTTCCTAAACGCAGTGTCAGCCCAAGGTTGTTAAATGCACACAATATGACAGTGTGTGGTAATAGCGAATCTGAACTGAAAACAAAGACGGGCATAAGTTCCATAGGAATAGGACGGGATGATATACAGATTGTAATTTATAGATTGTTGAAACTATCTTGAACTCTGGGCGTGAATAATTCGACAATAACAGATCAGTTCGCTACCATTACACTGCAGGAACAGAAAATATAAGTTATATCACATACACTCCTGGAAATTGAAATAAGAACACCGTGAATTCATTGTCCCAGGAATGGGAAACTTTATATACACAATCCTGGGGTCAGATACAACACATGATCACACTGACAGAACCATAGGCACATAGACACAGGCAACAGAGCATGCAAAATGTCGGCACTAGTACCGTGTATATCCTCCTTTCGCAGCAATGAAGGTTGCAATTCTCCCATGGAGACGATCGTAGAGGTGCTGGATGTAGTCATGTGGAACGGCATGCCAAGCCGTTTCCACCTGGCACCTCAGCTGGACCAGCGTTCGTGCTGGACGTGCAGACCGCGTGAGACGACGTTTCATCCAGTCCCAACATGCTCAATGGGGGACAGATCCGGAGATCTCGCTGGCCAGGGTAGTTGACTTACACCTTCTAGAGCACGTTGGGTGGCACGGGATACATGTGGACATGTGCATTGTCCTGTTGGAACAGCATGTTCCCTTGCCGGTCTAGGAATGGTAGAACGATGGGTTAGATGACGGTTTGAATGTACCGTGCACTGTTCAGTGTCCCCGCGACGATCACCAGAGGTGTACGGCCAGTGTAGGAGATCGCTCCCCACACCATGATGCCGGGTGTTAGCCCTGTGTGCATCGGTCGTATGCAGTCCTGATTGTGGCGATCACCTGCACGGCGCCAAACACGCATACGACCATCATTGGCACCAAGGCAGAAGCGACTCTCATCACTGAAGACGACACGTCTCCATTCGTCCCTCCATACACGCCTGTCGCGACACTACTGGAGGCGGACTGCACGATGTTGGGGCGTGAGTGGAAGACGACCTAACGGTGCGCGGGACCGTAGCCCAGCTTCATGGAGACGGTTGCGAATGGTCCTCTCTGATACCCCAGGAGCAACAGTGTCCCTAATTTGCCGGGAAGTGGCGGTGCGGTCCCCTACGGCACTGCGTAGGATGCGACGGTCTTGGCGTGCGTCCGTGCGTCGCTGCTGTCCGGACCCAGGTCGACGGGCTCTTGCACCTTCCGCCGACCACTGGCGACAACATCGATGTACTGTGGAGACCTCGCGCCCCACATGTTCTGCAATTCGGCGGTACGTCCACCCGGCCTCCCGCATGTCCACTATACGCCCTCGCTCAAAGTCCGTCAACTGCACATACGGTTTACGTACACGCTGTCGCGGCATGCTACCAGTGTTAAAGACTGAGATGGAGCTCCGTATGCCACGGCAAACTGGCTGACACTGACTGCGGCGGTGCCCAACCGCTGCGCAGCTAGCGCCCTTCGACGGCCAACACTGCTGTTCCTGGTGTGTCCGCTGTGCCGTGCGTTTGATCATTGCTTGTACAGCCCTCTCGTAGTGTCCGGAGCAAGTATGGTGGGTCTTACACACCGGCGTCAATGTGTTCTTATTTCAATTTCCAGGAGGGTAGTTTAAATTCTTCTCTACGTAGTGACTCTGGACATGACGTCTTTTTCCATAATTATAAGTTAGTTTAAGTATTTCCACCTTGTTGGCGTGCGATTATCTGACGTTACAAACGTGTTACAAGATCTCATTTTAAGTAACGCCACTACGAGCAATGTGCTGAAGGATGCAGTACTCTTTTGTTTCAGTACGTGAGTGATGAGAATGGCCCTTCCTGATTTATCTGCGTCACGAATATCTGTTTGTACATTTTTAAATCTTTCCACTCTCCGGTTAAGTTCATAAAATCTTCGCCCATACATACGAATTCCAAGTCTCGCGCAGTATACCGCTTTTCGAGTAAAAAACGTAATTCGTCCTCGCAGCTCATATTCGACGAGATGTGTAAAAGGCGTGCTTTTTGCCGCAGCTCGTTAAACTCATCGCATGAGCAGGTCCGCTGCATCGTCTGAGGCAGGTGTAACTATCAACACTACACTGAATTCGGCGAATGAGTAAACGGTTTCAATGGAACAGCTGCCTGGGCTTAGACGCTATCGTTGTTTCATTTCTGAAAGATCTATACCACCCTGATAACACTAATTCAAAAATCACCTTAGTTTCTAACTCTATTGCGTTTTACCGTCGTAAATCCCGTTGAACCTCTTTAGAGAGATTTAAAATTCCTCATAAAGGAAAGGATAAGCGAGGGTTACCTCCATCACACAAACTATAATGTGATCTGTTAACCTTTATTCAGATTAAGTGACACGAGAAACGACTACGATTGTACTTCCAACATTAATGGATGTTGGCTAGATTTTGTGCTGAATTCCAGAAGATTAGGTTTGCCATGCGGCCACATTTGTCCTCTGAGTGTTTAGACCAACCAATAAATGGTTGATGTTTCATGTTCTAGAAATTAATGGATCTTGAAAAAATTTCTGTTCCTTTGTTGGAATCACAGTTTTCTAGTTATAAATGCAGGAACAATATAAGAAACCATTCATGTACTTTTAGAAATCTCAGTTAGGCTGCTAACCATAATTGGACGAACAACATAACTTAAAATCAAAGCATTATTAATAGTTGATAATCCATTTGTGAAATTTCGTTATAATTTGGAAAGAAAATCATTGACAAATATCACAAAATTGAAAAGAAAGCATCCTCTATTAAGATATTAATACACAACTTGCTTTACAATATAGCTAAACAAATTTTCTGTCGAAAAATGGTGAGATGGTACAGATTGATACTAAAAGAGCTCTTGTTATAACATTCTTCGGAGAAAACAAATAAGTCAAGTACAGAAAAATTAGAGTGGAAAATTATTTGTCATATCGTAAATTAACAATATAAGTTCTCAGGTACACAAATACTAAATTAACTAAACCGTTAAATGAATAAAGGAACGTTATAAAAGTGTAAAATTGCGTGATATTTATCAATAAATTCTATTAGTTAAAGCTTGTAATTCCAGAAATCCAGTTAAAAGGTCTCCTAACAAGATTTATTCCAGTTAGTCATCAAAGAACTTAGAAGTATTTGCTCATGATTTACATAAACAATTCTTGCAACCTTTGAGTCACGCCTATAAGTTGTACCAAGAGATTCTTAACACAAATTTCAGGTGTTATTGTAAAGCAGCAATTTAATTTTTTAAAGTGAAAATGCTTGGTCGACAATATAGACAATAAATTATCAAAAATATTTTCTTAGACGGCAGGAATTTCTTGAAATTATTTGCATTTCTAAGCTTTCGACTGACTTACTGCAGCCTTCGTCAGACATACTATATGTCAGCCGAAAGCTTAAAAATGCAGATAATTAACTCGTCATTCCTGGAATATCCAGATATTATTTTCAAAAAATAAGGCAAAAACAAATAAATTGGGGAATTTTTAAAGAATTATCATAAAGAAAAACTAATAGTTTTAATTGTGAATAAAAATGCTATAAATGATTCGCATTTCCAGCTACAACTGATGGAAAATTTAAGGATTTCAGATATAGAAGGAGGTGTTCAAAAATAAAAAAGTTCTGTGTCTCTATGCTGTTTCCTTACATCTACTAGTAATGGAACGTTATGTCACTGCTGAGACATACGAACTTACGGTACTACCTGCCCACCTAGAGAAAGGAAGCGAGTTATTCATCTTGCATTCTTTTGTAGTCAGTGATGGATAGTTTAGACTTGAGGCTTCTGTGAATGAAGAGACTGCACCTATTGATTAAACGGAAGATTAGAAATTCCAAGGGAGTGCTATCCGTCAATGGATCAAAGTGGTTTCGATTGACGTGGGATTGGTACTAAACGAAAGAACCAAAGGACAAACAGAGGACAGGATCAATTTGAAAACGCGGTACTCTTACTTCAGAATAATTAAACGCACCGTTTTGATGAATCCAACAAGGATTATAGGAGGATACGTTTTTAACTAGAAGCCATTTTGAGTGTATCTCACTGGTATCGAAAAAATGTGAGAAAAGCATTCATGATTATACAGCTGAAAAGGAAATTCTGATATATTCTTATGTGGAGTGTTCAGGTGGAGCAGGCGTTCACCTTTTTTGTGTTATTTAGTTATTGCGTTATTGTAAAATGTCCAGCAGTACATTAATGATATACAGTTTTTTGTACTTTTTTATAAAAACAACGTCTATTTACATCACCTGGTCTGCTGGCAATCCCGTTGGATTCCTCTGAATCTGAATTATATTAGAATAGAACATTCGACATGTAGAGACATTAACAAGACATACAACAGATTTGATACAGACATAAGAAACTGGTTAAAATAAAATTATAAGTGAGACATTGTGAATTATTTTTGCTTTAAAATTTATAGGTAGTATCTTTCCACCCATACGGATATTTAAGGAATACAGTTAAGAATTCAAGAAGAAGTCAGTTAGGAGTTAAAATAATAATAATAAAATAATTTAAAGTATGTTGATGTTGGTAGCACTTGTGTGGAGAATGGGATGTTATGACATAATAAACAGTGTTCTAGGAGAGTCATGTGGTATCTTGATCGTGGAACGTGACATGATTTAAGGCGTGGCTTTGCTGTTGATCTCCTGCCTAAATTGCAGTACTGTACTCCGGGAATAGTATCTATGTTGTTTATAATTTTTTTTTTTTTGCTGATTTCATAACGTATGTTTTAATGGTCTGAAGACTAGGTATTGACTGAAAGCCATCGTCAGGCCTGTATGGGATATAACTACACGCCACAATACGAACATCGGTCAAACTCAAGGAAGAGTTCAGTGACTGAGTGTCATTACTGAAGACGACGAAAAGTGTATCGACAATCACAGCAGAATTTCGAAAGAATACACCTAATTTAAAGGTCTATATTAACAAAATGAAAAGACTTAGAACATTTATTGATTTAAAACAACATGGGAAAATTATAAATGCTCACTGTGCCCGTTACTAAAAACCAAAACGATATCTACTCTGTACTCAAACTCATCTCATAGCATTTTCGGCACGATTGATGTTACGAATGTATGGCTATAGTTATTATTATCTTCAGTTCGTTAATATTAACCGGCAATGTTGGAGAAAACACTAGAACTTTTACATGAAAAAAAATTACGGATGTTACATAATATCTTCCTGGAAGGCTACTGATAAAGAACATAAGCGCGATGTTTCAGTAAAAAATAAAAAGTATTACACAAAATCCTATCAGTTTTAGAATAACACTGCAATAATTTTTAACTCATTTAATTTTGTAAAGATTTTTTTTTCGCCTTGTTAACCACGAGGACATTAGAGGCAGAAAAGGACTGGGGGGCAAGGTATGAGAAGGAATTTGGCTTTTCAAATAAACTATGATTTCGGGAAAACCAAAATCTGGATGGCAGGACGGTAATTCGAACCTCATCCTCCCAAATGCGAGACTAAAGGGTTATCGCCTACCCGCAATGCTCAGAGTGAGTTCGTTAAGTTTTACGGGAGTGTGCGTTCGAGTCGCCATCTGCTCGTGCGCTGTATAAGATGCAGTGTGCATGGTATGTGTTAATTTATTATATATCTTTTTTTAAGGCGCATTCGGAGGAGTCACTCCAACCATTTCGAAAACAGTATAAAAACTTTAACTAGGACAGTCAATACCCCAGGCTACAGGTTTGACATGCGACCATTTTCTGACAAGAGTATCACGGCGTATTGGGTAATTTCGCACTAAATAATTTTTAATCAATACTCAGTAAGGATTTGCTTAATCAATATGAAGGTATCAGGACTCCCCGTATTACGCACTCCACGTTAAACTGTAGGTCGCATGAACCTAGTAGGGTTATCAAATTCGGTTAGGCGGCTACGTGGGACGTGCATTGTGGAGCCAGTAAGAAACCTGTAACTACGTCTTTAAGACCACACGAAATGTATATTATTTTTAGCAATATTAAGGCATCTACCCACTACACGTGCCTGAGATAAAAGACGATATATCTTTCATATTCTTTAAAAT
Organism: Vandiemenella viatica; assembly: GCA_031002005.1. Taxonomy (NCBI): domain Eukaryota; kingdom Metazoa; phylum Arthropoda; class Insecta; order Orthoptera; family Morabidae; genus Vandiemenella; species Vandiemenella viatica. Next base: position 264,434,977 of record CM061920.1, read on the forward strand.
GAAAACAAGGGATACAGGTAAACAATTCGTTATGCTGCTGGAAAAAACAGCGTAGTCAACATTTCACCACATCCAGACGATCGTCTATAGCAAAGTAGCGAAGAGATTTTTCAGACAATCAATTAGCTTTCAGTTTTAACACCGTGGCTTAAATTTGGAGTTGCAAAGGCGACGGCTTGATTCTTTACCGAATGACCCCAGAAGAACGCATTTAAACTCTAAATTGACTTTGAGAGTAGTTTAGTTAGATCCTTATTGGTGTCCGCATTTGGTATTATTGAAGTTTAGACGCTCTTACAACTTTAGAGGAAAGTATTTACAAAACTCCATTGTCACATTCTTCTTGCGCCTCTGGATAACGACTCCTCTAAGATGCATAGAATATCTTATTCTTTGTTATGAATCTGGAACAGCTAATTGAAGGATCGAGAAAGAGAGAACTGAGCTACGCCTTAAGTGTTGAGGAACTGTGTTATCATTTTCGAGAGATGACCATTTTATAGTTACTTGATAGTACTATACTTATTTGCAAAGTAATGTATTTAAAATTTAAAGTTACAAGAAAGATATATCATTTCAAAAAACTACATCGCAGTATGTAAATAACTTTATTGCGTCCAAACACTCCTCCTTTTCCCAACTTTTCGACAAAAGCCTTCTTCAGTCGACAAGCCTCCCGATGAATCTACTAGGGTCTCAGTAGGCATCAAAGTTGTCGATTTTACCGGGTGAAGCTCAAAAATGATATTAGACAGGAACTAGAAACTTGTTACTAATATCAATCATATCCTTCATTTAAAAGTATAAATGCTAAAAATAACTACATCTAGAGCAAACCAATCAAAAGTTTTTATTTGGAGGTTAATAGGGCACTACACTATTTTTATTTAAAATTCCTCTTGATTGAAGATTCATTGGATATTAATATATGTATGAAAATCTTTAGTGGAAATGATTGCACTAGCAGTTTAATCGGCCACATGGCTTCGCACAGTGAGCCATGGAGTTCGCTCCTAATATGAAAACCTGTCTAATACTGATGTTTGTAGCAAGAGACCACGTTCCGATCTGTCACATACAAGATATCTATTAAATTCATGGGAGTAAGGAACCCTAATTTTGCCTGGTTGCTTTTATACTGTTTGCGGCGAATTCTCTTATATATTTTCTATGGTTTCGTACAATATAGATAGAAAGGCTAGTCGTACCACCTATACACAGTCAAGGATCATTGAGGATAGGACGAACTATTAAATTGATGATGGTTTGTGATACCACCTGTTTGTAAAATTCAAAGGTCTTATAACAATGTGTTTTCCGTTATTCTTATACCTCACGAGCATTTCTGTAGAAGAAAGTGTGGCGGTCCCCAAGTTCTTAAGAGCAGTTACGGAAAACCCAACAAAACTGTAATTAGGTTAGCCGACCTCTCTAAATCCAGCATGGCGGTCGCTTTAAGTCTTACCGCGAAAGTTTAGAGTGGAAGGATGCAAGAAAAGCTATAAATCAAAAATAACGAATAAAAAATATCGCATTGCAGTAACAACTTATAATCACGAAATTTGGTAGAATCAGTTCGCAATCGATCGTTACCAAGTGCTATAAAACTTTTAAGAGAGATGCTTATGTGTAGACATAAAAACTCTTAGTAAAAATTTAAACTTAGCTAGCTTGCGGATTTTTAAATTCCGGAATAACTTCCTAAATCTGATTTATTATTTCATAACAAAGTCATAACTTTTGGATATTGCCTTAACAGCAGATCTGTGTTTCACTCATACTTTCCCAATGCACCGCAATAAATCTTCACACAAAGGTTATAGTTATAATGTCAGGGCTACTGCATGTTCCCGTCTGCTTTTTTTTTCTTATAACTTTACGCCTCGTCGACATCGAGGTTATTAGAAGCGGGATGGGACTGGGGACAAGGAATGGGAAGGAATTCGGCCATGGACTTTTTTGATGGAAGCATCCCGGCATTCACCTGGAGTTATTTGGGGAAACCATTGAAAACGCAAATCTGGATACCCGGACGAAGATTCGAACCGGCGTCATCCCGAATGCGAGGCCAGAGCGTTAACCACTCACCCACCACACTCGGTCCCATCTGCCTCCTGTCTCCTGTCATTAGGTCATCCATATTTCATCCCCGTCCGGGCATCCAGATTTGGGTTTTCCATGGTTTCCCCAAATAACTCCTGGCGAAACAATGGATGCTTCCTTCAAAAAGGCCATGGCCGAATTCCTTCCCGTTCCTTGTCCCCAGTCCCATCTCACCTCTAATGACCTTAGCCGTCGACGAGGCGTAAAGAAATAAGTAAAAAAAAATATCCATTTTCGATGTTTTCCCTAAAATACTGCATAAATAAATGCCAAGAAAGTCTCTTCAAAACGCCATGGCCAGATTGTTTCCTGCTTCCTACCCATAACCCTCACCTGACTCCAAAGACCTAATCAAAAAGATTTCTCCTATCAGGCAACCAGTAATCAGGCATTTGACTGGACTATAACATGGCTGGAGAAAAATGGGGTTAGGGTGGAAGATTGTAAACACCTCTCGCCCTCTGCATGTGAGCCCTGTAATCTTTGATATTGTTCGACTTAAGCGGATTATAAAATTTGCAGATTTATTCAATTTTTTTTCTTAAGGCTTTACGCCTCGTCCACTTCAAGGTCATTAGAGGTGCGAAAGGACTGCGAGATAAGAACGGGAAGGAATTTTGCCATGTACTTTTGAAGGGACCATGCTGGTACTCGCCTGGATTGATTTGATGAAACCGTGGAAAACTCAAATCTGGATGGCTGGACGGGGATTCAAACCCACTTCTTCCAGAACGGGAGGCCAGAGCATTATCGCTCGCCCATCACGTTCGGTGTTTTTATTCGAAAATTGTTGGCCCTGCCGGATCACAGGACCAGTATAAACTTTTAAATAACACTGTTCGTTGATGTAGAATGAATGTTCTTGATAGTACTGTTCAAAATACGAACAAGCTAATAAAATGCTTTCATCATCACAAGACTTACAAAACAAACCAATATAAGACAGCTAGTCTGATGTAGACGTACAAAAGATAAAGCACTGAGATGAAAATAAGATAGTTTTCCTGAATTATCGTCTTCTGAAAATATTTTGTAAGAAAGTGATAATGCCGGGAGCTTTTCAAATAACTGAAATAATTAAACGCACTTTAGCACTTACCTTAAAATAATGTTATTCTAGTTAACCGTCACGACGATTTAACATGATGCTATTACTAAGTCTGACTTTTAGTCGTTAATATTCCATCGTAATAGTTTCACAACTTGGGGACAGCAAGAGTGGTTAAAATAATTAATAAAACTGCCCCTACCTGAGGATGGCTACCAGGTGGTAACAAGTCAAAGGTAAACAGAATTTTTACAAGTTAAATGACATATGAAAATTGTCGCTATTAAAAAAAAGAATAAATGCGTTCTTGCCATTTTTCTGTTGCCACTAAACATACAACGTTAGCAGACATAAGTGTTTATCATTCTACTGTTCAGCACTGAAAGTAAGCACAAAAAATAAAATAAAATGATAATACAGTACAGTCTGCTTGACCTGTTGATGAAGTACCAATTCGATGTGTGTTGTCCCTTCACTGAATACCTATCTTACACGGTATTCCATACCACTATGCGTTCCTGGCGTACCTCTCACGCTCACTCACACATACACACACACACACAAACAGGACAACTATCACAACAGTGGTGATATTGGAATGACCGACTTCTTTATTTTCTGGTGTACACCTTATAGGTTTTCCTTTCTTGTGATAACATCAAGTCATCTATAATTTTACAATTTGTAGTTAAAACACTAATCATTGTAATTTAAATTTAATGTGAATTTACTGCGATGTATATATAAAATTCTGCTCAGGAAATTTTTATTCCTATCGTTTATCAGAATCTTATTTATAGTTTGCTGGAAAGTTGTTTCATCCTGTGCTTGTTATTTCTGAAACTGTTTTTGTCTTTATATTTTTTTAATCATTTACGACTATTTTAATATTATTATCAGTTTGATTAACATCAACATTAACATAAACTTCGCTGACGTAATAGGACCGGGGAGGGGGGGGGAGGGTTAAGGATAAAGGAATATGTAATGGCTGGAGCATTTTTTTTTTTAAATACGCATAAAATACCGCTTTGATGCTCCACTACCGCACTTATGTCGGTTGTAAAAAACTAGACCTATCATTACGTTACACACCTCAAATTTAATTTTCAGATTTTAATTCTTCAAACATTTTTTTTTTAACTGCTTTACGTCTCTTTCAACATCGAGGTCTTTAGAGACGGGAAAGGATGGGGGGCAAGGATGGGGGCAAGGAATGGGAAGGAATTCGGCCATGGCCTTTTGAAGGAAGCATTCCCGGCATTTGCCTGGAGTGATTTGGGAAACCATGGAAAACCTAAATCTGGATGCCCGGACGTGGATTCGAAACCGCCGTCCTCCCGAATGCGAGGCGAGAATGCTAACCGTTACACCGCCATCGCTCGGTTTGTTCAAACAAACTAGCTGATGACTGCCAGAACGCAAAGCATTCTTTAAACCACAGGAGAAAGCTCAACGCTTCGATCAATGTAATATTTAGCACGGTTTGTGTACTTGGAACTATATGCTGCCAATGAACACAGAAACTGTTATCTATTCTAAAGTAAACAGATTTTAGAATCAATTTTGGATAGGTTTTGAAATTAGAGCTACTCATATTGGTTGCGCATGAAGACAGTTAGTTTGCAGAAAGAAGAAATAAAACCAAAATAATTATAGATAAATAATGAAGAGATTCACAGATCTATTTAGAATGCAGTATATGCGAGTTGGAAGCGCTAGATGTAAAATGCCCAAATATATGTTGAATAACGTGCCAAACTACTATAACATATTTGATGTAATACAAAAACAAGGAAGTTTCTCTTTCTCCTCCGTGGCATAGGGAGTTGTATCAGGGAGGGATGGCTTACGCCTTGTGGCATGTACCGTAGTGTAGCGCTAGCGTGTGTGTTGGCGCATGCGTGAGGCGCAGCGACGCGTGCTGCTGGTGGCGGTACTCACAGCAGCAGCAGCAGCAGCATCACCTGCCGGCCCATGGCGCCGCCGCCGCTGACTTGTTGCGGCCGCTGGGTCCCCACAGTCAGCTGTTGGCCGACTGGTACATTGTTGGGGGCGGAGGAGCCGAGCGGCGGTGCGCGGGTGGAGGGCGCATGCGTGTGGCAGCGGGGGCGGAGGGAGGCTGCGGGAGCAGAGGGTGGGGGCGGCAGAGCCGGCCGCAGTTAATCAGGCCCGCAACACACAAACTGGTCGAAGACGCCCGCCCGCCGATGTGGTGATTCCAAAGAATGGGTATCTCCAACTTTTCACTGGCTCAGTCTGTGCAGACTAATTAGGGGTTCCAATCCGAGCATGATCGAAATTCTTGACCTTGATTTCAGCTCATTGGTTACTTGGCTTTGTTTATGCGGAATACATTAAGAACAGTCATTGTTCGAACTGCAAATCAAGAAGTAGTTCATGTTTGTAACGTCGGGATACTGCAAAAAGGAAATTAGCAACTACTCAAAAAAATGAATATTATGTTGCGAGTGTATCAATCAATAATTTCACATTAATTTCCCAATTTATATAATCGCATTATTAGTTATTAAAATTTTCAAAGCGTGATCTCTTTGGAGTTGGTTTGTTTTGTTTTGTTTTATGGATGTAACACGAAGAAAACATTACTGCAGATTCCACTGAGAACATTGCACCTTAGCAATAGTTAACTAAGTTCGATCTCAGCTTATTTGTAATTAATTCTGCTGGTGTTGGCAGTAAAATACTGTAACATACTGAACTGAATTCAAGTTACTTCTGCAAGAAAGGAGAATTTACATATTTTAAAATTATTAAACGTTTATATAACTTATTTCAAATTAGTTTTTGTATTGAAGTAAGAACAAAGGCGATCTATACTTGATCAAAGATAACCAAAGTGCCACCAATAATAATGGCTAAACGTACAATAAGCAGAAACGTTAAGCAGTATCTATACGCAAACATAACGAGTTCACTAAATAATGTCAATCATGGAAAGAAAATGATTGCAAATATTGAACATGTATCCCTGTTATTAATTATTAGAAAGTAACACATTTTTGTAAAACGTGGGAGATAAGCTTCTTTTGACCGTAAACTCTCACCTAATGTTTATAAAGCAACAGAACGAAATACTGAACTACATGACGCCGAATTTGTATGAAAAAAAGAATACTTCTAGGCACTTAAAAACGTTAGTTACCATTTTTTTACTTGTTATTTAAACGATCTATAAAAGACCACGTGCAAGCTGGAGAGCTGACGTTCGGAGATAAATTTATAAAAGAGGTGGCAGCTGCTGTAAGACAACTAAAGCGGAGCTTTTGATATATAGTAAAAGAATGAATATCTTAGTAAATACTTAGACCAAATGGATTTGAACGTGTTGGATATTTTTGCATGTATAGAATATTTACAAATAAAGAGTGTGAATAACAAATTTTAACTGCAGTAACTGGTACAGTGATGTCAGGAAACGCGGCCTTTGAGAATCCTATAAATACTAAGCAGTAATTGTATGTATACCCTGTAGGTCCTTAGGATAGGAATGGCAAATACAGAGCTTAGTATTCCTTTTCAAGAAATCGGTAGTATACCTGTAGGTAACAGTCGGTGCTGAATGACACAGTTTACCATGGAGGAATTTAATCTTCCATATTCATATGCCAGCTAGCCAGTTGAACATGGGAGCTGTTCCGTTCAGCTTCCAGGTAGAATGAAACATGGTCTTTGAATACGCATTCATTCTCGGAAAAAATCTAGATTATTAAACATATTTGTAAGTGATAGGGTGATAGAAATGAATTATCGGCTAATTTCAGTTGTTACATAAGGTTTACCCCAATCCTCTGATCCACCACATTATCATGTTTCCATTTGGCCGTCAGTCGAGTTGTCCAGTGTTGAGCATTATGAGACCAGCTCCAGAAGATGAACTCATCTCGCCACGTACACTGGACTACACTCAGCCACGCACCAAATATTGCGTGGCGGAAAATTTAAATCAGGATTAAGGTGGATGTACGCAGTTCACAGTCAAAACGAGCAGAAAACTAGTAACACACCAATGTAATCAACATCCAAATAAACCGTACATTATGAATGTTACAGTAACAAATGGAGTATTGTTTCATATTTGTACTGTTACTGTAAAATTATTTATCCTATTGTCAGTTGCATCTTCACTGACTTTGCTATAAAATGAGAGTAAACACCCAATGATGTCTATAGTTATCACCTTAATTGTATACCAGGGATACTACAGTGATTCAATGGCGTGAGTACAGCAGTTTAAATTAAATACGATCAAGACACGAAAGAAAAATAAATCAGATCTATTATAGAAGACAGACTTTTGTGATTGACGACAATATCGTTGGTAAATTATTTTAAAGTAATTTTATAATTACACTTGCAGTATAAATTTAGGTCGGTGAAGTAGGAAAGGAGATTCAGAGATTACACAATATATCAGCTTATTAATTTATTGTCATGGAATGTTAAGGCTCATAGACTCACAGATCGTCATAACAGGAAATTCATAGCACAGTGAGGATTGGAGATGAGAAAAACAGATCAGTTACCAAAAAAATAAAAAAATTCAGAACTTTGTTTTTTCAAATAGTGGTTTAAATTAGGGTTTTCATTTCATGATTTTGGCATGAGTCTTCATATGTCACGTGAAAGCTAAATGATTCATTATACAGTAAGTGAAAAGAACCTATAAATTGGTGATTCACAACACGATAATAAATGTGAACAAAAAATAAATCAACAAGGTCAAGAACTATGCATCAGACCGGAGATGTTTTGAAAATAGATGATCATAGAAGAGCTAATATCCAAGGAACTTGATTCGTCTTGACGTTTATGAAAATCAATACGTCACGTCGAAAAAATAATTGGATCGATCTTACAACTACCGCAACTACATATGACTTTGAAATGGAGTATAACATTATCAGGATACAACTCAAAATTTTCCTATTTTACTGAAACTAGAGAAAAATTTTGTCAAAGGTTTAGATAAAATACAGGACATTTTCATCGTTTTATTATTTTTTTTTATACTAATCACGAGTAGAATTCAATCGCCTGTTCAGAAATAGCAGTTTTCCATTGCACAGATATTGCTGATTAACACTTCTCTTTCCCCGTGAAGGTAGGGTTAAGGGTCTAAGAAATTCCCCGCTGAGACAGGGATTCGAACCAGGGATCTTTCGATATTAGTCAAACGCCTTAACCATTGAACCACCAGGATGCTAACTCCCATTTTGTGCGTGTGAGTGTGAATAACGCGGATTATTACTAAAATTATGTAAAATTATCTATTTTTCTGATTTATTTTGATATAACTATCATATTTGTGCTTATAATTAAAGTTTCTGTATTCGGATCTTTTGTTTCACAATGTTACAAGAAATTCATGAATACCGTAACACATGTTGATAACACAACCGAATTCTTACACATCTGCAGGATAAACGTTGCAGTTCCTTAGGAATTATTAACAACAATTAGAAAATCATGAATCTAGTAACTTTGCTACCAATCATTCGATTTACGATAAACCCAAGTCCCTTTCATTAAGACAGGACAAACTTTCTGAAAAGCGATTTAAAGGGTTTGGTTCGGCATTCCTTGCAGAGGAATTGTGTAACCAATTTTCAAACATTTGCCATTACGTTTAATATTAAAACACATGTACCGAGCGTGGCGGGTGAGCGGTTAACGCTCTGACCTCGCATTCGCAAGGACGCCAGATCGAATCCCCGTCCGGGCAACCAGATTTTGGTTTTCCATTGTTTCCCCAAAACACTCCAGGCGAATGCCGGGATGCTTCCTTCAAAAAGTCCATGGCCAAATTCCTTCCAGTTCCTTGCCCTCAGTCCTTTCCCGCCTCTAATAACCTCGACGTCGACGAGGCGTAAAGCTATTAGCAAAATAAATGTGTAGGGAAAGTAAATACTTGTTGTAATTGGCTTTTTAGTTGTTGGCTGTTTTCCATGGTTTTTAAGGCTTTTCTTTTCGGTTGACAAACGTTAATGGTTAATTATTTATTTAATTTTGTGGCAAAATATACATGAAACATCAACCATTTTTGTTTTTTAAATAATTTTTTTTTGTCACGTTCGTTGATAGTTAGTTAGTTTTCCTTTTAAGCTTATTAAATTTTGAAACTCAGTATAAATACACATTGTTGATTGATTATTGTTATCCCTTGAATCTGTGGCTATTATAATATATATATTTAAATTTAATTCCTTAATACTTTGTACTATCTATATCATATATATATATGCTTGTTAATGTTCATCGTCCTGTGTGGATTGTGATTCCAACATTACAAACTGAAGCAAACTATACGAATACCAATAGTAACATTGATTCGTTTCCATTTTGAACTTTATATGCTTATCTAGAGTCCTTGGTTAGCGTCATAATCGTTTTGTCTCAATTGAAACTTCTCCTTGTGGTTTAATAATGTACGGTATATAAAATATCTCACTTACTGTAAACCTGCAAGTGACCATAGTTCATGAGTGTAAAATAAAGCTGTAATGTATAGTTCCTTGTTGTTAATCACTGACTGACTTGTACTTTTGCGAATTCACTGTCTATATAAACTATGGTTTTCTGTTTAGTACATACCTTCGATTTTACACGGAAGCGTACCGGTTGGGCGTACCTTTTTTTGTTTAATTTGTTATCATATAATTATTACTTTTCATAATTTATATGGTAAACCTATAATTATTCAAATAACTTATGAAGTGAGGAAGTGGGATTTTCTTTGTAATATTATAACACTGTTGCATCTACATTTATAGTGATCTCAAATTCATTTAGAGACAAACTTTGCCAAATTTTAATCATTATGAATACAACTAAATTTAAATTAATACAGCTGTTACCAGACTTTCAGACAATTTATGGAGTTCTTTACGTATCGATCCGCTCGAATATATTGTTGTTCAGGACAAATTATACACCAGTTAGCTATTAGTCAGGAGCATGAGTCCTCCGGTCGGTACTACTCTACGACTGGCAGATGATCGTATACACAACGGTCTACACATGGACCCGACCGAGTAATCCGCACTCTACACCTGGCACCACAGCAAAAAAACTCTTTACACAGTGGCGAACGACACGTCTCCTCCAGCGCAAACTGGATTCTTTTAGAGTACTAACATGCACATATCAAAATGTAACTTCTAACTAAGGTTTTCTGCTTAGGTAATTTGAAACCAATGGTGAAGTCGACTAGTTGCAATTGGTCTATTAATTTCAGTAGGGTATTCATTAGGACGCATTTTGACTGTAAATTTCATTCTCGGATTTTAATTTTAATTGGTAAAGATTGCAGATGTTTGTTCATTCTTGGCACACTTACTTTGTTACACAGTCTGATTTTCCACCAATAACACAGTTTTTGAACAGAGATTCTCAACAACACAAGTGTTTTAAGTAATGCATGGAACTAATTCGCCGCTTCAGTGACACATTAGAATAGTTACAAGAAAGCAATTGCATTCTATAACTGTAATGACGTTATAAGCAGAATAACACTAACAAAAAGAACCTTCATCCAAAAGGAATATTTTGATATTGATCTAGGACTAAGTAAGAACCCTTTAAAACACTTGAGCACTTTGTGGTAGCGAACCATACGAGAAAATAGGAAAATTGAAGCATTTGAAATGTGGTGCCATAGTAGGTTAATGAAAATTAAGTGGACAGATAAAGTACGAAATGTGCGAGTTTGGAAGTGTTGAGTGAGGAAAGAAGGTTGTGGAAAAATCTTACAGAAAGAAGAGATAGCGAGTCATATTTTTAGACATGCGGGATTGTTCACTTGTAAGTGGAAGGAACAGTTGAAAGTAAGAACTGTAGAGGAAGACACAGATTAGAATATATGAAGCAGATAATTAAGGACGGAGTTGCAAAGAGTGAAGAGTTAACGAAAATTAGGTAGGGATGGAGTATTGCATGAAACCAGTCGAGAGACTGATGACAACCAGAAAATTCTCCTGGTGACTGAGGTCGAGTGGGTGGAAATGGGACACGTATGCCTTCGAAACCTGTTCCACGACGTGGATAACAGAATGCACTTGGTTTCGTCAGCATCACGTACAGGCAAGCTCAGCTACCGCCTCTTTCTTAATACATTTCACAGCGGTTGACTTAGTAGCAGGCCAATCCCATATGTTCACTTGCAGAAAATATTCTCGAATTCTTATACATTTGTAGCCTGTGTTACCCGATTCATAGCCTCCATTAATAGAAGATAGGTCTAAAACGCATTTGACATTGCAGTATAGTTAATGGTTATCTCTTAGATCCAAATCCCATTTTGCAAGTGACGGTTCAGTATCTCTGGGTTTACTTTAAACAACGTTTTGTGATATTATCAACAATAGTTAACATCTTCTCACTGCTCTTAGGAGTGAGTCTTTTGAAAATACGGTTAGGGAACATTTGTAAGCAATTACCTATATCATCATGAGGATTTAAACTTACCACGGTTTCCAGTTATCACTGATCGTGAATAACTGGATGGTTGTTTACGTTTTGACGGATTATATTGTTGATTCTAGATAACAATTATAGCTTTTGTGTTATTCCCAGGTAATTTCCATTATCAAGCTTTGTTGATGGCTAATTGACTGCTATTGTGATGTACAAGACAGCCAGTCAAGGCCTTCGTGCCTCAAAACTATGAGCTCCACGGAGAATCGACGACAACGGCGAAACGTTTTCGCTGTCAGTGGTGACAAGCAACCTTAGTGTGCTCAGCTGGCGATAGAGGCACAGGTCGATAGTACTACTATACTCGGGGTATAATCGCTTCCACGTAAGCTCTCTGACCCCTAACGTAACAATCCAGGGCTATCTACGTAGCTAACAACACCAGATCGTCAGTATCTGCTGTTTCTCATCATTACGAGGCCCATATTTTAATGATCCTTGGACTATTTCTTCCACATTCATTACGTTTGTTTTGTTTTTGCTTTCATTCAGCTCGAATTCCGTTCATAATAGTATGTCTAATCCATTAATTAAGTTTCTCAGAAACTGAACATGTTCGAAGTAAGTATAACACATTACTGTTTGTGAAAATTGCAACACAAAGAAGGAGACGTGATTATAACTAAATTTATTCCACACATTAGAGTCATGACAATATATAAATGATTAGAATGATAGAACTGTGTATGCACTTTCGACCGTGATAATTCATAACGGTGTGCACACCGTTCGGACTCCGGGAAAACCATAGCTTCAAAAGGAAACAATAATAATTCGTTTCATGCACTGAAAAATGTTTCCTCGCCTGTACAGACATGTCGCGAAATTTAGTCAATGAGTGACAGGAGAGGTCTGATTGTTGGTTTAAAGATTCATTTACTTATTTGGCGCGCCTTTTTGTTCCTTCTTACATTTTCCAACATTTTCCTTCACGACGAGACTTACCGGAAAAGTTTTTTTTTTTTGTTTGATGTATTAAATTTCTTTCTCTGCTGCATTTGCGAGGAAATACGAATTTATACAGCAGATTAATATGTGACACTGTTTTTCTATTGCTGACAACATGATACAAATTAACAGGCTTATTTACTTATGGAAAAAGACCAATTTCATACTTGATTTTGTTCAGTGGCTGAAGACACTTTGCAGAAGAAATACTCGCCTCACATTACCTGCTTCCTAATGTTCTTGTAAACGATTTTTTCTTCTTCTTTTCCAGTATATAGAAAATGCCTGTTCCCAATCTACATCATCCGATCTTACCCTTGACCGAGTAATATCTCTTCTCCATTTAGTTTTCGTTATTTAGTAGTATCCATCTTATTGGCATGTTCTTTCCATTTCCCTCCCATATATTTTATTCTTTATTTCATATTGTATTCAATTAATTATCTTCTAAAATCTCCGTTATGTATTATATCTAGCTTGGAGGACCACTTAATCTTTCTCAAAAATCTCATTTCAGCTGTTTGTATTTTGTTCATTTTTTTATTGTTGGGGTCCTAGTTTCCCTGTTTCTCTGTTTGACAGCCTTAAGAAATTTTTTATACACGAGAATAAAAGTGTTGCCATGTCGTTGGAGATATTATGTGGAGCTCAGAATTTAATTATGTTAAATAATGGTCCACATATTTCCTTTCAACTCATGCCATCAACGAACTTCGCATTCAAAAACACGCTTGTTTCCTCAGAGTAGGAAGCAAACATCTACCGTCTCTTATGCTAACCAGTGGATACTGTAGGTATGAAAGTAGAAATAGTTAAAGCTCTAACAAATATTTTTAAATCGATTTATAAGCACTGCATGTCAATATCGACGAAAGGTAAATTTGAATGTGTATTGCCTGATAAGACAAAGGTACCGTGGTAGGTAATAAGTTTTAAAATTCAAACTTACTTCATATTTCATACCGGAAAGGAAAGTTATATTACAGGCTGAAAGAGCACCACTTTTTCTGTCTTTGTGCTAGAGTATTTAGGTTTTATTTCATCCCAGTTTCATTACTACTACTTCGGAAGTATTTATTTCGTTTGTATTTTACTATTACTCGACAGAAAGATAAAAATGTGAGCTGCTGAAATGTCAAAGTATTCAGCTCTTTGTTGTGTAAAGTTAAGCATCCTAACTCCCCAACCTTTCGGTGACTGCTCACACGAATCAGAAAGATGTCTCCCACTTAAATTTAGCAGTGGCATTTCTGTGAGTGGCCCAGTTGCACAGCTTCAGCGTAAAGTAGTTGCAAAAGCAGATTTGTTAGAAACGATGAATGCATTCTTACGCAGCAGTAAAAGTACTTACTGCCGGCAGTTAAAATCTATTATAAGAGAAATATATTTATCTTTTTCTTAACCGTATCTGTATGTGCCTTCCGTGGCGCGTAATTGTGAGTACCTAATTAGTAGAGACAAGGAATCGCAATTCATGGTATTCATCCGGTTATTTCTGCAATCTGCTTCCCAGTAAAAAAAACCGGGCAAGTGGGAGTCGAGCCTCGCGCATTCAGGGTTGGGTACTCTAAACATCAAACACCGTGTGGTAGGCAATACGCTAGGCACAGAACTCAAGGCCTGACACATTTTCAAGTTAAATAGCGGACACTGTTCCACTAGCCTCCAATTCGGTGAAACGTTGCCACATGAGCTGCTAATGCTATCGCTCCATTACAATAATCATTGTTATAAGTACTTTATAATGTAACGGACTTTGAATTTTTGGTATTTTAAACAAAATTGCGTTATTATACTGAGAATAAAAACACTTTTATTCTACTCCCAACTTACATAGTGTATTAGATATATGTCTTTTAATAATTGTTGTGATCCTAGGTGATACCGTTTTTGAGATAGCTGTGGCATCAAAAATGGACTAAAATTGACAACTTTGACGGCTACTCATGTCTTTATATTCAAGATAAAAATTATATTTATTTACTCTCCTTGACAAGTGGTTTACATCGACACCTAACACGCCGGAAATTTTTTAGCACCCCTTTTGTTTTTATGTAACCACCTATTATATAATGTAACAAAGTTTTAAACAGGATATTCGGTTTTAGGCCAACGAAATTCATAGTCAGTTTAAAGTCTATAAGTAATTCCGTTTCAGCGTTATAGGCCTGTGACAGACAGTTAATAAGCAACAGGACACTTTTTTCCTTGAGTACGTAAACCTAAAGATGACATATAAGAACACAATGGTTTACATGTCCTTTACATCATGTTCGTTTGATTACCACCTGCTAAGAGAAAATAAGCAACGACATTTCGTACATCGATTTCATGTATTGAAATTAGTGACACTACTTTTAAATACAATCTTTAATATAGTAATGGAAATACTCGTAGATTCAAGGAACTAAATTAAAATACACAAAATATGCTTGCGATATTTAGTGATTAATATAGAACATCTACAATAATAATCACTTATTTATTTACAAGCTTATAATTAGTATGATGGCGTTCTGGGAAAAATCGTATAACAGTTTCGCACTGAAAGTACAGCCATCTTAAAAAGACTTACACGGTGATAAATTATTCAATAGAAACTTAATACATGAGCCCATACTGTCTAAGAATATTTTAAAGGTTTTTATTGAATTTATTACATTTTACACAACCGAAATATAACAATGCAACCATTCTACTCTAGTTACGTACATTTTAAGCCTGTCAGAAATACAGGATAACTACAAAAAACAGAATAAATTATCTGCCTGTTTTCTAACAACATTAAGTTGCCAACATCGACAGGTTAATGGTAACGCTCGGCCCTGTAATTGGCTAGGACGTGGGTTCAGATCACCAGAATTCCATTTCCATGCTTTCCCGAAATTTCTCAAGGTGATTGCCGTGGGGGTGGCTTCTAAAGACCCTGGCCTAATTGCCTTGACTTCAACGAGGCGTTAAGGAAAACAAATTAGTGCAGTGCGAAAGAGATCCTTGGAGGAGATTCTAACAGCGTACGAAGAGAGAAAGGAGAAGTCAAACTGAACAGGCAGTATCTCTAGAAACAGGCATCAGAGAAAAACAACTTTGTGCAATAAACTTTTTGTGGTCGGTAATACTGAAACTATGGAATTTAAACTGAGGGAGTTGTAGGAAAACGTTACGAATGCGTAACCGAGCGTGGTGGTGTAACGGATAGCGTTCTGGCCTCGCATTCGGGAGGACGGCGGTTCGAATCCCCGTCCGGGCATCCAGATTTGGGTTTTCCAGGGTTTCCCCAAATCACTCCAGGCGAATGCCGGGATGCTTCCTTCAAAAGGCCATGGCCGAATTCCTTCCCATTCCTTGCCCCCATCCTTTCCCGTCTCTAAAGACCACGTTGTTAAAAAGGGACGTTAAACTGTTTCAAAAAAAAAAAAAAAAAAAAAAAAAAAGAATGCGTAGAAAGGTAGTAAGAACGACGAACATTTGTCCATAAGACATGTTTAACTTAAAAAAAATGTTACTGCACACCGGCGCAGTTCTCTTTAACTCATTCAGCTACCGCCATGTAATTGAACAATATTTCTATGAGTTTTCCTCCGCTTCAGTCTTTCTAGCCACAAACATGACAGATCGCAGATCCTATACGGTGCAGTGTTCAAGTGTTTCGCATTTTCAACTAGTCTGCCTATTTGTTGCACCAGTAATGTGAGTTCACACTACAGCGACTTCGAGTGGGTACGATCCTCTTACTAAGAGTACCAGCAATTAAAACTGCCTGTTTTGTTGACAGATAGATAACCTTATGAAATGAACCTTATAAACTTCAACATCTAAATTCACCAAAAATTTGAAGACGAAGGGAAGAGAAAGTAGGGCCTATCTGACATTTATAATGGGGATTATCGAGTGCAGGTAAAATTAACACCTGCACGCTGGCCCTAGTATCTATGGTATCAATTAAATGGATTCAAATACCCATTTTGCACTACTTAGGAGAAACCGCCTATTAATCGTAATCATGCAAAAATATTAATTTTCTTGTTACCTTCACCTATTTGGATAGCAACAAATTAAGAAAGTTGTACGAAAACGCTCGTCCACGTACGTACTTCGCGCTTCATCGATAATAACTAGATTTTCAGTCTGTAATTATAATCGCATTTAATCTCTTGTCAATCGCGTGAAGAATGGAACAATTTGTTGGGTTCTTGCAAGCGTATTAAAATTTAAATATTTTGTTGTTTTACGATTAAGAATGTACTTTTAACAAACGCAAATGATTTAAGATACTGCCTTCAAATTTAATGAAAATTAATTCAGTGAGGTTAAACTTCTCCTTTTAGTACTATGTCTCTAGAAAAATTCTTGATCTCATTTTTTTTCTTTTATTTCCTTTTTTAAAAAGCCACTGGACGTTGGTTTCTAAGTAAAATAAGGTTTTTCTAATAATTTACCTTCTATTGGATCTAGAAATTAACCTCAGTTTCTGTTATCTAGCTTCAGTTGGAGTACATTTAGAGTAATGAGGAGGTGAGGCCCAAACTGCTTCCAAACTTGTAGGCTACAAATTAACGTAGCTTTATTTTCTATTACAATTCTCAGAAATTTAAATTCCTTGTAATCTTCTAAGCAAAGGAGTGGAGATTAACTTGTTATAAGATTTTAACTTGTTATAAGATTTGTGCAGTCCTGGTTCCGCCACCTAAATTTTCTCTGAGAAGTTACGTTATTTATGAGGACATTAATTGGCACATGAAATATCGGTGTCTCGTGCGGCGTTAAGTTTCCCAGCCTGCACTCTCGAGGGAGGGTGGTCCTCTCGTTTCGGAGAAATCTTCCTCGGCGAACATTCTCTTATTGCTGACGAAGTGATATCCATCTCGCTCCAAAGGCTAATTTATAAAAGCCTGTGAAAATTATTTGCCAGGATAAGAAAAACATTTTAACAGTGAGGTAATTTCTCAATTTGTTCTTCCCTGAACCATGAGGAACTTAGTTACAGCTACATAAAGAAGAAAATGGAAAATGCTGAATGTCACAGCAACACCATGCTTAGTTTAATTTAAAAAGAATTCCTGTGTTTGCCTTTGTTTTTAACATTTTATAGCAAAAGAATTATTTGAAAATTATTTAGCTTCTCGTCTATTAGATGCTGTATATCACGACATCAGGAAAGAATTTTTTTCTTTTAGGACAAATGCACATGCTTATATTAAATGATGCAACTCTTTTATCGAATAGTATGACTCAGAAATATAATCCTACTTAAAAGTATGTGTAAAAGTATTTCTCATTTGGCAGAAAACGCATTAATTCCAATTTAGGTACAATATAGCGATAAATCATTTCCGTCTGTTTCTCCACAATTGGCATTCTTAAAGAACATATTACATTTTGTATGTGTTTCTCTACGGGTATTTTCAAAATAACTGTTGCAGAGGATCGTGGTAATTATCCGCATGTAGTCAAAATCCAGTGAATATGGTGCAGAGTAATTTCTTCCTCTGCTGTGTTGTTTTTCGTTCTCATACTGATTGTTTCTGAGATCTTAGGGGGTTTTTTTTCCTGCGAAAAAGAACGTTTACTTCAGCAGAGTTCTGTATTATTAAAACTGCCTGCCTGATGACGACTATTACTGTGAACAGGTCTCGTTATACACAGAGAAATGAAACTTTTCCTTGTGGCCAAAGGAAATAATACATAATAAATGCTACCCACTACAGATGTCTCATAAGAATCCTTCTTTCATATTACGTTGTATGGAAAGGACTACTTGTATGGTATAGAGACGTATCTGTAACAAAGAATTATTCCTCTTTTTCTGAAGCGATAAGAGTGATAACATTTTAACATTTGAATTCATGAGTGTATGAAATAAAACACAGTTTACCCACTTCTAGGCTTTAATGGATTTTTAGTTGAAGGTACAGTTTCCTGATTTTTAAGCCGTAATAGTTTAACTGAATGCGACAAAAGACGGAATCGCTACACATTTTTGTCGTAGTACGTCAAAAGCACCACAATTTGTATATGGCAGTGAAGCTGATTCAGGATGAAGCTTTAAATTTACGTCTGAGATTTATAAAAATAATGACGAAGAAGCTGATAAGAAGTTCTTTTTTGATTAATGGTAAACAATGACAATAGCAGGTTGAGTCTTTACACCAAAAATACTGAAGTAACCACTCAATGAAATATAAAAAAGGAAAAGTAATTTATATATTACTTTGTACATGGTGTTACCTCCTTTCCTTTTCTTAGTTACCAAATTCCACATTTTCTTTCAAGGAAATGAGTTTATTAAGTTCACCTCACAATCCCGTTAACTTAGATTCGTAACCATTTGTTTTGTTTTTTCTTTTATGTACTTTTCAAAGACAGTTTGGTGTCAATTTTAAGCTAAGGTAGTTGTGAGGAAGTGGGGTAGGTAACATTGTACACCTGAACTAGAAAGAGCGTGCAAGCGTGTGGACAGTCTCTTTCAAACAATATTGGCAGTATGAGTAAAAAACAATGGGAAATTATGACACGTGATTAACGGACAGATCTGGTAGCAATTTTGATAATTTGCTGAAGAACGGATTTTGGAAGTGATGTGAGTTATTCACTATTGTGGAATATCCTAAGAGAGAAGTAGTCATATAACTAAAAGTGTATTTCTATGAAAATGGGCTTCGTGTCTAAGAAATATAGCAAATTACAGAATGAAGAGCGACAGAACCAGACTGTTGAAACAAATGCATCCGACTGATACATCTTTTGACGGAGTAATCTGTATCAGAGGGTAAAACCAAGTGGTATCGGAGACGAGGATAACCAAACCGGCGTTGTTTCACATTTACGTGTTAATAAGACCTAACATGATACTAGTCACCACGCAGCAGCTTAAGTAATTACTTAGTACACTTGTGGAACATTCGTCTCGTATCAAGCATAATGGTTCTAGAAATGGAACTACCACAAAAATTGTTCAGAATGAAATCTCACCTTGTACAATGATACATCCAAATAATGGATACAGAATAAATTACAAGATTTTAAAGGTGTGATGGCCTCTTCAAAGCCTTAAGTTGGATTCACAAGGATTTTTGTAATTAAATGAATGGGCGCAAACAATATCAGCAGTCTCTACTTTTCGTCACCTGAGGTTTATAGACCCGTAACTGTGATTCAGATGATCGATATATCAAATTCTCTTCAATCAGCTTATTTCATATCATTATTATCGTTCCCAATCCTACTCAACCTGTTGACAAAATCCATTCTGTCGTTCCGATATGGCTCCGTAGCTACAGTATTCTGCTGATACTAACTGATATACGTTTGGTGTGCTGAAATGTGAAGTTGTACTACTAAATGCATTTCAACGTAATGTGAGTAGCTTACCAACAGTAAAGATCTGAGAACCTGTACGCGTCGTACTTTGTATATTTATATTTATATTTTGTCAAAGCTCATTATGTTAATTACAGCTACGCTTATAGCTAAATATTGAAATTGTTAGGGTTTATAGGTGTTCCTAAATATAATCCATTATTTAAAATTTAACTTAAAAATATTTAAATATGATTAATTACTCAAGTTAATGATTAAAAACGGTGCTTTAAATGATTATCTTAACACATGTATGATTAAAACATTTAAAACATATCATAACTCGACAGTTTACTTTCTGAAATACGCCCCACAGACATAAGATGAATTTAATTTTTATATTCAATAAACAAACAAAATTTTATCAAAGCGACCACTAAACATAATCAGCTAAGTAATACAAGTCAAAATACAACACATCTTTAATTAATACCATTTTGAATTTATTAACAATAAAAAGCATTTACAATCTGAAGCAGAACACGTAACCGAATGGCCTATTAAAAGTTAATGTCTTTCGTAATCATGGGCGCCGGCAGGATTACTTTAAGGGAGGTGCACCTGGTTTTTTTATACATTATATATAACACTTATTATATAAGGATACTGAATTTATTGACAAGGTGTTGAACAAATTTGGACAAGAATCTAGGTCCCCTATTCGAACAGTGAATTTAATAATATAATTTTTGTTTCTTAATCTTTTTCTGTGTGTTTTCTTTCAACCAGAGGGCTGCAAGTGCGCTCCCTTGTATCCCCCCCCCCCCTCCCGGTATAATAATAAAATTTTTGTTTCTTAATCTTTTTCTGTGTGTTTTCTTTCAACCAGAGGGCTGCAAGTGCGCTCCCTTGCACCCCCCCCCCCTCCCGGTATCCGTATCATACACAGAAGTAACAAAATACTGATACACAAGTACCACGGTAAATTCCTCTGTTTATAGTTTGGAGATTATTCAGCAACCTATGACACCACAGTCTGAATATTTATGTCACTCTGTGGCTTACAGCAAAGAGTTTTATTACTCATATCAGGTCGTATGATATGCTACCGGCTTTGGTCGATCTTCTCCCTCATGGTGTTGAAGACGGCACACCCTGCACTTAAAGAACTAAAGAGCACCAGACCAAAGACCTCAGCATAATCCATTTTTAAAACTCGTCTTGGTGTCAATCTTCCTTTGAGACTCTGCTATGGTCGTATCAACTTCCTTGCTGTTCCCGCTTCTCTCCTCATAGATAAGACATGGAACCAAAATTATTAATAAATAAGTTTGATTTAACAGCTATAACGCTATTGGCTAAATCATTTGCCCCTCGAACACTGTCAAACTCACAAACCTTTTGTTTGACCCATTTGGCAGGTCAAATCGTTACTTTCAGATGTTTTTCGTTACCCGTTGGAGTTTTCTTTCTCGCTCTGGTTTTGATGTTCTGTCCTTCTTCTTCGTATAGATACTTCTCGCGAACCTAATTTCGCGAATCTAGGTGGTATCACGCTAGCTTAAGTGCTTCTTTTCCGTCACGGTGATCAGTAGGATAGTCTTAGAACAGAATTGTCGATAACCCCCCCTCCCTCTCCCGTGTGCTCTGACAGGCGGTATATCTGTCTTTGATGTTATATTGTCCTGTAGTGAAAGGTCGCTGTCGACCTACTATGTTTGCCTCTGTGTAGTCTCTAGTTCTGGTCTGAGTGGAAATCCTTCTTAACTTCCCTTAAGAAGCAAAGTGGTCGCTCCGCTGCTCCTTTCAAAAATCAATTACAACTATTTTCTTCTGAATACTATGCAAAGTATCGCTTAGTGCCTATTTAGTTGCATTGCCCTGATAACCCATTATTAAAGCAATGTGGATATGTGTCAAACCACAATACAGAAATATTGGTTTCATAAGAAAAAAGAATAAATGTAGCAAATAAGCTAGCAAAGTACTAAAATTGCTTTATTCTACAGATCTGAAACTTTAACATGTCTTATACAAAAATTAACAGGGTAATGTTTTGTTTTGTAATAATCAATAGCTACATCATTAACTTACTCTAAAATGAATAAGTATTGTATTTTGTCCTCAAAAGCCTACGGCTCAGGAAAAAAGTAACTAAAGCTGACTGAATTGATAGCCTGAAGTACGAGAATCTGATTCATTTGAATTATTCATTTATTCAAATTTAGACAACTCTTCATAAAGGAATGCAATTAACTTTCCTCGACGAGCTTGAGAGATCTTCGGAAACACGTTTCAGCTGACCCTAATAAACATCACGAAATACCAGATTTTTTTATCGTAAAATAGTTATCTAAAACAACACAACTGGGATATTTTTATCACTTACATTTCAGTGTACAGGGATGACCTTTTAAATAACAAAATTTGGTAATCCATCTCATGTGAAACTAGGAAACTGCCCAAAAAAGGTTTTTCATGCCTTCCTTGAAGAATTAAATTATTTATAAGAAGAGTATGATGCATAATAGTACTTTGTTTCATAGTATCATTAAGACATACATATCTAACTAGCTCTGCCCAGCATGCGTTTCAGTGCATATTTTTCGTTCTAAGAGAGTGAACATGCGTAAAGCAGATACATTTACTTGTACTAAACACGTGAAATACAATGAATTTTTGTACATAAACTAAATTTTAAAAAGTTTTTTTTTAGTGCTTTGGGATATACAATGTTTTTAGCCTTTCCATCTTCTGTTTGGTGGCTGGATATCAAAGTTCTGATGTTTTATCCCTTTTGATCGGAATGTCATTAACATTCTGCATCGCCAACCACTTTGGCAGATTTCGCTACAGTTTTCGAGATAAATGTAAAAAAAAAAAAAAAAAAAAAAAAAAAAAAAAAAAGAAAAGTCACACGTGTAAATTTTGTTTAGAGGGGTGAAGAGGGAGAGCGGGTACAGTTTTTTTGGAACAAAGGGAAACATTATTTTTAAGTTGTGTGGAGACTTTCCTGGCAATGAAGCAATGAAATCCTCCAGTCGGATGGACAACCGAGGGGATTTCGTTGCATCACTTTTAAGTTATTTAAAGCGTGAAGTTCATTCGAGATCGGATTAAAAACTAGATTTGTAATTCATCACAAAAACTTTCTTTTTCTTTTTTTTAATTTCTAGTTCCAATTTGTTGGTCACAAATTGGTCCAACTCAGTTTTACAGGAAATATTTATGTGCTCTCAGAATATCGCTATCCACTTTGGCCAATTTCCCTACTGTTTTCGAGATATTTACAAGAAATGTAAATTTTGTTTAAGTAGTATGATTGGGGAGAGTGCGTGGATTTTTGTAAACCTAATACAGACAGTATTTTTGTGCTTGTTTTAAAGTATACATGTACAAAGTTCCTTCAAAATCAGATAAAAATTGTAGCCTTGTGTGGATGTAAAGAGGGAGAAATGTAGACAGTATTTTTCTGTTTGTTTTGAAGCTTACGTGTGCAAAGTTCCAAAGTCGAAATCGGTTACAAACGTGAGTGTATAAAAATTAGGGGATTTAAAGGGGGAGAGGGGAGGTTTTGTATTTTTTTAAAATTTTTTGTTATTTTTATGGTTATCGGTCAAACGGTGTCGGAGTCTATTAATCTCGGATATACCAGTAGGATTTTCAGAGAAGTAGAAGTGGAAAGATATCTAATTGTAACGGCAGAATATAACAATTTTAAAGAGTTTCACTGGAGACGCTAAGATTAGCATCTTGGAATACGAGCCCATTAACATGTGTATGAATTAAATAAATGGAACAATAAGATCAGTCGATTGTCTCTTGTTCGTCCTATATTAATAATACAACACACCGCGGTATTATTATCCTTCATTTAAGCTATCAGACGATATTTTTGCCTCGAAGTACTACTAAAGTATTTCCATTGTAAGGAGCAATAAAAGATACTGTGGTTCGTGGAGAATTTTCTACCCTACAACTGGATCAGCAAATTTAAAGTTTTTTTTTTTTTTTTTTGTAGGCATTGCCATTAATAGAATTGTAGGTTGCTACCATCTTTCATCAGACAATTTCATTTAAAGTGAATATAATATTGAATTTATAAAATTTATTTTATGGTCATATCAAAATATAATTGCACTGTCATTTCACATAATGCTAGTCATTGTAACTGCGGATTGCGTTTCAGCTCAAATGTGTGAAATGATATAAACTGTGATATGCGAACACATTTTAATATCAAAAAAAGTTACGTTTTTGTGTGTTGTTGACGTCATGGCTGTTAGAACGGGGAGAGGATTTGAAAAAAAGAAACGGTAAGGAAAGCGCTTATGGTTTTTTGATGAAACCATCCTGTCAGTCACCAGAAGTGACTGTGTAAAACCGTGGAAAACGAAATGCAGATGACCATATCTGGGATCGAACTCGCATCCACCTGAATGCCTGACCCAAACTTCAACCGTTCACTCAACAAATATTCCCAATTCCAAATAAATTCACCTAGTTCAAGTGACAATACAAGGTTGCTATTTGTTTTATTTTTTCTTCTGTGTCTAACTGCTATTCCGTCAATGAAATTAAATGATTTATTTTTCAGAATATTATTATTATTTTACTAGCGGATAAACCCATTATGATTACTAAAAGTACTAAGAAGCATTTGTCTGCTTTCCTTCGTGCCCATATTTCTTTCGTACGCTTCATTTTTCTCATCAGACCTTATAGTTGTAATTATTTTCTTTTATCTTTCCTCCTGATCAAGTGCCACTTGTTAGTTTTGTATCTAAATGTCCCCTGTTTTCGTTGTCCTTTCGAGTGATTCCTACTAATTTGTGGTCTTTCAGATATTTATTCATTAGATGACACTTCACTGATGTAGATCTTAAGTAATCATAACCAAGTTCGGTATTACTTTAGAATTTGGCACAACTTAATAATAATTTTATCTTGTAACGGAATATTTACTTTATGTGGTTTTTTTATCACTTATGTTTAGCAACATAAAAATTAACAACGGTCTTTGTTTTCATTATGAATTTTTGTATTAATATTTTACACATAATATGAAGTTAACGTTAATTCATCACAAAACCATTTCTCCAGCGTACGGCATCACACTATTAGCTTTTGTACACTGGTTGATATTATAGGATTAAAATTGCGTTAAAACTAGATAATTCCATGATTGAATTGAAGCTAACGTCACCAGACAATAGAGATGAGTATTGTAACATTGCGTCACGAACCAAACTTTCTTCTCCCTACATGGAACAACGTAAGTTATGTGTGACGTAATTAGTTTTCCAGTGCTAAACACTGTCTCTTCTAACGAATATTTCGTAACTTTATATTAGAGTATTTTTTATTTTTAAATGTAGCAGGGATCAGAAACTAGCACCCGTTACAAATTTTGCCCAAACTTCAGCATAATCTAAAGGACCAAAACTCTATAGCCATATATGATACAGCATCTGTATCGCAATGCAAATAATAAATGAGTTACTTCCTTTAAAGTTTTAACAATTAAAATCATATCCTAAGAAATTTTAGAATAATATTGAAAAAAAAACAGAGTTTCATGCGTTAAGCGCTTTGGTAATAGAACACCCATTTTTTCGTACGGTAGTTCAGAGAACTGCTTTGGAACAATGGTATCAATTTATGAAAGAGTATGCGACGGTGATTCAACAATGCAAACTTTCTTTTATTTTCTATTCACTTTTGATACTGATAGAAATATGGTATCAATTTAAAGCCCCCTGGCAGCTAATCAGTTAATTATGTGACACCTTCCGTCTTCTTTACGTTTCATCTCGCCAGCACATCATGCAACTCATGATGTGGTCAATAAATAGTGTCTTATACATAACAACATAATACCTTTAGTGTAAAGGTAACAGGGTGCTCGCCATTTATCGCTCAAAAACAGTAGAGTAATAATTTCAAGTTATATATAATGATTCTTAAGTGGGAATTTAAATTCATGCGAGAAAAACGTTAGATACGGGTGGAAGATTTTAATTTCCCAATTTTTCCAGCTAAATGTTTTGAAGAAATAGCGGTTTACAGGAAGTCGCACTTCAAATCTACCCAAAGTAATTCTTCATTGACAGGGTGGCGACCGTACTTCTGTTCCTCGCACTGTGCGGTGGCGTCAGTATCTTGTAGAGTGGCGACGAATTATCGCGGCAAGTGAGCGAACTAAAGATTCGCAAAGTCGGCCATTGTAGTTCCCGACTTAAGAGTCTGAATTCCATGTAATTGCAGATTTTTTCAGCATCGGTAGCGATAAAAGTTTTCCTCGTAAGCGATTTCAGTACTCGCATCATTCTCTTCGAAACTTGTTGCTTTCATTGATTGTCTCAGTTCTGGGATGTTTTCCATAGAACAGCCTCTACCCATTACCTTCCAAAACAAATCCACAATTCAGTTTTATTGCTCTTGTTTACTCCCTAAAAATGCTGAAAAATGATTAACCTCATCTCCCGCGAAATATCTCGGACGATTTATATTCGTACCAGAGCAGCTTTATTTCTTCGGACCGCTGCCAACTGCACAGTTCCTGGATTTAACGTCTCGCGACGACTGAAATCTCAGACAATATTTTCAGACCATTAACTACCATCATAGTATTGCGATAGCTTCATCAGGTTAAACAGGACAGCTATTGTATTCTAAGCTGAAATTTGGCGCTCATAAAATTAAGAGGCCATAATTTGGTGTACAGCAAATAAATAGTTTTAAATATACTTAAAGCTGCCACAAAATGGACCCTCAGAGTTGGGCAGTAAAAATCAGGTGCACACTTCAAATTAATAAGTGGTTTTTTTAAATATAATTAATTTTACGCTTAGCGAAATTTTCTTTAAATGCTACAAATAAATCAAACAGAAAAAAGGTTGAAAAAAATTACTGTCTGCGAAAAATTTAAAAATTATGAAAAATTATTTTCATGTCATATTTAATACAAGATTAATTAATTTCTCAATAGAATGTCAGACATGATTTTTAATGAAAAAAGTTATATGTTTAAGTATTTCATTTGTTAAAATCACTCATTTAGTTGTTTTGCGAGAACTATTATTTCCAAAAAGATTGCTATTGTTTTGTTCTAAACATATCACCAAAAAATTTGAAAGAAAGTTTGTATTACATCATCAAAAAAATTGGTTATATAGTGATAACGAGAATGGTGACACCAAAATATCTTATACTAAATAATTTTAAGCTCAATTACAAAACTCCACAACCCATTATCTGATAAAAGATCTCAAAGAAAAAAAAATCTTATGGACATTAAGACTTAGCCAATAAATGATATTAAAGCGAAATTTGAACTGGAACTAACATTCACAAAAAACCAATACATTCAGTTCCGCTAGCAGTCACATATAAATCTGTATAGGCTATTAGAATGTAACTTTCTTGTGTCCAAAGATACTTATAAGAAACTTCATTTAAAGCTGTGAAATTACTGTCTGACTTAAATATTAAGATGTTAAACAGTAAAATGTAGCACAGTAGAGGCCTGAAAACAAAGAAAAACTGTTTGAACAGAAGCAAGAAGAAATGACACTGTGAAAGGATGAAGAAATATTAGGAGGAAGGAAAATAAAAGAAAGGAACGGAGTGATGAAGTTATTTCTTATGGTTCATATTTGGCTTAAGTCGGAAACTGGTACAAGGACAAATAGTAACAATAACAACTCACAAAAATTAACGAAATGTTTTGTAGAGCTTACATTGTTATTCTCTTTTTACTATCTCGTATGGCATAACATGTGATATTTACACTCGAAGATCTTACTATTATTTTGTTATAAGTTCAGTCCCCTAAACGTGAACCCGATGTTTTACTGTGGCGTTTCCTCAATGCGTTTAGTCATTTCCATTGTCCCTTCCATTCGTCTGAGTATCTCCTACCGAGAGAATTCTGTGTCATCCTTCACTCCGGATGTTTGAAAAGCAGATTGTAACCACGGTAACTCAATTCATAATAGTTCAGATATACTCATATTTCACACTAAGCTACGTTCATGTGTATTTTCCTAAGCATGGCATGTAGCATGGTAATAATCCGATACTATCGCGTTTTACATGTTGCTTTAAAAGAAAATATTTCCAGAAATGGTAGAACTGTAAACTAATTTGGTGACGATAATAAATGAAAAATACCGATATGTTCCTATCCCCGTTGTATACGGGAATCGATAAATTTTATAACATCATCGCTGTGAATATGGTGAACCAAAGACAAAGTGCGAGGAATGATAGAGTGTGTACTTCCCACCTAAAGCTAATACAATTATAGTTAATTGTAAAAGTAAAATATACTGAGTTCAGTGTACCGAGTACATTATTTTATTTAATGATAAATAAGTCAGCCTCAAATGTCCTATAATCAAGGAAAATAGTTAAGAGGCCAAAATACTTATGTGGCTTAAAAGAATTAGAAATGTTTAAACATACTTCTATTCTAATAGTATTAAATTTTTAAATTCCAGGGCTTTCGAAATTTGCAACTTTTACAAGGAATAATAACGATGATTGTGTATTATCAGTGTTATGTTACATCATTAATAAGTTTCCACTGTTAAAAAAAACTTTAATATAATTATAGCGTTATTCAGGCTGTATTGTCTTGGTACCGAATGCCAATGATAAAGAACGCAAAAACTTATCCACTGAAATAATGTGAATACGTTAAACCCAAAAGTGTTATTTAGCGTCCAGCAAAAAAATAATATACAATTACGAGTGTAATAATAAATAATTTTCAAAAGGAATTTATTGCTGTTATAGAAATGGGTATGTGCGTCTTATTCCAATGGACGGTTTCTAATATACACATATATATAATTTAAAAGGCAGCATGCCAACCTTAATATAAAAAGGAATGTATTCTGTTTATATTGTTTGTTAATGGTCAAACACAACTGATTGCACCACAACTTTACCGTGTTTCTGTTTCACTTTTAAATATCACAACTTGAGAAGAAAAAAATAATGATATTAACATACGGTCCAGAAGCTCGAAAAATAGAAAGCTAAGCTTAACATAGAAGTCGATATATTTAATCTATTTCTAGGATTGGTTAATGTTTCTTTCTCATTCACAATCTTTTAAGTCAGTAATATATAATTCAAATCTTAATTGAACTTTCCTGTTATTTTATTCCATTTCTCGAGTGGTAAAAATTTGTTCGCAAGCTTTTCTCTGATCGTTTTTGTATCGCATTTACGAGGGTAAAAGCATTTCGATACGAATGTGGGTATCTCGTCGTTTCCCTGAAATTACCTCCTAATGTGCTTGCCGTCTATCTTTCAGAACGTTCTGCTCCAACGACATACGAGTCCTTTGCATAAGCCTTCCCCTCCGTTTCCTTCCTTTCTCAAAAGTTGTTTATATTTCTCAGTTAACCCTCTTTCAAGAGAATTTCAGCATCGCGCTGCAATATTCTCTGCAAGGGAAATTCGATTTTCTGCAAGTCGTCCGGCGTTTTATAATAGCTGGTTCATTGGAATGCTCACTAACAAGGATTACTGAACACGGTCCCGGATTGGATTGGTTTTAACGCACTGAATGTTTCTAACAAAACAGTAAGTCATTGAACACGATTAAACTTGAATAAAAATGACTAATGACAAACAGTTAATTCAAAAGTCACCGAATTTTTTTTAACTTTTTTATTATTATTTTTTTCGAGATAACGTAGTATATTATTTGCTTCGGTTACTAAAAAGTGGGATAACATGTACGCGAAGTATTATATTGCTGTTTGTGATAGAAACATTCAAAAGGTTCAGCAGTGATTCCTAACAAAGTACTCGTTTATTAATAAGATAATTTATTTTTAGAGTTTCATAGAGCCTTGTACCTATTGTTACTTATTTCAAACTCAATTCTAAGATAAATTATTTTTTTTTACAGAAGTTAATTTTTAATTTATCCAAACACTATTTATTTGGTTCCACATAGACAATCATATCAAGCAAAAAATGTGTATGTTTGAAAGCCTCCTTTTCATGAAATTCGGTGACGGAGGTTAAAAGAGCTATGGACCTAAAATGAAATTCAGTGTTTTAATTAGATATTGATGACTTTCTCGGAATAAAAGTGTAATGAGATTATTCCAATGAAAAATAGTGTATTAAGTTGGAACATACACATGGTTCTAGAGAACATTGTATATCTGACAGGCCCTTCAATTTGATATTTTCTCTTCTCATTCAGAGGTGTGTCATTCTTTATAATTTAGAAATTAAAAAATTCTATTTCAGAAGAATACCCAAAAGAATACCCAGAATATTCTCAGAGCTATTGAAATAAGATTATAGATCGCTTCCATAGTATTTTTTTAGTCAAAGCTAAAAGTTGAAGATGATGAAGTCGATACTGCATAATTTTTGCAAACGCCTTCAGGAGATACTTTTGTAATAATTATTAATATTACATTTGACCTTAACGTCATTTTTGTAAAGTATTTGAAATTATTTCAAATTCTTCGTCAGTCAAAGTTTGAACCAATTCCGAAAAACAGTTTAATACTAAGTTTAAAACGTTCTAAACGTACACAAATCACGTTTTGCTCAACCTGAAGATAAGGTAAAAGATGTGTGTGGCTTGAACCTGCAGGTCTCTCGGTCTTGAAACAGTCCAGTCCTATCCTATCCTAATACACAGACGGAAAAAAAAATCCCAACACCAAGAAAAAATTATTGTAGAGTAATGAAATTTGGACAATGCATTTGTCAAGTTAACATGTTTAATTGATTAAATTTTCAAGATCACAGGTTAATTTAAGCTCAAGAAAATGCATTTCAAATGTGAAATACTGTTAAATTAATAGCCGGTGTAACCTCCAGAATTTTGAATGCAAGCCTGCAAACGTGAATGCATTGTGTCATACAGGTTTCGAATGTCACTTTGTGGTATGGAGTTCCATGCTTGTTGTACTTGTGCTGTCAATACTGGGACGGTCAGTGCTGGCTGTGGATGATGCTGGAGTTGTCGTCCAATGATATCCCATACGTGTTCAATTGGAGACAGATCTGGTGATCTCGCAGGCCAAGGTAACATGTCGACACTCTGTAGAGCACGTTGCGAGACAACAGCGGTATGAGGGCGAGCGTTATCCTGTTGAAAAACTCCCCCTTGAATGCTGTTCATGAATGGCAGCACTACAGGTTGAATTACCAGACTGACGTACAAATTTGCAGTCAGTGTGTTTGGTATAACCACAAGAGTGCTCCTGCTGTCATAGGAAATTGCTCCCCAGACCATGACTCCAGGTGTAGGTCCAGTGTGTCTAGGCCGCAGACAGTTTGGTTGCAGGCGTTCCCCTGGCCTCCTTCTGACCAACACTCGGCCATCACTGGCACCAAGGCAGAACCTGCTTTCATCAGAAAACACAACAGATCTCCACTCCGTCCTCCAATGAGCTCTGGCTTGACACCACTGGAGTCGCAAACGGCGATGGCTTGTAGTCAGTGGAATGCACGCTACAGGGCGCCTGGCTCGGAGCTGTCCTTGAAGTAACCGATTTCCTATGACAGCAGGAGCACTCTTGTGGTTATACCAAACACACTGACTGCAAATTTGTACGTCAGTCTGGTAATTCAACCTGTAGTGCTGCCATTCATGAACAGCATTCAAGGGGGAGTTTTTCAACAGGATAACGCTCGCCCTCATACCGCTGTTATCTCGCAACGTGCTCTACAGAGTGTCGACATGTTACCTTGGCCTGCGAGATCACCAGATCTGTCTCCAATTGAACACGTATGGGATATCATTGGACGACAACTCCAGCATCATCCACAGCCAGCACTGACCGTCCCAGTATTGACAGCACAAGTACAACAAGCATGGAACTCCATACCACAAAGTGACATTCGAAACCTGTATGACACAATGCATTCACGTTTGCAGGCTTGCATTCAAAATTCTGGAGGTTACACCGGCTATTAATTTAACAGTATTTCACATTTGAAATGCATTTTCTTGAGCTTAAATTAACCTGTGATCTTGAAAATTTAATCAATTAAACATGTTAACTTGACAAATGCATTGTCCAAATTTCATTACTCTACAATAATTTTTTCTTGGTGTTGGGATTTTTTTTTTCCGTCTGTGTAGATTCAACGATTTCAAAACCGAATCGTAGGCCATCTAGTTTCTTTCTAAATCAGTGATTCGATTGTAATTATGATTTCAATAACTACAAATCTGGCGACTTTTCTGCCCAAGTATCTTTCATTTCCTAAGCATAATATATCGCTAAATCATAAGCAGTCTTACTATTCCTTGAAATAATGATGAAAAATATCATTTGCATCTTCTCCTCGCAACTTACAAACTATAGTTTTTAAGACCAAAAATGATGCAAAACTGAATTCTTTGACGTCCAGTCACGTATTTATTTTCCAATAATTCGATAAAATTTCCTTGTCCCCGGCTTGACGAGATCTATACGTCGATAGAATTTTTTTTATTACTATGCAGCCACCTTCTCTAGTTTATGATTACGGTAGAATATAATTCTACAAAACTATACTCAGTTTTGGGTCATATGAAAATTTGAAGTCTGAAACTTATTGTGATAGAATGACGACAGAAGTTCTCGGTTTCCCTTAGCAAAAAATGGTGATTGCCTGTAACTAACCAACACAGAATTTTCAGATGAATTACAAAACAGTTCTAATACCTGTAGTTTACTAACGTTTTCACGCTCCTACGCCCGCGCGGAGCTTTTTGTGCGGAATAATTCGTTTATCTTTTGTTTTTTCTTCTTGCAGCACAGCATTAGCATTTGTAATCAGGTGTATCTCCTTCCTTTAAAAACTAAAAAGTAACTTACTCCACAAGTCGAAGGTTGGTTGGATCCTCCAGAAAGAGGCATACTAAGCCATTGTGTCAGAGGTAGGACAGCCTGTTCCTTTCCTCTGGGACCTACAGTTTAACGGGGAATCTGAATCACGGTAACGTACATTAAATGCAACCGTTTCTTCACTCCTATGGTTTTGGTTTTATTTACAGTTTATGTGTATGCTGATGTACTACAGTTATCTAAAGAAATAAATAATCGAAGTTGCGTAATCCAATTAAAAAAAAAAACAGAATCCGGAGTATAGAGTTGAAGCGCGATCTTTTGTGTTATCTGGCAAAAGAGTGGTCATATGTGATCTATAGTACTTATCTGTTCTCGGTATGAATGAATTAATTATCATTTATTGCTCCCCTGTCCCATAGAGTCATAAGATAAATCGAAGATTTTTAAAGTAGAATATAAGCGTTCAAACTGTTCAAAACATACAAATTGGTTAGGTAAATTTTGCGTGGTGCCTGGACAGAGGAGCAGCCAGCTAACAAACTTATAACAGATTAGCTTCTCTTTATCTCTCGGAATTTTCAGTCGTGGAATAGAGTTTGGATGTACCCTTTTCTTGGAGTACAACTGAATGGGAAATACTATTCCGTAACATACTAATTTATTAATTTGGGCATGTCATAGTGGATTCCTACACGTTGACAATGAATGCATTTGTTCATTTGACATCATTCAACTACAATTGAAAATTACTTTTGCCGGCCTCGGTAGCGTAGGGGCTCGAGTACTGGCCCCACGTGCCGAAGGCCGCCGGTTCGAATCCCGGCCGAGGGCATGGGTGTTTAAGAGTTGTATGTGAGTGTGCTTGTCATGTCCGTCCTGTGGAGTGTCTAGAAGTACTTGAAAGATATAAGTACACATGGAGAAACTGAAAAAAAAGCACTTGATGAACTAAACTCACACGAGCTGGCTGTATGGCATAAGGAAGCCAAATGCCATATTTAAAAAAAAAAAAATTTTTTTTCGCTCAAACCTGCTGCACTTTGACTTGGGATCGATCTATGAAGTTACTAAATCACAATGCAACCAAAACTTTGTTTCACTTACGTTTTCTGACTCTCGGTGTACCTACGTGGACCTCTTCTAATTCTTTCTGCAGACGACAAATACAGTTTCGATTAATAATTGTTTCTGAATTGTTTCGGTTACTTTTTGAGATGCACGAACTTCAAAAGTGGAAATTTTCTCTATTCACAGAGCACCACCCACATTTTTATGTCATTTATATATTTCTGTCTTTTTACTTATCTTCATTCTGCTTCCGATTTTAATCGTCTGAAATATAAATGAGAGTCAGCTTAAATTCCATCTATTAACTCTGTGTGTGCATTCCTTTACGCATTTACGGTTAATCAGATCATGTCATGTCTAATGTCTGATGTCTAATCGAATCATTTGTGTCTATTATTTACTTGGACACGGTTTATAAATGGCTTTGTGCAAATGAAAACTATGTTGACATGGGACAAAAAGGGTGATATTGCTGCAACATGGAAAAAAATCAACTCACTGGGTAATGTATGTTCAGAACACAGTTCTATTCAATTTTTACATTTTCTATTGTCACTACTATTAACTTCTTTTAATGTAAGGTTCAACGGCTCATCCACATCGAGGTCATTAAAGTCAGAAGGTGAGTGGGTGCAATGAACTATAAGGAATTCGATCATGGTCGTTAGAGGGAATCATACCGGCCTGGAACGATTTCAGAAAGCCTTGAAAAACTAAAGCCACGGTTTAATCCATATACTCCCGAGTGCACATTGACAGCTGTTAATTAATCATCGTCACTTTAATAAAATCGGTCATGACAGGAGCTGAACGAGTTGACTCTAACCGCTAGACATAACTATTAATATTTAAAAAATTGTATTTGAATAAAATTTGTTGTTAAGCTTTTCATGCAGTAATGAAGATGACTACATATACCACTCTGTTTCAGAATCTAGATTGTCTCATTAATACGTATAGCTCAGACTGAAAGCAATTAAGACAACTGTAAACATACAGAATTAGTGTACACTATAATATATTGATTTACTGTAATTCAAAAGTTAATTTTTAGTTAAATTATTTATTACAACCACGGATTAAAAGAAAAAAAATACCAGCCTTGAATGATGCTGCAAGTAGAAACAATCCAATGCTTGACTAAACGCATAACGTGAAACGGATGCTATTTATAAACACTCTTTATTGAAAGAAAATCTGTAGTGGAGCGAGCGTTTGGACTACACAGTGCTATCGCAGGTTTCCGTGTCAGTGGAATATTGCCTGACTTCAGAAACAGGCTGGCGAATCTGGGATCAGGTCGATCAGGTGGGCAAGACACTGCTAGCTGTTCTGCAGTCACCAAACGACTTTCTACTTCCACAGCATGGTAGCAGAAAGGAATCAATTTCGATTAAAAAAATCAACAATAGAAATTATTTTCTCTGGGCGAAACAAATTTCTGAAGACACCAAAGCAGATTCACAAACATAATCGGTGGCAAGTAGCGTATACATAATTTGCGCTCTTGTATGAATTCATTGTAACAGATTATATAACAAGCCTCGACGTCATTATTTAATCCAGCACTGTGCCGATACATAATTTATGTCACAACTGGAATAAACTGGGATAACGCAGGATTAAGACAGTACAGAAACAAAAAACAGTAATGCCGCGCCTGGGACGAAGCGATCAGATCGTCACGCTAGGGCACTAGTCATTACTATCCTTAATCCGACATTTCCAACGATAGTAAAGTTACCAGCAAGATTAACCAGAAACATAGTTCAAAGAAGCGATTTAAATTTCAATTAATGTTTCTAGTTTTACGAGAAGTAATCGTGAAATTAATGTATCTTGTAATCATGTAACACTTTTATTGCAGAATTGTGAAAGTTATAAAAGTTTGCAGGGCGAATAAATTGCAAGAAATTTCTTATTTTCACTTCCAAAAATTTCAATTTACATACATTACTATATCGCCAACTCTGTTTAGAATTGTTGAATATATAACAGTTCTAAAGAAGTTATGAACTATACAAATCGACCAGGCATGTTTGATTATTAAAGTATTGTAACAGTACCAAACGGTTGAAGACGGAGTGTAACGAATTGAAAAAATCTAATAATACGTGGCAGATTGTGGGGCTGAAAATAAAACATCATATTTAAATTTCGTCAACATTAATTAATCTAAAAAAGCAGAATACCATGTGTTGACAGTTTACAGTGCTAAAAATATGGAATAAAACAGAAATCTAAATGTCGAAGTAGATATTGGTTGTTGTTTTTATTTAATTGTAATTAAGTTACTACTTTCTTGTCTCTTATGTAGTTGTGTGGTTCGTTGAAACCAATCATCTTATATGTTTGCATATATTTTAGTAAATCAACCCCAGTCTACCAAGTGTAGTGTAGTAATTGGCCCGCAGACATTCATTTCCATTAAAAGAAATAGAAACCAAAACAACCTATAATAATACCATCGAAGATCATAATGATGAATCAATTACTACGTTAACAAGCAAATTTCTATTTCAAAGCAGAATTAATCGATGAAAGTGATATTTCGAGATAAGGAAACCTGTTTCCAAAGAGGAAATGGAACACTTAAAAAAAGTAATTTTAATACGTGATTGTCAAACGTAAGTCAAATGTTTCAATGAAATGTAATAAATCGAAGACCGCAATGAAGAAACAATTCGTACATGTAAATTTCTATTTTAAGTCTGTTTGATCTAATAGAGGTTTAAGTA
The DNA here is from genome assembly GCA_031002005.1 of Vandiemenella viatica. Classification (NCBI taxonomy): domain Eukaryota; kingdom Metazoa; phylum Arthropoda; class Insecta; order Orthoptera; family Morabidae; genus Vandiemenella; species Vandiemenella viatica. The sequence goes on from CM061920.1 coordinate 264,471,507, forward strand.
TTATGTTAACTGTGTTTTTGTAGCAGGACGCATATAAAGTTTTGTTATTACATGGATCATTCATGACTATTACTGTTATTATTATTAAATAAAACTCTCGTAAAATAATACAGTTTCAAGCGGATGAAGTCGCTGTTAACCTAATAATTTACTTTATCAAATTTTCCCCACGTGTATCATTGTTTCTGGACGCTATGACTTGAAAGAATTATTACAGCCTCTAAGTTTACCCGATGAAAAATTTACGGAGTCTTCCGAAAGTGAAGTATATATTCCAGAAATATTCATTGCGCTATTCGTATGTATAAAACTCAGTAAAAATGCTTTTCCGTTCAGTTGTATCTCAGCCAGATTGTGTCCATTAGAATAATGAAATAACAAACGATGTCATTTTCACAGTTGTTGAAGGAACAAACATCGGAAGAGACAGAAAAAAGAACTACAAATATATAGTTATTAGGGTCTGATTATATTCGAAAGAACATCAAATGTGGAAGAATGTGGATGAATGAACACATTACTGATATAATATGACATAGTATGAACATAGCATAGAATGAAGAGATCTCAGTTTCTCGCTCTTAAAGTATTAAATTAACGTACGAAACGTGACACACAATTGTTTCGCAAAGCAGGTTTAGTTGATTAAGTTTCTGGTGAGCATTTTTCATGCCTTTATACATTATTTATGTATCACTAAATGACAATGAAATTTACCGGCGGTAGGTAATCATTAATCAACAGTCTTTTTTCTTTTTCCTTGTCTTTTCTTTAGCGTATAGCTTTTATTGCCGGCAGACACTTGCAGGCAGTTCGGATCGCCTCGGAAGAGAGTTTTTTCCTTGTGTCTACCATCCCCTTTCGGGGAATTTACTCTAATCGGGAACCAGACGTAACTTGTTTTCTGTATAATTAGTTCATTTTTCGTTTTTAAAAAGTATGTTTTATGAGGCGAATATTTGGGAATTTGTCAGAATTTGTCGAGGTAAATTCGGGAAATATCCTAACAACCGATATGAGGACGATCGGTGCGCGGGACATACACTCCTGGAAATTTAAATAAGAACACATTGACGCCGGTGTGTAAGACCCACCATACTTGCTCCGGACACTACGAGAGGGCTGTACAAGCAATGATCAAACGCACGGCACAGTGGACACACCAGGAACAGCAGTGTTGGCCGTCGAAGGGCGCTAGCTGCGCAGCGGTTGGGCACCGCCGCAGTCAGTGTCAGCCAGTTTGCCGTGGCATACGGAGCTCCATCTCAGTCTTTAACACTGGTAGCATGCCGCGACAGCGTGTACGTGAACCGTATGTGCAGTTGATGGACTTTGAGCGAGGGCGTATAGTGGGCATGCGGGAGGCCGGGTGGACGTACCGCCGAATTGCTCAACATGTGGGGCGCGAGGTCTCCACAGTACATCGATGTTGTCGCCAGTGGTCGGCGGAAGGTGCACATGCCCGTCAACCTGGGTCCGGACAGCAGCGATGCACGGATGCAAACCAAGACCATCGCATCCTACGCAGTGCCGTAGGGGACCGCACCGCCACTTCCCGGCAAATTAGGGACACTGTTGCTCTTCGGGTATCAGAGAGGACCATTCGCAACCGTCTCCATGAAGCTGGGTTACGGTCCCGCGCACCGTTAGGTCGTCTTCCGCTCACGCCCCAACATCGTGCAGCCCGCCTCCAGTGGTGTCGCGACAGGCGTGTATGGAGGGACGGATGGAGACGTGTCGTCTTCAGTGATGAGAGTCGCTTCTGCCTTGGTGCCAATGATGGTCGTATGCGTGTTTGGCGCCGTGCAGGTGAGCGCCACAATCAGGACTGCATATGACCGAGGCACACAGGACCAACACCTGGCATCATGGTGTGGGGAGTGATCTCCTACACTGGCCGTACACCTCTGGTGATCGTCGAGGGGACACTGAACAGTGCACGGTACATTCAAACCGTCATCGAACCCATTGTTCTACCATTCCTAGACCGGCAAGGGAACATGCTGTTCGAACAGGACAATGCACGTCCACATGTATCCCGTGCCACCCAACGTGCTCTAGAAGGTGTAAGTCAACTACCCTGGCCAGCGAGATCTCCGGATCTGTCCCCCATTGAGCATGTTTGGGACTGGATGAAACGTCGTCTCACGCGGTCTGCACGTCCAGCACGAATGCTGGTCCAGCTGAGGCGCCAGGTGGAAATGGCTTGGCATGCCGTTCCACAGGCACCTCTACGATCGTCTCCATGGGAGAATTGCAGCCTGCATTGCTGCGAAAGGAGGATATACACGGTACTAGTGCCGACATTGTGCATGCTCTGTTGCCTGTGTCTATGTGCCTATGGTTCTGTCTGTGTGATCATGTGTTGTAACTGACCCCAGGAATGTGTATATAAAGTTTCCCATTCCCGGGACAATGAATTCACGGTGTTTTTATTTCAATTTCCAGGAGTGTAGATTCGATAATGCTCCCGTTCTACCTCTCTAATCCTTAACGCGAGCATCCACACTGGCGGATACAACTTGGCTGACATATCTCTTCACATTTAATAGTGATGATATAGAAATGTTACATACTTACATAGGCCAGTTACCGAGTGATTTAGCTTCATTTAATCAGTTCTCCAAATCATCCATCTCACTATATTTTTTAAATATTGGTAGGCCTGTTTCTTAAATTTATAAAACTTTTTTTTGTGCCAATACAAATGTGGTGCTGATCGACCTATTGCTTTATAGCTGCAATCATTACTGAATGAAGAAATTATAAAGAAGTTTTTCAGATTCGTAATTGTTTGAGAACTTTTATAAATCAATTTCTACGGTTAACTCAACACTCTAGATTAGAAACTTTTTGTCCATACTTAGTTGAAACATGTTCATAGCCAGAGTAGCACATCGTACTTAGGTCTTCAACTGGAAACATCAGTAATAATAAATGTCCAGTTTGATGCTGATGTCTGTCAAGTGTTACGCTGCCCATCCTTCTTTGACCGACCAGTGACCAAGGGAAATGTTTTGGTTATATCCATAGCTATTCCTATTATAACAAGCTAAGAAAAATATGTTTCTGTAATGGATACCACTTTAAAACAAAATCGTAAATCAACCATAAAAAAGTATGTATTTCATTTAAATCTACTTGTCAATTATTGCGATGTCCAGCCATCTTCGGAAGTTTTCGCTTAACTATCTTCCACAGATTGCATTGTTGTGTGAAGGTTAGCTGTTTACCTTTGTGTAATACATTACCCTGTGAATAATAATTTAGTATGCTTCCTTTTCAGATCAACCATAAAGAAAAGTATGTATTTTACGCTATATTTTCCGAAACAGCTACTGCAACCTTGTCACAAAGTAACTTTAATTTTTGACAGAGGATTGGAATCAGAGATGTTTATTAAGTCACGCGAAACGTAGGTTAATTTAAAGTATATCAATAAGTATAGCGAAATATTTCAATTAGTATATAATAAAATTGTTATTTTGTTGATGATAATGGTATGTAAAAATAATTAACTTAATAATCTTTAGTTGTTTTTGAAATCATATGTATTTTCCTCAGAAAAATTTCCAGAACAATAAATATTTCCATTAATATTGACAATTCTTTCAGCTATTAGTTTTTGTAATTATTGGGAACATTAGAACACAAATGAAACATTTATTAAGAGATTTGTTAATATGTAGATAAGAGTTTTGAGCGAAAGTTTGACGAATTTAATTACATTTGGCACCAAATTGCACCAACACAAGACAGAATTCAGAATATTCGATAAGCTTTTTGGTACGAGAGTGAGATACTGATGTTGAAGGAAGCAATGGTATAAAAAAAAATCAGTTGACCAAAACAGTCAATGACATTAAAAAGAAATGTTTGTTTACACTTCTCTATCATCACAGACAAAGCTAAATTGATTGCTTCTCTATAGTGAGTTGAGAGGCAGCAATTGTTTCTATTCCGCTCTTAGAAACTGTACTGCCGGATAGTGTTTGCTCAGACGGTAGCAGTACAGGCTCTTAGAATAGTCTCGCGATAAACACCTCCACACGAAATTACTGCTAACAGTTTGGCTGTCAACCAGACAGCTATGTGAAACAAACACAAATTGTTTTGGCGTTGCCAACAAAAGCCGTTACAGGTCTCTTAGGATGTATGTGTACAGCTGCAGCGTATTATCCAATATATCCGGGTGGTGCAGTGGAGTTAGATGACGATGGTTAAGATACCAGTCAATAAAAGTAGAATTCCACTATTCCTATTCCACAGTGTCTAACAAATTTTGACCAAGATGGAATGAAACAATTGTCAGTGTGGTGGAAAAAAACTGAAGACAATAATGGAGGCTATGTAGAAAACTAATTTCGACTCTGTTTTGTTATACACGGTGAATAAAAAAGGACATTACAGCTTTGGACTGATGTAGAAATTTATTGAGATGACTTACAGAATCGGTAGATGTGTCATTTTGTAGGAAACAATCTTAGGTTTCTCATAAAAGTGTCAAGTGTCATTTTGGTTCGATGTGACTACCATTTGTTATGCGGCAAACATCCCACCGGTAATCAATTTCGTCCCACACTCGTTGCAGCAAATTGGGCGTAACTTGTGCAATTGCAGCGTATACTAAATTTTCCAGGCCGGCAAAATTGTTTGGTATGGGAGGAACATACACGCGATCTTTAATAAAATCCCATGAAATAAATATAGTGGTGTCAAATCGGGGGAGCGAGGTAGCCATGTGATTGGTCCTTTCCGGCCAATCCACCGACCTGGGAAGTGATTATCGAAAAACTTCGAACTTTCGTGAGGTAATGAGGTGGTGCACCATCTTGCTGGTAGTAAACCATCCCATCTTGGTCATATTCATCGATCCGTGGAGTTAAGAAGTTTTCAAGCATATCCAGATACACAATACCAATGATAGTTTTCTCCATGAAGAAGAAAGGGCGACCAGGTGATTTAGTATCATATCGCAGTGAACAAACCCGTCTCAATAAAGTTCTTGTACCAAGAGTAAATTTTAAGCTTGCTTGGAGGTTCTATAGCGTATTCGGTGCGAAATTTACGCTGAGCAGTTTTTGCAGAGTTCGTTTCATGAAACTAAAACACACAGCGAGCACATTCGCACCAGTGAAAGTAGCCATTTTACCTGTGCACTACACTGGCGCTCCTGGTGGCGGAATGGTGTACTGATACACTACGTTCATCAAACTTGAGGTTGTTTGCTACAAAATGACACATCTACGGATTCTGTAAGTTATCTCAACAAATTTCTATATCATTCTAAGTCCTATTTGACTCACACTGTATTTTAAATCAGTAAAGAGTTATATAATTCTTTCATATTTCATCTTCCCTCATACATTTTCTACTCATATACAAGAATGTACCATATATTCTATTCTTTCTGGAAAGTATGTCTTTTAAAATACTCTTTAAAATGTATAAGGGAAAAAAATCTGTTAAAATTTATCCAACTTGTTTTATGTATCTAACAAATGATAAAAAAAAGTTTTGTTACATTAAAGATGATAATGACGAGTGGCTTTGTTACACAGAAAATGGCAGTTTATTGCATCTCAAGCACCAGTCTGGAGTGTTTTACCAACAATCCGCTTTTATTAGTCTTTCTCTTTCAATGCTGCATTTATTCAGTCCATGCAGTGGTCTTCGCTTCATGTTTCTAATATGAGTCTATTTAAATATTGTTTGTTTACATGATATCTCACGTCTTCATCAGCTTAATTATTTCATGCTTATTATATCTAATATCGTATGTTAAGAGAGCAACAGAAAATAATTACTAAACCTTAGTAAAACATTTAAGCATAATCGGTGAACACTTCTTAAACGACCGAGTGTGATGGGTGAGCGGTTAATGCTCTGGCCTTGACAAAGCGTAACGGCATATATAAAAATAAAAAATTAAAAAAATCGTAGAAGGCAGTATTCCTGCAAGCAATACTTCATACATCAATTTGTAACACCGTAGCGCACATAGTTCCCTAACACAAACAAGTGAAATTGCAAAAGGGTTCTTCAATTTACCCTCATGAGAAATTCTAAAATTACAAGAAATTGCAACCAATACATTTAAGGTACTTTAATGTACGTATTTCTGTGAATCAAATAAAATTTCGTTGAAGACAGGAAGTCGTGTGTGAGAGAACAGAGGACAGACGTCAATATGGACTTCAGTGGAAGGTAACGTTACCCATGGGAGCACTTTGCTGTCAGGGCGACCGGAAGCTGTCCGAAACCGGAAGCCGGCGATGCAGGTGCCACGGCAGGGAGACGCCTCCGTTTGCAAAGACGAGACACCGGCGTCTCAGCCACGCGCAAAACAAACCCGAAACCTTCACTCAACAGTCGACTCGCGTTTATTTATCAGAAGGATAATCCTTCGAATGGGATCAAGCTTCGAATTTCTTGGCGCAATATTTTGTTTGTTTGTTCAAATATAAACTTTCCTTTCCTAGTTTGCTGTCAGTTTCAATAACAAAACCTGATTTTCCCCATCTTATTCTCTATATCCGAAACTGCGAGCTTTTATAGACTCAGGATAAAAAATCATTTCTTCTTGTAATACTGATATTGAGACTGTAATTATTTGAAATTACGACGGCGAACGGTTTTAATTATTAGTGCGTATTAAGACTAATTCTAAGAGTTGTTAGCAATATTTTAAGGATAAATCATTAGTAAAATTTAGGTTTCGAGGGAGCTATCGTTCTTTGTGGTATCATCCTCCAGCAGATCAACAATTTTCCTCCACACTGGAAGAGTTTAATGTAGAATTGCCATTCTCAACCAATCACTTTCTCAGAGACTGCTGAAGAGTGTTAAACAATACTGTGCTGATACGAAATAAAGCAACTGTCGCTGCAAAACTAAACACACAATTTAAAAAACAAAACAAAAAATCCATTATTTCAACTATCTGGCGACTGATTCAATACGAAGTAAAATTATCACTAATTAAACACTTATATGAACTATGTCAGCTTTATTATGTGCCTGAGTGTTTTTTTGGCCATAAAAGCGATGTTGCTTAAAAAATAACTTTCTGAATAAAGCTTTTAGTGACTTATCTTTGATGCGCTAGCAGGAAGATGATGGTGACTGTGCATACATCTACAAGAGTCAAGTCTATTAGGAAACAGTATGTAATTATGTATATTTATCACAATATCCACAGAACTTAAGTAACTTTGCGTGAAAAAATAATGCCTGTGAGACCCATAATTTCAAACATATTTTATACTTCAGTGTTCTAATAGAGAAGTACCGTAACTATTGATATTTTCTAACAATGATGATAAATAGGGCAAATAATAAGATTTTTTTAAAAAAAGGGGGAGCGTAGATAAAGGATTACCATGTTGCATCCTGGTTTCGATTTTTAATTCGTCTTCAATTTTTGGCATGTTCTTACAGAGCGTGGTGGGCGAGTGGTAACGATAGAGCCTGACATTTGGAAGGACATGGGTTCAGTTCCTTTTACGGCAATCCAGATTTCAGTTTTCCATGGTTTCCCGAAATTACTACCGGTGAATGCCGGAATGGTTCCTTCAAAAGATCATGGCTGATTTCCTTACCATTCCTAGTCCTCAATCTTCTTCCGCGTTTAATAACTTTTTATGTTGCCTGTTATATGTTTGCCTCCACCAATCAGATGTTAACAAATTTTCTCATTAATTACCTGAGTGAATTTTGGTGTTTACACTTTTTATCCATAATTCCACCCTCCCATTTTACATGTTTCCATTAATAAAGCTGCAAACATCAGCGTGTTTTATTAATCTCATCAATCGCAACTACTTTATTTCAGTTCAAACCTTTTATGGCCTTGACTATTCGTCATCAAACTAGTATCTTCTACATCATTAGTGTCAACATGGACTTCTCTTCCTAGCACACTTTTATTCAAACGTGAGAGAGCTATTTCCTTTAGGCATAAATTCCCTTTAAAGTTCGCATTTACTTAGTAAGAGCGTGCTAGTAAGCCTTTACATCATTGAATGGCACTGCCACTACTCAGTCATTCAGAGCAATACCGTTTAATCTTTGTCGGAAATTCGTTTTGGTTAGCAAAATGAGTTTAACATAGGCCGAAATTTCGTTTCTGTTTCAGCAATGTGAAATTCACCTGATGGAGTCAGTACGTGTCACTGCACGCGTTACTATATTCTGGAGGGTTCTGAATGCCTTAGCCGAATTTTCACACCGCACTGTTTCTCAGGATAGACAATTTCGTCTCCGCTTTAAGGAATTAACAAAACGCCACGACTGCCTCATTGAATTACCCGTTTCCGACCGCGTTATTGGATTTTGACGGCCTAATGAACAGTGTAAACTGGTCTAAAAGTAAGGCTGAAAGCTCCACAAACAATATCAGGAAGGTAATAGTAGTAACGAGGGATAGCAAATCTCATGAATAAAACATTGTTGTGAAGCTAATTAAGACAAAATCCGGAACCTCCAATCATGTGTTTATTTTGTCATAATCTATAAACACGTTTTATCTTAGACTCTGTGGAAGATACAAAAACCTTATGTGCTGAGAACAATTAAATTTACCAATCCATCGCGTGCTTATTATTCTATGGCAATTACTTCCTTACAATCCTTATACTAGCAGTATTATTTATTTTATTCAGTAAATCGACCTTTATTTCAAACCCATACTATGAACTTCGCAGTCATTATCGTTTAAGTGAAAGGATTTTGAAGTAAAATCTTCTATTACAGTCAAAAGAAAGTAAGGTAATAAATATGAAACTTTCCAATCTCTTCAATTAAAACTTACAAATCTGATATCGGAAACGGAAGATATACCAACAACGGTTTGCAACAATATTCGAGGGACATGGATTTGTGTTACTGCAAGCACGTGACGACAAACTGTGGTGACTGGAGTAGGTGATGCTGAACGATGCTGAACGAGACAGCAAACTTTATGTAAATACTATATCGAATCTATTTGTTTCTGGAAGTTATTCTACAGAATTATTTGCCAGGAAGAATCATGTGAAAAATCGTCAAACATAAAAGGACTAAAAAATCCAGTCCTAAAAGCAATTACTGTATTTCTAAACTGTGCTCACACAAATACAAACACCCAGGAAGAATGGGAACTGCTTGTATAACGAGAAACGAGACAGCCCTGCCAATGAGAATTGTGGAAGCTTGAACAACAAGTGTTTGTAAAACCGCGTTATATGCGAATCATCGGCATCTAAAAACAAAGAGAATAAATTAGGTCGGCTACACTTGCACTAAAGAAGACTGTCTTAAACCACGACGTAAAAGAACAACTGACGATGTCGTAGCAAGTCTTGAACATTCAATACTGAGGTAAATATTCGAATTGTGATTCTCTGGGAGGTGGCAATTTTCTATCAGGCGATAAACTAGATGACGTTATTTCGAAGCTTCTCTGTGCACCACGATAAAATAAGTCATTATATAAGCTGTTATGGTGCATTTCGATACTTTTTAATCACAAATACAATCAAATTCATTGATCTCAAGACAAATTATCCTTGTTTACGTACTCTTCATCAGCCGGAGTTATCAAATTTCTATTGCTTTGTGCTATAGCATAAAAGGAAGTGTGTTGTAACTTCAACTGAACATCATTAGCTTCCATGGACAAAATATGTGAAGGGATCTATCTGCGAGTTGCGGTGTGTGGCGATCCTAGATATTACATGCGTCCTTTCAGTTTATTGGTGTGTTCTGACACTTGTTCAGATCTGCAGGAAAACATACGATTTTCCTTTGGTCATCACGGTTCAGTAACTCTTGAGGGGTAGTTCTTTGGCGCCCTGACGCATGTTGTGCAGTTCCTTATCATTAGACTCTTATACTGCCTGACAGGGAAATCATCAGTGAGATAGTACATGTAGAGGACGTAGTATATTGCAACAAGTAGGGCAAACGCTGCGGGGAAAACTCTGCGTGCCATAGTGTCAATGTTAGAAAACTTTTCTTTACCGACGCGCATCTCCCGTGCTACATCTTCCTCGTTGGGCATTATATGAACTGTTTGACCCCAGGCGACAGCTCTGTCCACCATCCTGAACCACCACTCCGAGAGGCGGTCCAGTGGGCTCGCCCACTCAGTCCGTATAGACTCCAGCTCGTCCTGCCACTCGAGATCGTCTGCATCCACTTCAGGATCGCCGGTCAACAGCACCTCGCGTCGCCTTCGACGCCGGAGGCCCTCTCCTATACGGTCCTCAGTTAGCTCGTCAAAGTCCGCCTCCAGCTCCAGGGCAGCCTCAACATCCACTGTGCTCCCTCGCCGTCCAGTCGCTCCAGGCACCGACAGCATTACCTTTTCTGCCAGTCGTTTGCTGAATATCCTGCTGCCTGGGACTTTTCCCTCTGTATCACCTTTATCATTTTTCTCCTTCATTTCATCTTTTGTATTTAAGGATGGAGAAGTTACTGACTGTGGGGTGGTGGGTGATAACCCGGGTAATTTCTTGTTCACATCTCCACTCCTACTTGTCGTGACGTCGACGAGTGTTCTCCCTTGACCGTGAGAAGGAGCTGCAGTCCAGCGTTGTTGCTTGGAGGTGACTGTGTTCTCTGGTGAATGCAAAGAAGATTCTTCCAAACTGAATTTGGTGGTGGAAACAGTACCTGTTCCTCTTATGTCCCCGAGCTTCTCGCTTTTTGAGATGAGGCTTCCGCTATCCTGGCTTTGATGTTTTGATATGAAGGTAGTACCAGAAAGTGAGGATACAGTGGACGTTTCCCCGGTGCTGGACGCACTTCCAGTGGCGAAATCTGAAGCCGTTGCTGATCGGTCGAGAGAAGTTCCAGATTTCAAACTCGCTGAGTCCAAGGGCCGTCGTTGCTGCCAGGAATACAGCGGCTTTATAGGTGACTGGGAGCTCGCTACTTCAGTTTTAATTACATTTCCTGTTTCACTCTTCGACGCAGGCTGCGCACTAACATCAGTCCCTTCTTGGGAAATGCCTAATGTCGTACCAGCAGTGACTCCAGTCCGACGTTGCTGCCAGGCTGACAGCGTGTATTCTGGAGGTGTTGACTTCGCACTCATTTGTTGGACACTCGGTGCGGCCGCCTTCTCCCAGCTGGATGTCCCACCGAGAGTAAAATCAGTGGACGGTGGCTGTGCCACGGCAATACGACGAGAGCGAAACTCCGTGGTGGACGGAGCTAGAGTTGTGGCTGCTTCAACCCCGTGAGTGGGTCTGTCAAAACCTGATGGTGTGACAGTGGAACGGGCCGCGGGCCACAAAGAAGTGGGCACGCCGGGAGAACTTTGTGACTTTACGGAATCTGAAGCTGCATTTCGTGCTGAGAAGATGGGCTGTGGTGTGTAAGGTGGAGGGTCCGACTTTTCCGGATCCAGGCTTTGACCAGGACTATGTTTCGCCCCTGCCATCTGAAAAGAGAGGATTTCATTTTTCAGTAACAACACTAAAAAATAATTTCACATCACATTTTATCACTTAATTAATTGATAGTATGCTAACTTTTTCCTTTCGATTAATTTTCAACAATTAGTTTCTTTTATTTTTAGATTCGACTTGTACCTATACAGACTATTACACAGAAAAATCTTAATTATAACCATTTGATCCGTTTCAGTTGCATCGATTATAATATAAATAAGAAAAACTAATTTACTACAGTTTTTTTTTTTTTTTTAATAAGCGATCAGGCAATTGAATTCAGCACTATATATTCAAAATTGTAAATGAAGGTTTATAATTTTTCCTAAGTAGCCACTGCAATTAAACTGACACCAGAACGCTTATGCTTTTTTGTTCTTACTTAATGTCATAAATCTTGAATGTATTTTCTATGAGCTGTTAAGATGCCCTTAACATGAGACTAATTCATAACCGCACGTCTTCTCCACGGAATTACTATTAACAGAGAAGGATTTAAATCTATATAGAAATGATCAAGGGGGGTATCCAGCTAGGGGCAGGGGCGGGGCTGCTGACCCCTCCTCCCACCCCTAGAAGAAATATCGAGTTGACAACCAGGGGGAATATACCTTACTCTTCCCCCCCCCCCCCCCCTCAGTTCAGGCTACGGCCTTGGTAATTATTAAAAGACTAAAATGGAAGCTATCTAACGCTTATTGAAAAATTATATAGTTACAACGTGAGATAGTGACAAACAAACGTATTTAAAAATTTCTGAGAATCCGAGACGATTAATGTTTACACAAAAAACTATAACTGCGTTACGATCACAATTAACTACATAGTAGGCCCTTAGATTAAGTGGTTGGATTACTATGTTAATCAACAATAAAAAAGTTTCCTCAATAGATTTGAGTTTCATTCCGTAAGAAATCGTCATGTTTCAGTCCCACTTCCTCGAAATCAATACGAGTAGCCAACCCCAACCTAGCCTCATACGCCCTTTGGAAATAATATCTGTCTAACGTGTTCCTTAGTTGGTCTGCGTATTTGCAACGTTATTTCTGTTTTGAACTTAGCTTTACTTTCATTATGGTTTCAGTAAACAAATTCGAGTACACTGAAAATAGGAGCTGGTTTATTGTTGGCGTAAATTGCACGTTACAGTTATGTCTGAATGATTGACATTGTACAGTTTTGGGTTTTAAGTTTTATTCCAATTACTGTGTTTCGTAAACATTTTTTTTTTAATAATGCAATTTTTTTATATAAGTTTCTTATGCAAACAGAGTAATGAGACATATCTTCGTATTATCTTTTACAGTTCGCAGATGATTACAACAACAACACCCTTCTTTGAGCACAGATTCTTTGTGATGAACTTAAATCATTAGCTGGATACCTCTCGTTATAGAACGTCCTGGTTATCTTTCTGTCATTCCAATTACATTAACAAACTGGCGCACTACTAAAGTATTCTGATGGCAAGGTAATGAGAAGTTAATAAGTTCTCATCATTCAATTTTTTCTGAATTCTTCTAATCACACGTTTTGATATTTATCTTCAGCCTAAATCTGAACAACTGAGAACCTGCTGTCATGGTAGTACGCAGATTTTCACTGAATTAGTTGATTCTGCATCTCACATGTATTGATATGAGCAGGCAATAACGTCATAGCTGTAATTTGTGAGCATTTCTTTGCACTTTCCAAAGTTTAATTTAAATACATTTCTATAGCACAGTATTAAATGGGATCCAAGTTACTGCACAAACAATACTCTTCTCTTTCATTTCACTATATTTATAATCATAGGCATAGAAGCTAGAAATCGTTTACTTTTCGTCTAGAGGTTAGTTATAAAGGATTTCTTCGGGGCTCTCATTGTAACAATTTGATAGGTTGCTGTGTATGCTGCTTTCTATTCAGGACTCCAGTGTTGTGTTACATGAAAATTATCTGAAAGTACACAAAAAATCTTATCACATTTTCCATAGTAATAAAAGACTATAGGAGAACTTTTAATCACACAAGCAGCCAAGTAAGAGCAAATATCTTGGAAGTACAATCTCTGATGCCACCAGGAGGTAAGATCTCGTATTACAGTAGCGAAGGAAGTGTTCAGTAGAAAGAGGAAATTATTACCCGAAAAAATAGATAAAACAATGAGGAAAAGACTTAGCGTTTCGTTTAGAGCGTGAAAATTTATGGGGCAGGGATTTGATCACTGAGACGAGAGGATGAAAAACGGATAGAAGCGTTTGAGAAGTAGATACGAGGAGAAGGGACAGGATAAGCTGAAAGGAAAAATTGTGTAATGTAGAAGTGCTGGAAAGGGTTGATGAGAGGAGGAGACTAGTGCGAATCATAAGAGGAAGAAAGAACAACTGGATGGGACTCTTGTTGAGAGGGGAGTGTTTCTTAACAGACGCCTTGGAAGGAATAGTTTATGGGAGGAGAGAGCGAAGGAGGCACAAGATCATAGATGACATTAACGGAAACGGAAATTACATAAAAGTGAAGAGGAGGATAGAAGACGGGAAAACAAGAAGAGATACCTATGGAAAAGGTGCCTTACTACAGAGCACAGATATGTGTGTTTTTTTAAATGGCACTTGTCTTCTCTTAGGCCATACAGCCAGCTAGGTATGAATTCAGCTAATCCAGTGATTTCAATTTCTCCATAGTGTGTATTATCTCCCAAGTAATTCTAGCCACACCACAGGACGGACATGACAAGCACACTCACACACAACACTTAAACACCCATGCCCTCGGTCGGACTCGAACCGGCGACCCTCGGCACGAGGAGCTAGTACTCTACCCCATACGCTACCGACGCCGGCAGCACTGATGTTGATGAATGTGTCTACGAATGAAAAATCATTATCGTCTAAACTCGCCAGGTACGCAGCAAATTGTTGCAGTATTAAGCCTCCTGATTTGTTGCAGAAATTAAATGCTCCAGTTCCAGGTCTATCCATAAAGGGTTGACTTAAAGTTGTTTTCCCAAATAGATTTACGAAAATTACGGGACGATGATGTAATGCAGATTGTGATTTAACTCCTTCTAGTTCCTTTTTGGATGACCGTTATGCATCATTGACACTACCCTTTTGCATACAAGTCGACATAGTCTGAAAACTGTGGCGGCCTTTGGTAGTGGCGGGTGCCTACCTGTATGCAGAGCCGTCCCTCGACGACGTCTCCGGCGTTGGCGGCTGTCCCTTGCTGTCTGCGCACCTGCTCGCTGATGGTGGTCACCAGGGCGGTGTCCTCGAGGGCAGGAGTCGCCGGCACCTCGGGTTCCGCCGCAGCTAGCGGAGTCTTCTCCTCCTTCGGCTTGCTGACTGGAACTTTATCCTGAACCAGCACATGCGGTGGTTCCTCTGCTTCCGGCGTCTCTACCTGGATCTGTGGAGTACCTCCGGCCGTAGAAGACGTCATCGCGTCCAGAAGCCGGTCCTCCGCCTGTGGACACACCGTGGCATCCTTGAGGGACTGTTAAGGTTATTGTCGTGCAGCAATATCAACTAACAATCGCTAGCGAATGGTCCTCTACCTATGTTAAAGCATATTATTTTCAAAATAAACAGTGCCGAATTTCTCGTATTGAAGATTTAAATTCACAAAGTTGTTTCTTACAATTCAAATTAAAAAATGTATGGAAGAATAACGAGAGACTAAAATGCTTTTCTAGACTATGACTTTCCTGTTACTAACCAGATATGATAAACTCGCTGCCAGACACCAGAGATAAGTCGTTAGTTTCATTTATTAGATATGCTGCAAGTTTGCAGATCTTGATCGCCAGATTGTTTGGATTTATACCGAAGTTAAATGCTTCATTACTACAGAAATGTCAGACAAAAGGTTCTTCCTTAAATTATTAACTCAATATTTAATTTTGATTTACGTTTATTCAAAGACGACACTAAAATCCATACAATCGAAATTTCTTTTCTAAAATTAGCCAAGGCATCGATTGACAAAAACTTACTGAGAAAAAATTACTACTGGATTGCGATTGCAATTGGACCACCTCTGCGTAGGGCTATTTCTACTAAGTTTGTCAAAAACAACAAAGTTTGCTGCCAATTGCCTCGCGTTGTGGCTACGACTGTTCCAGGAAACCAAAAATGTAAACAAAGACTATTTTCAAAATTACATTATAGCAGCTTCAATGTAATTACTTTTGTTCAAAATATCTGTATATGGAGATGATTTATGGCAAAGATTTTTGAATATTTCTTCGACCGTAAAAAACGATTTGTAATACCTACAACTAAACAGAAATGTAGTACTCATCACTTGTGATCCGATCTCACCTTGAAATAAATATCAAAAACAGTTAATAGTTATTAAAATAATTAATACAAAAACTGAAGATACGTATAGTAATTTTCTGACATTTTAAACTTACATAATTTTAATAAAATAAATTATACACGTTATAAACATGATATTAATTAATTGAAGGAAGAGTTAATTGAAGTTAAACGATACATCTGGCATAAATACTTCGGCATATGCATATGAAATTGAACGATTTCTCACTGAATTGTTTAGTTGATGTAATACAACGAAAAAGAATGTTTTTCAATCAAACATGTAAAAAGTTTTGGTGCAAATACAGTTCCTATGAAAATCCTCGTGCACATACAAGGGAAATATATTCAAATGTACTGTTGCGTAGAACGAAATCTTTGTTGTAATCAGTATGTGTATACCTGAAACTCCACATCGACAGATCATCGATTGTGTGGGACCAAAATCTGGAGATAATACATGTTACAGTTTTCCGTATGCGTTCGGCGTCAAATATTGTTTTGTTATAATATTTCGTTTTATATATATATATATATATAAAGTACAGTCTACAGAATATTTGGTTATTTAGTGCTTAACCTTCAGGGATATTTTTAGGGGAACCACCGCAATGAACTCATGTCATAAATTCTATATTCTCAAAATCTTCATTCTGTGAAGAACAAGCGTCCGTGTAGCGATGAGATCCGCTCCACTTGCTTCCGAATGCCAGACTTGAGCTTTACCCAAGGCTCGGTTCGGCGAGAAGTCTGGACACCCAGGTTTCTATTTTTTGTGGTTTCTCGGAATCATTCCATGAGAATGGTTACGTTCGAATTTCTTCCCATCCCTTGCCCACAGTCCTCCCGCGTTATAGATATTTGACGAATCTTACTCCGTAATTAAAAAGTCTCTTTACAAATCAACGATTTCCGTTGGGAAAAATCATGGAGGTGACCACATAGTTGTGCCTAATCTTTTGTGTTTAGGTTGAATGGCAACCTGGAACAGAATGGCTACTAACATTCCATGATGCTTAGCGGATTCTGAGTAAAGAAAACAGCTGCTACACCAAATTCTGAATATAAAAACGTCCACAGACGGTTCAAGATGTCTGTTAATGCTTAGGCAGTAATATGCGTAATCGTGTGTTTGGTGCTAATTACAACTTTATTACATATTTTACGGCTTTCGGGTACACTTTTCCTTAAAGTGCCAAGGAAGCAGCTAGCCGTATTTTCAACCCGATTTAACAGTTTTTTCTACTAGCTGTACTTTGCACAGTAACCGGTTATCATTAAAAACTACCAGTTTTATTGTAAAACATTTTATGTAAGTAGGAAAGAAATATATTGACTGTATAACAAATATGGAGCGGTCTAACAGCTCAAATGTAATTAGCTGGAAGAAAATAGTGGTTTCTGCGCTAGTTCGCAAAAAATTCTGGCTACGATCCCGTTTTCAAATCCCGGTGGGGAAAAGAATTTTTAAGATTTGTATTTGATCATATGAACTACACTGGGGTGTTTTGTGGCTCGGAATCTACGTTAAATTGTAGGTCCCAGAGGAAAGGAACTGGCCGTCCTACCTCTGATACAATGTCTTAGTATGCCTCCTTCTGGAGGATCCAACCAACCTTCAGGTTATGTTTTTATACTGTCTATATATTTAATCTGTCCAATACAATACTATTATATGAGAAACTCTTGTAAATAGATAAAATTACTTTCTCACAAACTTCTCTAAGGATTTTGGTGAAATCTCGCATACTGCACAGAAATCAAAAGATGCCGTGAGATGACCGGTCACCCAGGTACTGGTAACTAATAGGCGTAGTAGACCAGATCCTTGAAAACGTCTCTTTTGACAGTAGACCCACGGCATTTTGTACTGCTGAAGGAACTACATAATTTCAGTATCTCTCCCCTGCTCTTGTATACCGGATACTGGATATTCACTTTTGTAGTAGGTGCTTGGTTGGGTGGGAGGAAAGGGTTAAAACTTTCTTACTCCTTTAATATCAAATGAAAACCCTATGCTGTTAATTTATTTGGTATTCGTACTGGAGTACAGGCTGAGGCTTATTTATTTTTAACATGAACACATGGAATCTTTGATCATGCAAAGCCTCGTCTTACAAATGCCAACATTAATAATCAAACGACATTTAAGCACTACCTCATTACTAATTGATCATGAAACAAATTCCCAACATTAATAAACAAACAACAACGCTTCACATTTGGTTTGAATGGAAAGATCCCTTCATAACAATCTGGAACCAAAAATCAACTACATTACATTTCAAATGCCGGGTGCCAGGATAATTTAAATTATCCACCAAGTGTTGTCATAGGAAATCTCCCAAGTCTGTCCCAACTAGCTCAATACTTGCCGGAGGTGAGAACTTCCATTCCTTCAAAGTTTACGTTGCAAGGTCGTTACAGGGTTGCCCCCAATGACTGCATGCAAGTACCACACTGCACTGTTCATAGAATTATTACCGTGGTGGCGATAGGCGTCCCTCGACGTCGAAAATGTTAAAGCACGTCAGCTATAGCGGACATGGCAGTACGTCCTTCAAGCAACGTACTGACTGATTGCCAAGCTACCTCACTGCTACAGTACGTTTGTTTCGAAACCTCGGATTCGATGCCAAGGCAGAACAATCCCCACCTTGGAAGATTTTGCTCCAGTAACTCCAGCCTCGCGGGTTGGAAGCCAAGCACTCCTTCCACTCTCAAGGCTGGACATCAAGTCCTCTCGCGACCGCAGTCCAAGTTCCTCTCCGTCGCTCGTGGTATCCACGCCTCTTTCTCCGGGCATTTTTAACGCAGAGATAAATTCATGAAAATTAAAATTACGCTGAGAATAGTCCGACGTTGATTGGCTCCGCTATTGGGTTCCTCCTACACAAGCTATGACGATTGGCCAACAATGTCTTTTAGAGATCCATGCGAATTCGTACGGCCTCGGGCATATTCGCCAAATATGACCTCCAGAAACGTCCGCTTGAGGACAAGAGATCACCGAACGTCCTTTACAGGAACCACCCTAACGTCTGCTAGCGATTTGAAGCGTCGTCAAGAAAACTGGTAACGTGTTTAATTTAAAGGAATGGTGACGTCACAATGGACTCGACGATAAAAGGAGTTATTTTGCGGTTACCATGTCAGTCACGGTTTACTAATAACTTCTAAAGTATCATAAAATACGTCTTGGACGTTGAAGATTGAATTACAGATATCAATAATGTTTTAGTATTGTCAGAAACTTCGATGGGTTTTCAAAATTTTGATTGCATTGTATAATTTACAAGAAACGGGTTGCTAGCAGCGGGATGTTCGATTATAGCAATACTAGTGATGCATCGAATGTTGAATGTTACTGCATCAAATACAAACCTACTATTTGAAAATATAAATTGAATTGATATGAGTCGGTCAGCTATAAGAGACATTAACTTCATTAACCGGGAATGCCACACTTTTTGTTATGGTTGTTGAGCTTTCAGGTGACACGCTGTAGCCTCCGTCAGAGATACATTTGTGTACTTAGCACCGAGCGCCAAGCATCGTAGAGTATTAGGCTGTCTTCGTTAAAGTTGTTGGTTTTTCAAAATTTCTGTTGCGTTATTCACTCGCCAAGGCCACCACGGGTGTTCTCTCCACAGTAGCCTTGTGTTATCAATTTACCTCGTGCCCAGTGTTGGCGGCATTGCGAACAATTTAGTTTATAGTGGCGGTTATGTTCTTAAAGGCTGTCCACCACACTGGAATCCGTTTCACAGATGTAAACATGACGAAAGCTGCAGCATGTCGTTTGAAGAAAAAAAAAAATTAAAAATCGCGGAATCTTAGGTAAATCAGGTATTGTTAACAAAGAAGACCCGCGAAAGGTAAAAAACAGACCGGTCAACAAATTGATTGTAACTGTTGACAAATGCTGGCAACATATTTGTTGAACACAACAACTTGCGTATGGATACATGTTTACAACACCGCTTCCCATCCAACCCAATCTCAGTTTTTACGTTACAATGGAACAAACTAATGCTGCTGGTGCTAGTCCTACTTGCATCTTAATAGCTGTCTATGCCCAAAAACAAAAAAGAAGATTGCGGCAATGACATTTTCCACAAACTGGAAAAAACTACGGTGGCATCTGATTATTTTTGTTTTAAACGATGATAGCTCATTCTACAAATGCGCAAGACTAACAAAAACTGTTTTTGAAGAACTTCTCTGTTTGATGCCCCAAAAATCTACAAAAATTACCATCAATAAGATTGGCGGTTGCTCTGCGATATTTAGTTACAGCCGATTCGTTTCTGTAACTTGACGATCCACGAAAAAGTAAGTATGTTTACTTGCCTAAATTTTTTATGAAGCTTACTTACCTAGAATATAAGAAAGGTGGAGAAAAAAATGAGAACTATTCTCATATTTGAACGAAGGGAAATAATTGAAAAATAATTAAAGATTAGTAATAATGAAATAATTAAGAAATTAAAGTTAATCTTGAGTATGAATTTAGTTATTGACTGCAATATATCTCGTATTGGATTTGGTTATGTAATTGTGCATATGTTTTCAAGTGTCTCCATAAATGTATATGTTTATGTTAAAAAAAAAACACGTAATAATTGATTTCTGTAATAGCATAAAAATAATACAAATACAATAATAAAAAAATAACGTATATAATAGAAGTGTGTATTAGGATCGTTATGAAACACCATTAATGTGGTACGACACCATATGTTGACAGATAGAGAGATGGTTTTCATTGGAAATGAGAAACACAAATACAAACAGCAGGCAACAAAGTTCTTTGACGTCATGCCGGCTGATATTGACGAGTATCCACAACGGGATACATGTATAAAATACCACTATCAACATGCTACCAACATTTTGCTGTCTGTCCTTACCTTAAGAAATTGTAAAACACGTATTGTGTACTTTATGTGTCATGGGAGATGAGAAATAACACCAGCTACAAACATAATAAAACTACGACAGGGAAAAATCTCCACATTTCAGATTATTTTTTTTAAATTGAGTTTAAGGCTCTATTAAAAAGTTACAGAGAATGAATCAACTGTTTTCTAAATTTGATTCTGTTTGTCTGTCTGGATATAAATGATTCACCCAAAAAGTTAGATATTAACGGAGTTTGAAATAATTTACTGTCCGTAATTCCGCGGATAAAACAAGTTACATTACATGTTGATGAGTCACTAACTAGCTCAGAAATTCAAGGTAAAAGTGTTCGAAAATTAGTATCCATTATTCGTAATTCGATCCACGCATTTTGATTTGCAGAAAATTTCGAATAATGTACAGCCCTTGCAACCACAAGTAAAATAGGGTATGTTTCAATTTTATGTTACTTCGAAAACTTCATGGTAATCAATCAGTGATCAGCTCATACTCCAAAAAGTAAAATAGGTGATGTCTCATGTTGATGTGATGGAGTCAAGCTGAAAAGTTAAGGTAAAAGTTTAATTAGTATCAACCTCGCTAAGCCGGTGACAATCCCACGGCCTCATTTTTCATGGAATGGCGTAGGAGGATTCGGAGTAATAACAAGTAATGAAAATATCTTGGGTCAACTGGCTTCGGTTGATAGCCCCCTGTCCGGCCCTTTGCCAGGGTAACGGGAATAGTTCAACTGCAGCAACAGCTCAGAAGGAGACCATCACAACGATGAGGTTGGCGGAAGAGGCAACTGTCCACTTGGTTTAAATAAAGAGTATACACAGCGACTGTATTCCAGAGGGGCGGCTACAAACAGAGTCTGACCCACAGTGTGCGGCTGATTTTATGTTGGGCAACCAACTGCCCATGTAGAAAGGAACGGGATACTACAACAGCTAGTACGTGGCTTGGCTCTCTATGTAGAAGAATCCGGAGATAAAACTTATTTTCATTCAGGTTCTCCTGGAAGGGAAACGTTGAGAGGAAATAAGAAGGTATGAAAAAATGAAGGAAATACAAGGATTGGAACATGGAATGTACGAACATTATTTGAGGAAGGAAAAGTAGAAAATACAAAACAGAAGATGGATCGGAACAGATCAGATGCACTTGGCATGTGTGAAGTGAGGGTGGGGAGGAAACGGGGGCGTAGAAAGCGGAGATCGTAAGAATGGTAGAAATGGAGCAGGAATAAAAGTATAAAAGAAACTGAAAAGTAAAATAATGAAGGTGCAATGTATTGAGGGAAGATTGATGATGAAACGACAACGGGATAGTCCGAAGATGTGGTATTAATACAGATATGTATGACAACTAGTCAGTCTAGAGATGTAGAGGTAGAAGAGTACTATGTGAAGGTGGATGAACTTATTGAGAAATACAATAAAAATGCTTGTGTTGTCATTATGGGAGACTGGAATGCAGTGGTAGGTGAATGAAACAGGAAGATACGAGTATAATAACAAAATTTGGAATAGTGGTAAGAAACGAGAGAAGCGAAACACTAAACAGCTTATGTAAAGAAAATTCACTAGTGGTGGGCACTAGCCTATTTGAATGGAGAATGGTACCTACTGGACTACATCCTGATACCAAGAAAGGTTTAAGAACTCTCTGAAAAATGCTAGTGCTTACCCAGCAGAGGACATAAATTCAGATCACAACCTCGTAGAAGGAGAAATACGAGTAAAGTTTAAGAAAGATGGGAAAGGCAAAGCGAGAGAAAGACTAAAATTGGAAACTCGAAAGGAGGAATGTAAGACTCTGGAGCTAAAAGAAAGGTTTTGTGAGAAACTACGAAAGAGGAAGAGATGAAGAAATGTATAAACAAAAAATGGATAAAATTGAGGGAAGGACTCATAACAGCTGTCAAATAGGTTTTTGGAATTATAGTGCACAAAAACTATCAGGAAAGAGTTAATAGCAGAAAACATATTGAAAAAGATGTAAGAAAGATGTGAAACACTGAAGGAAAAAGGAGATATAGGAAACTGAATAATGAACTAAGAAGAGAACAAGAGAAAGAGAGTTGAAAGAGAAGTGCGAGTAAATAGAAAAAATGGAGAAAGAGGGAAAATATGAAATTATGTACAGAATGGCTAGGGAGATTTTGAAAGTAAAATAAACAAGAACAACCTGGAATTGGAAAGAGTGGATGGTACATTAGCCAAATAACCACATGTAGTGTTGAATATATGTCAAGAATTTTTAGAATGTTTCTGTAAGGGAGATGAAATTCCAAGTGAAATTGAAGATGATGCAGACATAACAGAGAATGGAAAGGGTTAGGACATCTTGAAATCAGAAGTAGAAAAGGCAGTGAAGGAGATAATGAATTGGAAGGCATGTAGAATCGACAATTTGCCAGCAGAAGTGTTGAAAAGTTTAGGAAACAAAAGAAGGAAGGAGATAGTCTGCCTTTGTAATGAGAAAAATGACAAAGGTGAACGGCCGGGTGACTTTCTCGCAGCGATAATGATACCAATCCAGAAAAGAAGAATACATATAAATGTGAAGAGTATAGGAATACAAGTCTAAATTCGGAAACAGCTAACGTATTGTTCAGAGTGCTGAATCGAAGGCTATATGAGAAGTTAGATAGATGGATTGGAGAGGAAAGGAAAGGAAAATGAGCAAGATATGCTATTGGCCTGTTAAGAATCATAGAGGAAAGATAAATTGAGAAAGGAAGAGAAATTTATTCCTCTTTGTTGACTTTGTAAAACATTTTTACAGGATGCAATAGAAAAATCTTATTGATATCTTGAAGAGGGAAGAGTAGATTGGAGGATGAAAGGGCTTGGACAGAACCTATGTCCTTAACAGAAAGTAAGAATAAAGGTTGGAAACGAGATTTCGGAAGAAAGCAGCATCGGGACGGACGTACTAGCAGGGTTGTTGCCTTTCCCCCTCCCTTATTGTTGAATTTATACCCGGAAGAGATTAGAATGATTAGGCGGAAAAAGAGAAGTGCGTATTGATTTCAAGAGAATTGAATGAATAAGATTTGCCGATGACATGGTAATGTTAGCAGAAAGAAAACGAACACTAAACGAATTGCTAAAAGATTTAAATGAAGCTTAGTGTGAAATTAAAATCATTCCAGCAAAAACAAAATGATGATTGGTAAAAGAAAAGAGCCTTCGAATATCTTGGAAGTAGGCTACATTCACTGAGGACTTGAGATGTCACCATGGGGTAAAAACTGTAGCGTAGGAAGCGTTTAATGTAAAGAGGTGATAAGGGAGTGTCCATAAACTAAGTGGTTCCTTTTTGGCCTCCTGTAGAATCCCCCCCCCCCGCCCCACATAGTCTGACGTGGTGTTTGGCTATATCCCCCGCCCCTCCTCCGACGTGGCACGAAGATTTTTCTATACTGATTCCAGAAGATGTTTTGTACGGTTTTCTCTCGTCACACTATCGTAAATTATACATAGAGACAATTAAATGACGGAAATAAATATTCACATGCTGTTGTGTGTTCTGTACTTTATTTTAACTGAGTCAAATAATATGATTGAAAAGCTAAGTGGCTTAGCTCGGAAACTCCACCCCATCCACGTCACCCAGTGTAGCTTTCTACGCAACCCCACTCCTCCCTACCCCTAGACCAAGCCACATAGTTTACGGACGATCACTTATTAACTTGAAAAGTGGATCAAGTACTGAGAAATAGATTTCGTGAATGGTTCATATGGAATATGGCCTTTATGGCGCAGAGACGTGGACATTCAGACAAGAGGATGAAAAACGGATAGAATCGTTTCAGTTGTGAATGTGGTGGAGAATGGAGAGTATAATCTGCATGGTAAAAATGAGTGATGTCAAAGTGCTGGAAATGGTTGTTGAGAGGAGGGAACTATTGCAAGCCATAAGAGAAAGAAAAAACTTACTGAGAGGTGTGTGCTTGTTTACGGACGCCTTTCGAGGACTAGTTCGTGGGCAGAAGACAGGAGAGCAAGGAGCGCTACCAAGTGAAAACCTGCCTTGGGGCAGAACACTGATGATGATGACTAAATTAGTATCTATTTAAATGCACGTTAGTTCTCGCAGTTGAAATGTATATCTAGATGTATATATATATGTATACAGCAACATAGGTATGAAAATTGAAATTGAATGTTACTTTTGAATTTCTTCCACGTTTAACGCTCTACAGAATTATTCCACGTTTCTTGGTACTATTATCGACCTCATTAAACTCCTCAGAGGAAACTCTGTCAGCAGGCCACTAATATCAAACAAAATTATCATCATTAAATTACAGTAATACATAAAACAAATCAATCAGCCTCCTCCTGCTGATACATAGATAAAGACTGTTGATGGAAAAGGTCTCATTTACCAACGCTTTCTACCGACCACAAATCGTTGTCATCAGTCGTGTGGCTAACTTCTGAGAGTAGTAAATCCATTGGATTTCTACCTACATTTGCAACATTAGTCGTCCTTGAAATTAACGTCCACAGAAAACCTGACTTCATCATATTACGAGACAAGGGTGAGTCAAGTGAAAACCCTTAACATTTTTTTAAAATATTATTTATCGTGCAGCAGTGGTACAAAGCTGTATCAATTTTCAACATAATCTCCCCCACGCTCAAATCAAGTCCTCCAGCGCTTACAAAGTACATAAATTCCTTTAGAAAAAAATTCTTTTGGTAGTCCGCGCAACCACTCATGCACCGCGTGGCGTACCTCTTCATCAGAACAGAACTTCTTTCCTCCCATTGCTTCTTTGAGTGGTCCAAACATATGGAAATCACTTGGGGCAAGGTCTGGTGAGTATGGGGGATGAGGAAGACACTCAAAATGCAGGTCTGTGATTGTTGCAACTGTTGTACGGGCAGTGTGGGACCTAGCATTGTCATGTTGCAAAAGGACACCTGATGACATCAATCCACGTCGCTTTGATTTGATTGCAGGCCGAAGATGATTTTTTAGGAGATCTGTGTATGATGCACTTTGTGACAATGGTCACTCTAGGCATGTAATGCTCCAAAATGACGCCTTTTTCGTTTCAAAAGAGAGTCAGCATAACCTTTCCCTGCTGATGGTTCTGTTCGAAACTTTCTTTGGTTTTGGTGATGAGGAATGGCGCCATTCCTTGCTCGCTCTCTTCGTTTCCGGTTGGTGGAAGTGAAGCCAGGTTTCTTGCAAGGAAGCCATTACCTTCTCGTTCAAAGCGCCGAAGAAGTTCTTCACAAGCATCAACACGTCGTTCTCTCATTTCAGGAGTCAGCTGCCGTGGCACCCATCTTGCAGACACTTTGTGAAACTGGAGCACATCATGCACAGTGTGGTGTGCTGAACCATGACTAATCTTTAAACATGCTGCAATGTCATTCAGTGCCACTCGGCGGTTATCCATCACTATGGCTTCAACTGCTGCAATGTTCTGTGGAGTCACAACCTGCCTGACTTGGACGAGGAGCATCTTTCACTGAAGTCACACCATTTGCGAACTTCCTACTCCATTCGTAGACTTGCTGCTGTGACAAACATGCATCGCCGTACTGAACCTTCATTCTTCAATGAATTTCAATAGGTTTCACACCTTCACTACTAAAAACCGAATAACAGAACGCTGTTCTTCCTTGGTGCAAGCCTCAAGTGGGGCAGCCATCTTTATACTGATACTGCGACGGTATTTGTGCATCTGCACTATGCTGCCACCTACAGGCCATTCTGCACGCTGCTTGTAGCACGCTTACCAACTTACAGGATCAGTTGAGCTCAAGCTTTCGTGGAAGACGGAACTTTAAGGAAATAGTGCCGTGTTTACACAGTCGAGTGAGAGCGAAAACAAGTGGTCGGAGAGGAAGCAGCGTTGCGGCCCACACAGGTCGAATTCTGCTATCGTGTAGTAACCAGTGTTAACCGGGAACAACACTTAATAACAAGAACAAAGAAGTGAGCTTGTTATTGTGCACATACGGACTAAAGTGTACAATTAACAACTGTTGGAGTGTAGATAACATCTGCGCATACAGGCGAGAGGAGATGGCCGAAGCAAGATGCGGAATGAATCCTCAAATAGAAGAAGAAACATTGAAACCTTTGTATACGAAAATGAACAAGACATGGCGGAACCAGTGAAGAATAAAATAGAAGAAACGCGTGACTGAGAGTGAGGAAGAAGAAACGTACAACCTTAGGAGGAAACGTCGAGCGGTAGAGAAAAGACAATCACAAAAAATAAGCAAAGAAGAACTAATCCTATTGGAGATGTTTAGAAACAAGAACAAAGATCAGGGACACCAACAGAAGAATATGCTCCAAACATATTCAACATCACAGCCGGAAGGGAAGGACGAGGAACGCAGCAAGAAGAAAGAATACAGCATACTAGAAAACAGGGAAGCGAGTAAAGTCAACAAGTTTA
The DNA here is from genome assembly GCA_031002005.1 of Vandiemenella viatica. Classification (NCBI taxonomy): domain Eukaryota; kingdom Metazoa; phylum Arthropoda; class Insecta; order Orthoptera; family Morabidae; genus Vandiemenella; species Vandiemenella viatica. The sequence goes on from CM061920.1 coordinate 264,498,602, forward strand.
TGTTCACAGAAACGCAACAGAAGGTATAAAGCCAACTCAGATGGCCCATTCATAGTGATGGTAGAACCAATGGGCGAGGGAAATATGCAACACCCAATACAACTAGGGAAGGTATTCTACAATAAAGTTCCAAGACTGAAAAGAATAAACCAACAAGGAAAGAAATAGAATGGCCATGGAGTTTACGGAACCAGAATTTGCCAACCAATTCATAGCAAACCACATCTTATTACAGTCTATGAGACTTAAGGCCTTTGTACCGGCTAGTAGAGTGGAGTGTAAAGGAGTCATCAAGTTCGTTCCATTGGACTTATCAGAAGAAGAGATAAAGCTAAACGCCACATCGGAGGCGCCAATCATCGACGTGAGGCGCTTCACCAAGAAAACGCAACTGGATGGAAAGACAGAGACAACACCGCTAAAAACCGTTCAGATAACGTTCGAGAGTCAGTATCTCCCAGAATACATTGAAATATATTACCTCAGGTTCAAGGTCGCAACATATATCTACCCAGTAACACAGTGCTATAAATGTCAGAGATTTGGACACGTGGCAAACAACTGTAAAGGAAAGGAAAGATGTACAAAATGTGGCGAAGAGCATAAAACATCAGAATGTCAAAAGGAAAGCCCCAAATGCGTTAACTGCTGCGGCGAGCATCCTGCCAATGACAGGCTTTGCCCAGTGAGAAAACAAGAGGAGGAGAAAAAAGTAAAGCAAGCAGCACACAGCAAAAATACAGGGACAACAGAATACGAGTACAAGCACGGAGACTTCCCCACTCTACAGAAGAGATCATTCAGAGACGTCACCATAGACAAGGAACAGCCTGGCACGGTGGACCGACACCAAAAGACAAAAAATGTGGTGGCACAGGTCTCACGGGAGACCCAGACCGAGGAAGTACCCAATATAGAAAGCAATGAAGAAATAATCACCATCATAGTCAAAACAATAATGAAAGCTCTAGCCCAACATATGAAGGGCAAAATGACAACGACTGTACTCCAAAAAGTACAAGACATTGCCACTAGAAGCATAATAAAAGAAATCAGACAGATAGGCTCAACTATGCAGAACTCAGAGAACTCCAGAGCAACAACTGAAAATGGCTAGGAGAAGACAATTAAACATAATACAATGGAACGCTAGAAGTCTGTACCATAAATGGAACGATCTTCAAAGACTACTGGAGGAACACAAAGCAGACGTGGTACTGATCACGGAAACGTGGTTAAGTCAAGCACATACGCTCAAACATAGGCTCTACAACATCTACAGGAAGGACAGGGAAGACGGATACGGTGGTGTGGCCATCATGATCAGAAATGGAATAAAGCTCCATTAGAAACATGGTGATATCAGCAACTGATTAGAAATCCTAGCAATAGACATCACACAAGGAGGCACCATCAACACGGTTTCTGTAATATACAAACCACCAAGGGTCAGTCTTACTGAAGAGCAATGGTCAGAAATACTCAACCAGCTCCCATCAGGAAGTATCCTGGGAGGAGACTTCAACGCCCATCACCCATTGTGGCACGACAGTCGAACAGACCAGCAAGGAGAAGAAATTGCAGCCGCAATTACATCATCCACATTTACCACGCTCAATAATGAACCTGGAACCAGAATAGGAACACCTTATCAAAGAAGATCGTCGCCAGACATATCTATAGTATCTGCAAACCTCAGACAAAAAACAACGTGGGAGATACTTAAGGACACCCTGGGCAGCGATCATTTCGTTATAAAAATGACGGTAGATGCACCAAGCACACTTAACCACGAGCCAGCAAGGACCTTATGGAACTGCAAAAGAGCCAAATGGGAGCAATATCAGGAGAAGATAAATATGCTAATGGAACAGGAGAATGTGAGGATGGCCAATTACAGCAACGATACAATAATTTCGAGGGAATAATTACATCTGCAGCCAAAGAATGCATACCCCTGACCAAAAGCAAGGAGAAGACTTCCGCAGAAAGGAAACCGTGGTGGACAGCGGAATGCTCCAAAGCCATAGCTAGACGACGCTTAGCCATCAAAGCATATAGACAGTGTCCGACAGTGGACAAATTTGCTACGCTCAGGAAGGCAATAGTGGAAGCTAGGACAACATAAGAAGAGCCAAAAGGAAAGGATGGGAAGAGTTCTGCGACAACATCAAATATGGAATCACGCCTCAAGAAATGTGGAAGAAGTAAGATGGTTTAAAGGCAGCCAAACGAACTCTAAATGGATCACCAGCAACAAAGAAGCAGCAACAATTTTTGGCCCTGACAGCGCCCTCGTACGTCCCGCTAGAACGAAGCGTGGACTCTGCTATAGCGAGACACTCAGCCAAAGAGACCAAATCACAACAAGTTTGAAATGTCAGAGCTACATGTGCAATAAAAAAGGAAGATACGGCCCCCGGACTAGACGGCATAACATACTCCATGATAGAAAAACTTCCACCAAGAGCGAAACAGAAGTTACTGGAACTGTATAATGACATGTTGGCAACAACATATGTGCCAGAACAGTGGAGAAATGTCCTCATCATACCAATCCTAAAGGCGAACAAGGACAAAACTAAAAGCGAATCATACAGACCCATCTCACTACTATCCTGTCTTGCAAAGATCATGAGTATAATGATCAAGAACAGAATGCAGTGGTTCATCGAGCACCACAAGAAACTGGACAGCAGAACAATGGGATTCCGGAAAGGATATGGAACATTAGACAACATAACAACATAGTCACGGACATACAACTAAGTTACGCTAGAGGAAACTATCTACTTGCGGCCTTCCTTGACATCAAGGACGCATATAACAACGTTCAGATCAACATACTCCAAGAAGCCTTGGACAACATGGGTCTGCCAAGAGAAATAGTCAACTGGTACACTAGATACTTGGAGCATAGAGTAAATATACTATATACAGCAGAAGGAGAGTACTTGCTCGTCATGTATATCAGGGACTACCCCAAGGAGATCCCTCGAGTCCCACACTGTTCAACATATATACTACAAAAACGTTCAACCGGTTGAGAAGCCTAACAACATATGCACAATACGCGGATGACTTCGTAGTATATGTGACCCACCAAACAAAGAGAAGGCTAGAACCATACTTGAAGAACAAGTGAAGGAGACACGAAACATCTTGAAGGAGAGAGGGATGGATCTATCCATTCAGAAAAGCAAAGTAGGAATTTCACGCAAAGACAGTTTGCAAATGAGGATTTCAAATCTGCATAGACGGAACGCATATGGAAGTAGTTAGGGAAACAAAGTTCTTAGGCATGTGGCTGGACACAAAGCTGTCCTGGAAAAGACACATAGAAGAGACAAGACACTGCGTTACAAAGATTAAACATCTACAAAACGTGGCTACACCAAACAGAGGCACGGACCCCCGACAGCTGCGAAAGATATACTTCGCCTTAATAAGAAGCAAAATTGAATATGGTGGATTCCTATATGAAACTGCATCCACGACCACACTTAAAAAACTGGATACCGTACAATCTGCCGCCTTGAGGATAGCGGGCGGCTTTCTAAGAACAACGCCAGTCATGGCAATGGAAGTGGAAATGGCAACGCCGCCCCTATCATTAAGAAGGAAGAAATTGGGCCTAAAATTCTGGACAAAAGTAAGGACCAACACACCATCCTCTGGGGAGAAAAGTGCGTACATTGGTGCATGAATATACAGCGAAACCCAAAAATTACATAAGTGCCCAAGTCTCATAAAATACTGGGAAATAACTAACCGATGGAACATAGCAACCTCTGAGATCAACGATATGTATAGGAGAACGAGAACCGTGGCCAAGGATGGAAATGGATCAATATGTATACACAGAACTGACAGTAGATGTATCAAAGAAGAAAGAACAAAATACTGAAATCATAAAGCAAGCTGACGCCTGCAAACTTTAAACACAAGATGGGAATGAATGGAGACAATATTTACCGACGGATCAAGAGAGAACGAGGAATTCCACCACAGCAGCGTTCATCGACATGGCGCTAGAAGTGCATGAGGCGTACAGACTACCAACCCCAATGTCCATATTTTCAGCAGAGATTATAGCGATACTAAAAGCAATCAAGTACATAAATGAAGTGGGTATTGTTAAGGCAGTCATCTGCTCGGATGCTAAAAGCGCCCTACAGGCCAATAAAAGGAATCCCCAGAGGCACGTGCAAAAAACTACCTAGCGTTTGAGGCAGCCAGGCAAATAATCAAGGCAACAACGGAAGGAAGAAGAGTCAACCTACAATGGATCCCAGGGCACGTTGGCGTAAGAGGAATGAAGCGGCGGATGCCATAGCACGGGGACAATTAAATGCAGCAGATATAGAGGAGATACCCATCCCCTACACCGACTACAACCACACAATCACACAATAGTGAAGAAGGATTGGAAAAGAAGATGGGTAGAAGAAGAACCGACCAAGAGCCTCTGGTACAGAACCATAGCAGGGGAACCAGACCACAAACTATGGTACGCGCCCTTTAAAATAAACAGAAGTGAGATTAAAACAATATGTAGACTGAGAACAGGACACGCACTCCTACGAGACAGAATGTACACCATGAAGATCGTGGACTACCCGAAATGCCAACAATGCGACGATGTGGAAGATATATATCACTTCCTTTTAATATGCAAGCAGTATAGGAACATAAGGCAAGAGATAATAGAAGGCGAACTTAAAATCAAGGACATAGCAGACCTAATACAAGTCTTATCCTCACCATCGCTGAAAGCAATAAAAGAAATGCACAAATACGTAATACAGACAAAAAATAGAATATAACAACAAAGGGATATTCAATGCATCGAGCAAGAAAATGTTCTCAAGATTCTCTGTGTATGTCATATGTACTTAAAGTGTAATTCATAAGCAGTTGAATGTATTACATGATGTTACTGGCTGTATTAGCCTATGGCTAAAGCCACATTTTAAAAAAAAAAAAAAAAAAAAAAAAAAAAAAAACTTACAGGATAACGGCGCGAAATTTCGATTTTTTATTACAAATTTAAGGTTTTCATTTGACTCACCCTCGTATCTTCCATAGGCAAGATGATTTAAAGTGATGACTCAGAGGCAAAGTTCGATATTACCATGAGATGAATGAGTGATACATGCATTACATCCATTCAAACAGAGTCCTACTGCCATTGAATTCACCAGAACATGGATTGAAGAAACAAGGAAGAGGACAAAAGGCTGGAGAGCCAGAGGAGTAGGGATGCAGAGACAGAGCACTTTTGGTGAGGCTAAGGATCGGCTACAGTTCGTGATGGTACAGTAAGTATAAAGTATAATAGACAAAATTCGTTATATTATGTCGCATCAATCTTGTATAAGCAGAACTATTGCTATTCTCAGTTATAAAAAGGTGGGAAGTTGTATTTTGGCCTCTCCACAAATTTTATCCTGAATATGTGTTTAATGGGCCATTAAACGACTTATAAATACTATTTCAACTCAGTTGTTACTAGCCACTAATTTTCAGTCAGCATTGTACATATATATGATATCAAAAGAATGGTAAACTCTTTTCCAACATTTACAATAAAATTGCGTGGCTGTATACACAATTAGAGTCCTAGAACTCACTAAGTTGTTACTTATTTTGTATTTAATAATGTTTAGACCTACTAAAGATGCCCTCCAGTAAAATCAGAATCTCCGTACTGTAGTTCTAAGTTAGAAACATCCCAGTAATGGTTGAAACATAAACTTCTAACCTGAAAAACGATTCAAGCGTAACTATTTTCTGTTTACAGCCAATAATGCTGAGGTCTTAGACAAATTCGTCTGTTAAGAGGTTGCAACGATAAAGCATGCCCAGCTATCTACGCGTATTAGTGCTCTACAAGTTTTCTAAAATAGCGCAGAAGCTGTCCCTTCCTACCTTCGATAATCGTTACCTTAACACAAGTGAAATCGCAGATTCAATTTGTTGTTGGAGCTTTTATTCCCCTTAGAAACATAAGTCGATCACACTCGTCGTAAGACTGTTCAATGAGAAACATCTCATCTAATTAACGCCTGATATGTTTCCATCACCTCTCGAAGTCTTTAACTGGCTGCAATACTGAAATTTCTTGCAATTCCGTAATTTTGATATTGCTCCATTTCTGGGAACATTGTATTTAGCTATTCAATGTCGGGATTTAATGCTGACATGGCCACAATAGTACTATGATGGTCAAAACAAAGGAAGGAATATGACCAACGTTCAAATTTATAGCTTAATTAGTTTGACTTCAGTTGTAGCCAAATTAATGAATTCATCCACATCGGAATTTTCTATGCGAAAAGAAAGTGGTTTGTAAATCATTAATCTAGGTGTAATAGAGTTTATTCATGTGAATCTCCTGTAGTTGGACAAGGCAGGCCAGGTTGATAGTATAGCATAAGATTTCTCAAAGGCTTTTGTCAGAGTGATCTATAAAATTATCGTAAATAAGTTAAAAACCATTGGGATGTATGAAAAAGATACTTTCCAGGTGGAGAAATTGCTAAAAGGTAGCAAACAAAGAGTTAGGGTAGGAAATACGGTTATTAAATGAGGTGAAGTTAATATTGGGATCATTTGTGTTAGCAACATTTGTATTGATGGTTTACAGTCAGACAGGTGACGCAATATTATATGATGAGGTTAAGGCGAAAAGATTGTAAATAGTGGCAGAAGGGAATGAACAAAATATATAGTTTATTGTATCGAAAAGGAATGATGATAACTGCCAGAGTAAAATTATTAGATTTATAGATAAAAAAGTAAAGTTTTCGTGTGGTATCTAAGTGGATGAGGAATATTTTATTGAATACATAATTTATTTATGTCTTGGTGTACTGTCTGAAATTAACCAAATGGGTAGGATATGCTAGACAGGTTATGGACAGTGGTTCCAAAATCCTTCATTATTGGAAGGGTGATCAGGGGTATGCCAAGGAAGTGAGGGAATTGTGTTACTATTACTTGAGAATGGGAGAGGGATAATGTGGGACTCACTTTACGGGTAGCAGATACATCAGTTGAAGGGATGGAAACAAGTGAAAATAAATTTGTTTGTACTACATCAGATTTCTTTATTGATCTGTCCAGTTTCATTAAAAAGACCGATGAAATTATGTTTTCTTTTCCTTAATATGTAGTACTGTTTCCTTTACTTTCAAATATGAAAACTTCCGTAGGTCACAGTGACAATCGTCAAGCCGTTATAACATCAAAAAGAACTTATATGGCACAATGGACACCAAAGAGCCTCTTTCGTATCCTGGTGGCCATTCTTTGCAATTGGACCAACAGATAGAAAAACTAATTGAATGGACTACGGGGACAAAAGTAAAATGCTTTTAAATGTATTAAAAAGGGGTATTAGAGAGCTGTGTATATTTCTTTACAAAAAAAAACGTGTAGCCACGGGAATGCATTAATTTACACATGACCTTAACAGTAATTCTAGAGTTTCTGGATAATAAATATCCAGTAATCAGGGTAAGGAAGAAGTGGCTTACGTTATTTAACTCTAAGTGTCTCTGCATCGAGTTTGAAAAGTTCTCTTTCTCGACATAGTCTTTACAGGCAGTGGCTAATATCAATTTTGCCAGATAGAACTGACATAAAACAGTTCTAAATACCAGATATCTTATTCAAGCAGTGATGGTAAATAATTATTTAATAACTTTTTTTGACATTTACTGAGCAAGCTTGATACGACGCAAAAATAAAAAAGTTAAGAAAGTCTTCATGTAATAAATGATTTTTCGTTAAAAGTTCTGCTGTCTGGATTTAACACGGTTAAGGAATAAACCATTCAAATGGATTTATTTTGGGAAAACACCCTAAACCAAAATCGGGGTGGCATAGCGGGGATTTGCACTCAAAAACTGCTGTAAAAAATTATGATACTAAAAGGTTTTTAAGTAATTGACTGCTTATGAGTTGTGGTAACTGGTTGGTAAGAAAATAACTGGTTGTTAGATGCTGGTAACAAGATTATACACTGTTCCACTAACTCGGGATTGTATTTGTAGATTACAGGAAATATTGGTTATACTAATGGGTCGTAACTAACTTCTTGTCAATATATAATATTATCAATTATATAGTAATATATAGTATTATATAGTATTAACTAACTCGGGATTGTATTTGTAGATCACAGGAAATATTGGTTATACTAATGGGTCGTAACTAACTCCTTGTCAATATATAATATTATCAATTATATAGTAATATTGACATTACTAATAATTGTATGTACTGTTCCACATCCCCGAGATTATTCTCACATGGGATCAAAGTGAACATATCTATCTATCTATTAAACCTGCCTCCTACCGAAAGCCAGGCCCGAGCGTCATCGCTCATCACCATGTTCGGTTTGACATCCGGATTACGATAAAGCTCGAACTGCACATATCGTTTTACGGGGGAATTGTTAAGTAATAATGAGGCAGCACAAAGATTAGAAGGAGGTGTCGTATAATTCTTATGTGTAACGACTGAATAGGATGCCTAAACTTTTATGCTCCAGTGAATACTTAAATTCAGTTTTAAATTATCTGATCAATTGATCCTGGAGAAGACATGCGGAACCGAATTAAAAGTCCTTACAAATAGTTTGTTAATAGTGAAAGTCACCTGATCGGCCCTCTCCTGCAGCCTCTTTCTGATTGGCGCCGCGATCCTCTCTCGGTAGTGGATGAGGGCGAACTCGATGATGACGGCGAAGACGTTGCAGAAGCAGAGTATGATGTACCAGTCGAGGGCCGTGGCGTACGACACGGGAGGCATCTGCGCGCGGGCGCCCATACCCATCGTCGTCAGCGACAGCATCGTCGTCACGCCTGCCAACAGCACGAAACCAGAGCAATCGTACGCAAAAATGATATTTTTTAGCCCGACTAAATACAGGGGTTTACCCCGCTCACCTAAAATTTATTTCTGCATATTTCGGTCTACAGCCAAGCATTGGCAAAGATTAACACCGTGTTGTTTATAAGTTAAGAAATTCTGATCTAAGTCGAGTTTCATACACCAATCGCAGCGTCAGTTCCTTTCGTCCGAAGACTAGTGTGTATGATGCTCAAAGTCGCCATTTGATCATACTTCTGCCACGGGTCCACTGCCATTATGTTCAAAGCGATTTAATCCATGCTTTTCGAATACTACTAAGTCTTCTTCCGTGCTAGCCAGTTGTTAGGGATGAAAATTCCTCCCTCAAGTGCAGTCGTACCAAATAAACTTGTTCGCCAACCAGGCAGAGAATTTAAAACCTTGCGTACAAGGATAGTTTTAAGGTAAAAAGGCTGCTAACTTTCTATAAGCACTTATACCCACCGTAAACGTTACAAAATTGATATTGGCCATGCAGTACAAACACCAGGTGCCAATTATCAAATTTTTCAACTAAAACAAATTAATTAATTGTTGAAATTGATAGGAATTTGTTTTCGAGTATGTGTCGTTGTCTAAGACTAACAGTTTTACAGCACCAAAATTTTTGAGGCTACTCTGACTTGAATCTACCGCTGCCCTATTTCTATCAGCGCGTCATTAACACAATATCTAGGTAAATGTTAAAATATGATATTCGGAAACACTGAAATACATGACTTCTTGATACGAAGAAAGAATAGTTTACTGGTAATTGTTTGTTAACAACCTTTTGCAGCACTCCAATGAGCTACTGTGTATCTGATATAAATATATTTCTGGTGTTTTACTGCAGGTCAGTGTTAGTCCACTGTTGTCTAGCGCCTAGTGGCTTTAACATCTTCACTGCGATGTCTACTCACCCGACATAGCTCCTTGTGACTTCTGTTCCAAAAGTTAAAGCGCAAGCGAAAGATTCGTGAGAGAATATCATGTGCATGACAACAGCATCGTTTTCACCCATTCGAACCAAAAGTCCACTTCGAAGAAGGGACACTACAAACTACAGTAACATAACGTAAGAAACATCATTTTCACTGTCACTTTAATTTACAATTTTTTCCCCTTCGAAAAATGGATTTGGCCTTATAGCTATTCAGCCAAAAACTTTGTTTTCTTTTATTCCTCCATTGTGTATATAGAATCTTCTCGTGTTATTATTGTTGATAACAAGTGACACGACATCACAGGACGGACACAACACTTCATTAAAACCACCCATGTCCTAGGCCGGACTCAAACCGCGACCCCCGTTACCGAGACTGACGATTCACCTCTTAATCTCAAATCAGATATCGCTGGTATGTAACAAACGTAGACCACACCATCCTGTCGGCAAGTAATTGGCGAAAAATAAGTTGTGGAATTAATAATTTTGTTTCATCCTTCAGTGTATTTTTACAATTTGCACAGGCCCCGTAAACAGTGACACCGTGATAAATTCAGTAGCTGCAGTTGGTAATGTTACCCAGTTGTATACGTGCTGGCACTGCGTCTGGGTCGATCCAGAAGCTGACCCAGGAGCAGAAGACGATGAGGAGCAGGGGACGTACACCTGCAGCACGTAGTAGCCCGTGTGGCGCTTCATGTGGAACACCGCCTTGATCATCGAGTGGTCCACTGCAACACAGGTTCAGATGGCTCTGACAGCAGGTAGTTTCATTGCACTACTGCAAAATGATGCCGGCTAGTACAATAGGCGGAATAGTAAGGACATTTGTTCTACGGTTCTATCACTAAGAGTTACTACAGTTGTAAGGATTCATTCATTAGTAAATACACAAGCAATGCGATATAATTATGAAGGTAGAAGTACACAAATCTGCTGTTATAATTATGCCTTCCCACTAGTGACTGATTCGATGGTAATACATTCAGTGAACGCTCTTTTGTGTGTGTGTGTGTTAAATGCTACTTTCCTTTCAGGGCATCCAGATTTGCGTTTTCCACGGTTTCCCCAAATCACTCCAAGCGAATGCCGGGTTGCTTCCTTTAAAAGGCCATGGTAGAATTCCTTCCCGTTTCTTGTCCCCAGTCCTTTCCCGCTTCTAATGACCTCGACGAGGCGTAAAGCCATAAGTAAAAAAAAAGTAAAATTTTGTGACCCTGGTGGCCCATTAGTCGTTTTACTTATTTCGGATGCTATGGATTTACAGTAGAATTTCTAGTCGTAAGATAGTGAACAAATATATATGAAATTTTTACAGTTTTCTATAATTTTGTGGTTACTTTCCTTTCAAATTTTCGTTTCCTATCCGGTTTTACAACTTTTAGTGAATCGACAATTTTGGATCATTCATATTTTCCAGATTATTTATATTGAGAAAGCTGTAACGTGGGGTTTGAACCGTGAAGACCTTTATGAAATAGGTCTGCACTACGATTTAAACATAATTAAACTTTCACATTTTCCAACAAAAACTTCAACGGAGATCCTCGTTTAAATTTTAGTAAGAAATCCCACGTATTCATTGCATAAGATAATTTCTGAAGGCTACGAAGTTAACGAACGAATCTTTATTGTAGTATTTCTATGTTTTATGTCTAATGGATAGGACGAAAGTATGTGGGTCAGATATAATAACATTGAGTGCGCTACATTTATGGTTCCGTAAACTGGAAGAAACTTCCATAAAGTTGTTATTGCATTCTTCGCTGTGTAGTAGTTTAAGAGTGGTTGGTGTATAATGAACTGATTATAAATCCGTCAGTTCGACCTGGTCTATTTCTATATTTTCCCGAGGATGTGTACCAGACCAGCGTATGAAATTCCCATGATACTGACCTCGTTTCTTTACCATGCTGTGTTTTTTTTTATTATTATTATAGCGCCGCACGATGTTTTTGGAAACTATTTGGTAGACTGAGTTGGAGTTACCTTTAATAAGGTCGAGAATAATGAGTCCATCGTTCTGTGTTCCTAATTTATTATCTTAAAATTTCAACATATCATAACTAATTTATGCCAAGAAACAGCAATGTAAAGTTATGGATATTATACTCATATTTAATTTTTTGTAAGAAATGTAATTAATGTTAAGCCTTCTAGCTTTTCATCACACGTAAGAAACTTTTATAATGTTCAGTCAGACCATACCAGTCGTAGTGAACCCGGTCACTACCGCACTATTGGGCGTTCCAGCTTCCACAGTGGATGGCAGAGGTTTTATCCGATAGTGATGAACTTTTTTTAAAATTTAGTTTATTTTTTAAGTCATATCATACTTTTAAAAAAGTCATTGTTTTTCATAAAATTTCCCATAGCAATTTAAATTATTGCCCGCGCATAAGTTTAGTTAACGTTACGTAAGTGAAACAAAATGGCGCTATCTTGGACTCGTCCCAGAAAGGCTCACTTACCTTTCTTCATACCACCCTCCTGTAACAGACAAACAGGGATGGTAACCTCAGCGATCTCATTAATAATTTAATTAATTAAATGCAATTTCATCAGAATTAACACTTCTATATGTGGAAAGTATAAATAAAAAGATACATTTAACTACAGAAAGTTGTTTTATAAAGATTTATTCTGACAAACTCATCGAAAGTTCGACATAAAGTATTTAATACGTGATTAAATTGCAAGGAAAGGGAAAATGACTCATCACTCACCAAAGTTGAAGGCAGCGACGAGAGAAGAACATATATCACGAACACACATATATACACAATACTTCGGTTATTAAACCTTATTCATGTTGGAGAAAATGTAGCATTATTGTCATTTAGCTAATTACCTTTTTTTCTTCAATATTCATCCGTCCATATTTATTTATTTATTTACTTAATTCCCCCCCCCCCCTTTGTTGGGTATAGTATTATTTCTACCACCATATGCGATTACATGTTTATATATTGTTTCTCAGTCCCACCGCCATATTGATAATCCACCCAGTCATGTAGCAACCTTCGGCGTGTGAACATCTCCCGAGCCTCATGACTCATTTTCTCCAAAATGAATCAGGTTTACTAGCCGAAATATTGTGTATATTTGGGTGTTCATCATATATGTTCTTCTCCCGTCACTGCCTTCAACTTTGGTGAGTGATCAGTCATTTTACCTTTCCTTGCAATTTATATTGCCTAAAGCAGTTCCATTTTTCCTTAGTTTAATTAATACATAATTATTATTATATATTATAACTTGCTGTAGCTATAAATTTTATAGAGCAAAGTTACTTCCTTACTTTATAAACCACCATTACTGTGGACACAAAAGTGGACGGTACATAAAAAAGAATGAATTCTCGTGGTCTAGACGGCACAAAGGTATTTTTGAGTAAACATAAAGATATTCAGCATAACAACACGTTGTAGCTGCTACTATAAAAACGGAAAGGTGAATACCACCACAGTGAGATGCTCTCGTTGTAGGTAGTGAGACACTGCTCGTGATATGTGTTACTGACCGTCTGTGAGGGAGACCTTGAGTCCCTGCTCGGTGGAGATCTTGACCAGGTCGTACTGAGCCAGCTCGACGCCCTCCTCCACCACGCTGTCCGTCGGCGCCCAGCGGTACAGCACGTCCGTCTCTCCATACCCGTCTGCAACCACAACACTCACTCTCACAAACCCAAAAGCTTGCACCATCGTGGGTAGTATTACAACTAATTTTAGTCTGGCCGCAATAGGCACATTAGTGGGACCAGTGACCACCACAATCCTGGTAAAGTGAACGGACGTAGAAGTATATACTAAATCCATAAGTAAAAAAAAAATTATATACTAAGTGAGCCTCTATGAGGAGCGTCAATGAGTAGGAAGCATCCACTATCCGTTCGCAATATATACAATCTAGCTTTACACAACGAGCTTGAGATAGAGTGAATCTTTGGTCTGTAGGAAGCAGGGTAGTTTGTTCCACGAAATTTCTCACCACTTGGACTGTTCTGACTATGCTGTGTCGCAATGGCAACAGCATCGCCGGCAATAAATCAGACAGCACTGACGTAACAACAGGTCATCAGAAAATACATGCACTATCTCACAGTAAAATTAGGATGATTTTTTCACTCTTCACTACGTTGAATCTATTTTACTTACCTTCGTTAAACTTTCAGGTTACAATAGTAGTTTCGCAATTTTATTTTATTATAAGATAATTTTTTCTTCTTTGGCGATTTTCTCGCCTGTACGAAATTGAAGAGTTTTCCTGTATTCAGTAAATATCTGTACCTTTGAAAATGAAACTAACTTCTGTTTCTTACAATAATAATTCTTCTCTGTTAAAAGCACCAGTATTCCCTTCCACAAAAATGTCGCCCACTAGTTCTAGAACAACGGAGGAATATTTACATCAAAAGTTTTGATAACGTTGGCATCTGAGCAATGTATGATGTTGTCCTGAAAATATCCAGTGTTCTGAATACGGATTGCTCTCCAGAGGTTAAAAATACCATTCAAAACTATGCAATTTGAAACCGCACACACTATTAAAGAGGATGCAATGAAGCATCCTTCAGATTTTTAAACAATAGAATTCTTAAAACAGTTATGAAAAAATGTCGAAAGAACCAAAGTGTTAATTCTGAAAAAATTGCGCCTTTGTTATACTCGGCAGATGTGTTCGTGTAAAATATGTGTTCCATGACTTCTTTTTTCTGGCTTTACGCCTTGTGGAACTCATTAGAGTCTGTAAAGTACTGGGCACAAAGAATTTGAAGGAATTTGGCCATGTCCTTTTCCCTGGAGTGATTTCGGGAAACCATGGGAAACCCAAGTCTGGATGGCCGGATGCTAATTCGAACCCACGTCCTCCCCCTGTTTCATAACTTCATGTTTTGATGACCCTACAACCGTTTTTGTCAACACCACTTGTGTCTCTGTCTTTTCATTACAAATTATTAAATATATATGATAGTTAAAGTACCAATGAACCGTCTGGTTACCATTTCCTCGTAAAAAGGTTCAAATTCATAACATGTAAATATTTTGGTCTGCCTTTCTTAAAGAACTACTCTTTTGTATTTCATCTTAAAATATCCAAATAGAAACTTAAATTTATCTTCAACATAACTAACAGTAAAAAAAAAACCAGCAATAAATGGTATCAGAAATTTGGCTCTCGACTCTGTAGTTGCTAACAGTGACCAATGGTGAAAACAAATTTTTAGCTAAAATGATTTAAAAATATGAAATTGAATACTCACAGGTACATAGGTCAAGTTTAATATTTTAGTGTACTACCTCTAGTTGTAACCGCAGTATTTATGCAGCATTCCTTTTTTAGGTAGAGATGTGGACATTAAAACAATAATTTTTACACAATCGAAAAACTGGAATCGTAGATTATCTCAAAGTAGTTTATGGGAATTTACCCCTATAGCTTAGTGTGATTTTCAGATTTGGCTGAGACACGCTATGCACTATTCACTCAAGGAGACATAAAGAATATTGAGGACTTATAGTGGTGTGGAGTTAAATATTGATATCACTGCTGACAGTTATCTCGTCAGGACGTTAGTTTCGAACTTCCCAGTTTTTCTTCTCCCGGCCGTAGGCGAGTAATATAAGAAACGTTTGAAGCTGTCAACATAACTTCCACCACTGGCATCTGAAGTAAGAAAGCACGTTCAGAAGTATGCATTTGTAGATAGATGAATGACAGAGGTGGAATATTCGGCAAGTTGAAACTTGGTCACCCGCTCTTCAAGAACGGAAACGCGTGTTACGTCACCTAATGGGTGAAGTCAGGAAATCTCATATGTTAGGAGGCTGCCAGTTCCCCCGACGCGCTGCCTATGGCAGTGACGGAGCGGAGAGAGTTGTGTTCGCTGTCGCATTCCCCCAGCGGACGCGCTGCTAACGAGATTTTAGGCTGCAGGTAGGCGTCAGGCGGCAGCACAATTAGCAGCGTGCCGGCTAATTGAGTGGGTAATGGCTGGTGACGAGCAGACTACTCCTCAGATAAGACGCCTGCTCGTAGCGGTGACTGTCTTCTAGTCCACCAGCAACAAATCTACTCTGCAGTTCACAATCACGTGATGTTATCTTTAATTTCAGCAGCCAAGCTGCGCAGGTGAGGGAAATATTTAAAAATCACAGTAAAAAAATGTATAAATGCATTCAAATTTAAATTAAAACTTCAAATTTCTTGAACTTGAAGAACTAAGAAGTATTAATAGACGTAGGTAGTAAATACGAACGATTAAACAGGCACGATCGAGCTATCGTATAATTGTTTCAAAGGTCGTAGACTCGAACTTGTTGAAATACAAACTTCACTTGTATTTAACCCTTTAAGTCCACTTGCGAGGTTAAGGCTTACTTTTGCTGTTTAAAATGGCCCGTTATGAATTCTGGATTTAAACCAAAATTACGAACGATAGCCGCCTCGCTGCTGATTAGTACAAATCATTATCTTGATTAATTTTATTCAGTACTCAACTAAATAATTCTCCAATAATTTTCCAACATTGATTATTTATTTATCTTCAGTATTGAATTTCTCACAAACTTAACAAATCTTAAATCATCGACTTGCAAGTCAAACCTCTACTGCTAAAACATCCATGACAACCACCAGTCCACGATAAAACAAAACTTCCAATGCAGTCAGCGATATTAATTGTATAGCTCTTGGCATTACATGTTTGCCAACTTAAATATTCGACCATAGTATTTTTTTACTATTACTTACATTAGTTATTTTACAATTAACTAGCCCTATGGTTGTTATCTCACACACTCTGCAAAATTTGAAGAATTCCCGTTGCTTCGAAAGCATCATGTTGTTTTTTATTGAGGCTGAGAAAAGGTTTATATTGTAATCGTTGGTCATATGAACTTAATGCAGGTTCCAGGTTATCAAACAGTCGAACATCTCCGATGAAATTAATTGCCAGAATACTCGATTCGGTAAAATATTTGATCTGATGTCCTCTTTAAACAACCTAATAACTCAGTTACAGTGAACATGAACAAAGACCACTAACGAAAGTGGTCAGTAAATTATTTAAAAAGTAAATAAACTATAATGTATAAACTTTGGTCAAGCAACAACATTTGAGAAAGTTTTAATTAAATTGAAATTTAGTCCATCCCAGAATGACAACTGGCATTTATGGTTACAAAAGAGACCATGAGTAATTAACTTTTAAAAAAATATATATATGTTGCTTTCACTAGCTACATGTTACTGAAAAGAAGTTACACGTTTTTTCGGCCGTAAAGTTCATTATACATTTTTAAGTGTGAAATGGTACGAAAACCAAATATACTTAATGTATTATGGCAATTATTTTGGTAGCAGTTGCTTAGCTATTAAATTATAGACACAACCTCGAATTTTTTCTAATTATATCCCTGGTGGCTGTTAATTAGAGACCGAAGGCTACGCGTGACACCACTCTAAAGCTATTGAGGTGAGTGAGTGAGCTCACGAAATTAAATTATAGATACTGTTAGATGTTAACGTGACGAATACTTGTTGGTATAAGTAAAAGGTAGAGTGCTTTCAAACGGAAAGCCTGGACGCTGGAAAATTGGAGCAGATAACAATTTACAATAGAAGACATAAAAATTTGGCATCTTGCTCCTTTAAAAGTCGAAGGAAGCTTTCAACGCGGTAAAGCTCGACAAACAGTAGCAGTGAACAGGTAGCTAGTGACGTAGGGCCATTGAGAGCGGTAAAAAATAGCAGAAACTGTTTCATGAATAAGCCCTGAGATTTGTTGAAATTGGAAGTGTGTTTTCTCGCGGACGTCGAAATCTATCGATAACAGTGCGCGGTAACAAATTGTTTTCTGCTACATTTTCGCCAGCGGGGAGAAGTCAATATCCCCGCTTAATTTCGGAATGGATGAAATTTATGCCTCGACAAATCTGGCCAAACAGTTGCATCACGGAGTAGATTCATGATGACAATTTTACATCTCCATCATTAACAATGTAGATGAAGGAGAATGTATCACTGGCAACCGTAGCAACAACAGCTCGAGAAGGACTATTCGCAGTACTACATACTCCGCCATGGGGACTGCAGTTTACCGGTAAGCTTGTCCGAAATCAGAAATGGCTACCTCCTGCAATGGCCGCTCCAGCCTACGCCTGCAGGTTTGCGTGTATAGCAGATCGCTACCTGCCAGCAATGCGGTAATTTCGTCAATATGTGATTGTCCACACCCAAACACCCCTTATCAATCATCGATAAACTTAATTCACGTATTAATCCACTAACAATACCTAGCCAATAAATCATTATAATTTTACTGTAAAGTATCCGACATGAGAAATGATGCTTTTAATATTGATATCAATTATGATTAACTTCCTGCCTATAATAAACCGCAAATTTTATATTACATTTCAGTAGGAACTTCATGTGTCAATGCTACCAGTAAGTCCTGGCCCGAAACGTCACCTAACTGGAGAAAATACATCTTGGTTAAACTATGGTAATCCTGACGCAAGTCCTTCATGTTGAGAATTGTGGAAGAAACTCGTAAATCGTCCGCGGAAAAATACTTTAAAATCTCTCAGTAAGAAGCTTTACCGATTAATTATAATCATCTAAAGCGTAAATATCGAATTATGGTACAGCTAATTGGAATACCATTATTACGTCTTAACACACGGGAGTTAAAAAGACCGACTTTAGAAACAGGAAGATCGTCATAGGTGCTGAGTACATCAATAAGTCGACGATGTGACGGCCTATCTTTCTTGTTACGAGAAAATGACAGGGAAAAACTGTACCGTCAGACTACGTTATATACGTAGAAACTGCGTGGGAAAACCAGGGGGTAAGCGGAAAGTAATATGGTGTGTAATGAGAGATTTTGGTGGCTTCAGTTTTGAAGATTTCGTTTGTGGTGAATCTTTTGTGCCCGTGTGAGCCAGAACAGACCTCGCTGTCCATAACATACCCTTTGTAATGTAGTGTACACGCAGGACCCGTAACACATGCTTTTTTTTTTAGTTTTTATCCTTCTATGTAAATTGACGGGACTGGGGCTGTGAGGGCAACTGACTTTGGCCTTAATGTTGAATAAAATTAACGTGCGAAAATCATATATGTTCTCCTTTAGTCTGCAAAATTTAAAAATCGTGTTACAAACTGGAGAAACATGCAGCGACAGATATTCATTCCGCCTTTAATCAGCATCCATTGATCCGATGTTTACATTGAAAGTTTTAAGTCATTTAAACACCAGTGTTCGGATGATAGCGAAAATTAACACAAACCCTGTCATTGTTGTGGTCGTTATTAAAATACTGCGTTGCAGTATTCTTTCATATGACAAGAATTGATTTCGGATTCAAATTTAGAGATACCTACTGATATAGAATCAACAGATACGCCTGACTTGGAGAAACCACAAATATTTCAACTGCAGAACTACTAAACGGAATCGATGTGGAGCTATTCAGTCGTGGTAAAACAGCTCTCGTATAGAAAGTAGTTATATTTCTCAATAATGTTTGGAGGAAATGTTTAGTCTTAGGTCATGGAAAAATATAGAAGTGATATCGCAGTTCAAGGAGGAGCGGATACTTGTTATTACGGTTTTACGTCTCGTTGATATCAAGGACATTAGAGCATGAAGGAACATAAACGAAATCGGTATTCACGTGTACGCGGTGCCGGAGATGCAATAAGCCTGTGTGTAAAGTCAGTTTTGAATGTAAATTACGGCAGCATATTCCAGTGTAACCTAGCTTCGATGCTAAGGAGGCTCGTGGGAGAAGGAAGTGATTTTCCAATTTCATACCAGAATTGTTTTAACTATGACTAATGTAAGCTGGTTTCGTAAGTCGCTAATATTTCTAAAAGAATTTCCTCTAACTGTAATTGGAGTATTGCTACCATTGGTAATGGTGTGACTTCTTGATGCTGGATGCATAGAACTTGATCTCTTTCCCTAAAATTATTTGGTATTCATCTAGATACACTGGTTTGTATTCATCTAGACACACTGGGTACACCGAATAAAAGAATCTACGGACTTTTTCTTTGTGAAGTGCTACCTTGTCTGAAAAGTTCTCGGCCTCTTTCATAAACGGTGGCGTTAGCAGCAAACTACGAAACATGGAATTTCATTAAAAAAGACAGACGAATATAAAATTCCTGTGACGTTTTGTAAATGTATTTGTCATTACAACTTACACTTGTAATAATTTGTATCACAAACTGTCATACAGGCTGCCAGTGTAGTGTTATTGGTATAATGAAATTGCGCGTTCCACAAAATAATTGTCTTAGACCATCTTTTTCATATTAGTGCCAAATTCCGTTTTAATCTATGGTTTACAAACATCTCTTTCTGCAAGTACGATACACATTTAACCCATAGCTGTAGGTTATCTTATACTTGCTTCATGGAGCATCCGAACTAATTATTATGTGTCTTTATTTGAAAATCTTTAGTGACACATTTCTGTTTAACAGTTGATCAGAGCCAATGTTCAGCAAAAGATATCCGTTCTCTAAAGATTTTATTAATTATTCCAAAAAAAAGTTGTCGTTACTACTAAATTCATTATTTAAGTACTAAATTAGCTTAAAACATTTGACAAACACGTACTTACAGCTTCCAATGTGCAGAGGACACATCTGAAAATCCAAAGGGAACTTTCTGAAGTGCATCGGGCAGCGTGCTTTGATGGTCAATCTGAGAAGAGTGAAAAGCTTTAAGTGTGATCAATCATAATGTATATACACATATAACTAAGGGAACATAATGTACTACTGACTAAAGATGATTCCCGTGGAATATGAACAGTAAGTAAGCCTCAGAAACAATCTTTTCACAAGAGAATAACATTTCATTCAATTTACAACGTAGTCATCTTAGGCTCAATATGGGTTAAAATACGCAGCTGAAAAAGTCTTTTGGTTTATGCTAATCAAAGACCTTGAACAGTTCACTTTTTCGCAAAAAAAAAAACAAAAAAAACAAAAAAAACAAAAAAAAAAAAAAAAAAAAAACACCACATTACACTTGTTTTTGTACAGTCCCATCTCGATTTGTTTCAGTGTTAACGCTTAGTCCACAAAATCTTTTACCCATCTAATGAAAGTACATATTCAGAAAATGAGTATGACTAAATAATTTGTATTCAACAGAATTTTTTATATATTCTTTTAATTACCCATACACAAAAAGTTTTCAAAATGCAGTAACGTGGCTCAACAAGATTTCATAGATTTTATTTCACTTGCGAAGCAATTTTTCCGGTGAATTAAAAGGTCGATCTTGCAACAACACAGTTACATATGATAGTGAATCAAGAGCGATATGTTATTTACTATTTGCATCAAATAGAAATTCGTAGGTTCTGCCTTTGAATCCCTCTAAATATCGGTAACATTCCATCCATCCTTGCAACAGAAGTGTAATTTCGGTGCAGTTAGCTCTTTCTAGGTGCCAAATGTCGTGAGTTATAAAAACTCCAATTTGTTCCAAGACTACAGAATTTGCATCAACGCAGACACTGGCTGGAAATTTTAACAACTTTTGAACTGAAGCAGGATAAAGTAATCGAAAGTCTTCCGATCGCTTCAAGATTCATAGAAGAATTTTAGGAAATTTCTTTACTGATGATATAAGTTATGTTTAAGCGAATTAAGGTTTCCACAAACTGCCAAAAAGTACAGGGTAGAAAATCAACACCGCTTACGTTTGATAAAAAATATACTGTGCAAATGATAGTCGACCATCGTGCATAGGGACTCCGTACTCTAATTATGTTAACAGATATTTCATATGTGGTAAGTGAGAAGGTAGTCGATCGATGTAAAAACCAATGCTTGACACGTATTCAGATTGGGCAGTCTGTTCTCCGCGTCACCTAGCCGCTCGCAAAGCCAGAGCAATCCTTCGGTTTGTCATCCATATAGAAAGACGCAATGATGGCCGAGTTAACACCACGTTCAGTAAAATTATATAAACATATTACGCTCTGGTGGCTTAGTGATTAATGCATCTGATTGGTGATCCGAAGGTCCCCGGGTCGAATCCCTGTCTCGGCGGAATTTTCATAAGCCCTCAAACCGACTTTCACCTCTGGCACATCTTACTGTAATGTGGAGTGCGCCGGAACGCTTCTGTGGTTCGTATTCCTCATTAAACTGTAGCTCCCTTATAAGGCTAACAACGCTAGTTCTAACAATCATGTGTACAAATTCAAGCCAAACAAAGGCTTAACGTGGTCCTAGTTGGCCCAAACGAACATACGTTTGTCAAAGTAACTACAAAATAAAGGCTTTTTGTTTATTTTGTACGATATGAAATTGTTTTTGGTATTTTTCATTTAAGTTTAGGATATGGTGCATTTGGAAGGCCGTTTCTGAAATAAATCCGATAAACAAGCTGTCCTGAAATAAAGTTGTATAACAGCTGCTCATGTCTTACTTTCAAATTTAAAAAATCTAAACATCTATACCGTACACGACGGGAAAAAAAAGAATTATTTCTTTTTTCGATCCGCTTTATTTCTCTTAAACCTCCCACCCAGAATACAATTTCACAAAATTTTTAATACAATATTCAGTACTAAATCAACATTGAGCGTCGGCTATAGCGCTCCATTTTCCTTTGCGCCTTCCGATTTTGGAAAATTATTCTAATCAAGATTCTCATTCCGTTCTGCATAGATTGAACATACAATTACCTAATTATTAGATTCCTCTTTAATCTCGGATTTTTTCAATTTCTGATAAGCTAAAATTAAATAGTTGTTTTCCGTAAATATTCTTATAGTGATACAGCTACGAATAATACGACATCAAAATTTATTGCATCCTACAATTAAAATTTTCTCATTCTTTCTGACAAAATCGTAATTCGGAAATTAATCGACGCCGGTCTTGATATCTAGTTTTGAAAAACAAAACAAGAACAACTTTCAACACGTTACTCTCACGCTGTTCCAGAGATTCAGTTGTGTAGTATGTCGTTGGGTAATAAATTCAAGGTTGATATAATCGAAAGATTCCGCAGCCGTAATAAATGAATTTAATCTCGTCCTAGAAAAAGGGCGAAGCAGATATGCCGAAACGTTGGTATTTAACAATAGGACGCAGCACAACGTCTCTGTTTCAGAGTCGTGAACAAGAAAATCAGAGAAAAGCAGAGACTGAAAGAACATACCACTCTATGGGTGAAAAGTGAGTACTTGATTGATAACGGGCGTAAATAATACGCTGAGGTATGTGAAGTATAGTAATTATAATAGCAACTTTTCAAACGTTAAGCGATACTGCTTTGAAAGTACTCACAACGGCTTTAGGAGAATTCAACAATCGAGGACGAATAAATCAAATTTTGAACAATTATATTTTTTCTTTGCTCTTTCTCATACAAAAGACGATAAAAATACAGTAACTTTCCTTTCACAATTTCTCGCGTCCTCTAACCGCTCAGTGAAGCAAATTCCATGTTCAACCACAACGCGTGCCTCTGGAAGCCACCTCATTCCACGAGGTGGTGCCTCTGGTCTTGGCAGCCTCACCAAGGACATGTTTTGCAGCATTAAAGAGCGCTTGAGGTAAGCTGTGGCTTATGCTGATGGACGATTGTCATGTTCCATGACACCGACTTATTCATATCCTGGCCTACACCTGACGTATTGCGGAAGACAGAAATCACTAAAGATAATCTTATGGTCAAAACGGGAGGCATCTTCTGTGAACAGTACAAACTTTCTACTGATATATTTTGTATTGCTATGGGTTTTAAATGTTAGTTTTGAAGTGGAAGTTACCATTCTCCAAGGAGGTAATGGAAAACTGCCTTGAAACTATTATAAACATAAATGGAACGCATCAAGGGTGATCTAAAATCACCGATTTATTTGAAGTAAGGCGTTTAACATATTTTACACGATAATTATTTTACTAAACCATCGAACTCCACCGTCATCCTCTTACAAAATGTAAAACAGAAAATAAATTATGAAAAACATTTAGCGAAAATTAATCGTCTTCCATCGTATTATCTGGAATGTGTAGCCAATGTGCCACCGCAGTACAGCAGCTATAACGATGAATCTAAGACGAGACTAGTCCGTACATGATATCGTCACACAGCTGCAACTGGCAGAGCTGCTGTTACTATCTGCGTCCACGACTTCCTCACTCTGTCGGTGAGAACCATCTAAGTAGAAATTCTTGTTTTATCCCCCTCGCAGTTATATTTTCATCACACTACCAACATTTATACAGCATCTCAGCATGCTTAAGCCCTGCTCGATGGATGAGCTCTAACGTTCGGATCCAACATTGCGAAGGACACGCTTCTAATAACTCATCCGACCATCAAGATTTCGTTTTTCGAAAACACACTAGCGAATGGTTCCTTCAAAACAGTCATGATTGAATTCCTTCCCGATACAAGACCTATATCATCTCTTGTCTCTAATGCCACCTTCTTCTCGTGTCGATGACAGCATCAAATATACGGTAGTTTTTCTACCAATGCGATGGCTTTGGAGATCAAATTTAGATACATTTATTCCAATTTGTGGACAAGACACCAAATGTACCATGGTTTCTCTCTCCATGCACGAACATGTGGTATCTGGCTGTTCTCCCAGATATCCCCATGTGGCAAGTGTATCTTTGCAGCGGTCAACTCCAACTCGAAGCCTGTTTAGCGACTTCCGCATGGGCCATCGTTGTTCACACCCAGGTGGTAGATCCTCTTTTGGTTTGATCCACTCGAACCCTTGTTGTAATCTCTTCTCCCAAGCCAGTATTCTTTCACTGCTTGGAGCTCCAGTTGGTGGCTTTGAAGTTCGCATGAAGCTTCAACGGGAGCGCAACGTCTACTGTCTTAGCATGGCTGGGTTTTTGCCACACAGGACATGCATATTCTGCTGCGGAGTAGCATAATGCTAAGGCAGATGACGCTAGGGTTAGCTCCCCAGCTGGATCCGGTCAACTTGCTTAAGATGTTGTTGTGTGCTGATACTTTCATCTTGACACTGCGACAGTGGCTTTTAAAAGTGAGGCCTCTATCAAGAGTTACGCCCAGGTATTTTGGATTTTCACTGTACAACAGAGTTGATCCATTCCAGGTCACATTCAGCTTTCGCTTAGCACAATTATTGCGCAAGTGAAATGCATAGACATCGGTTTTTTTTCAAATTATTATTTGGCTCGATGCCATTCTGCTTGTAGTAGGTTCCAAGGGATTCAAGTGCTGTTGTAAATCTACCCACATCGGCCTCAGAAGTCACATGTTGAGCAGCTAGGGCAAGATCAACAGCGAAGATAAAGGACATACAATGGTTGTCCAGGGGTTGATCATTGGTGTAGATGTCAAATAAAGCTGGAGCAAGAACATTTCCTTGAGGCAGTCCATTTTTTGGTTTGCGTGGACGGCTTTTTGAAATCTGAAAGCTGACGTAATGCCACCAATACCTACGGGATGTAAAGTCCGAATGAAAGGGAAAAAAAGCCTACGCGAACCTCCCGAATCCAATGATGAATTACCCCCTAGGAATATTTATTTACACATATGTGTTTGGACTTTCTGAGCTATTATTCTACACTCTCCGACCAATTCAGGCATTTGTACATAGAAGATTGTGCATCTGCTCCGGTTGGCGACGACTTGCCTCATGGAGTACGTGAGTCTGCCGTCCTCCCTGAGCCTGAGGAACTTGTTGGGCACGGTGATGCGGTGCAGGTAGGAGCGCTTGCCGTTCATGAAGAAGGTGTCGGGCTTCCAGACGCGGTCGAGGAACAGCCAGGGCAGCGTGAACTCCTCCAGGCCAGGCTGCGTGAACGTCAGGCGGCGGTCTGTCCACACCTGCCGGAAGTAGCAGTCCATCGTGTAGCTCTGCAACACCAGGGTTCACTAATATGACAGCGGTAGAGACGATCTGCACAGAGGACAAAAGTACAATATAATGAGGAATATTCTCCCGAATATTTAGGTTCTGCAACCCCGTACTTTATATAAGGTGGCATCCATAAATTACGTGAGGTATTTTTCCGGATTTTCGGACCCCCCAATCTGGTGAGACTTCGTGAGATCTGGTCCGACCTCCCCCCCCCCCCTCCCTTCTTCTGGTGAGAGTTTGTCCGTGAGACCCCCTACCTAGAAATCGCCCTCGCAACTTTTTGAAACCTTTTTTTCCCCTTTTTTTTTTAGGTTTCACCGTTCCAAAGCCGATTACACCCCCACTTTTCGATGAAATACCTCCATAAAATCAACTTTCGCGTCATTTGAAGACTTTTTTTAGCTCTACTTAAAAATTTCGAAAACCTCACGTGAGATTTCCGTTGCCCCCACCCTCCTCCTTGGTGAGATTTTACCGCCCCCCCTCTTATTTCATCTCACGTAATTTATGGATGCCCCCTAAATCCACTTAATAGTTCCAACAGTTACTTGACAGTTTGTATCGAAGATAAAGAGTCATTTGTGAAGCTACCATTAAATTCATGTGGCTAGCGATGATCCCAATCATCTAACTGTGGGTTACTTTTCTTTTTTGCTTTACGGTTCGTCAATGTTACAATGACGAACGGGAAGGAATTTTGTCCTGGCTTTTTGAAGGCTTAATCTGGGAATTAGCCTGAAATGATTTCGGTAAACCACGAAAATACGAATTCTGGAAACCCAGAAGGGGATCTGAATCGCCCCGCACCTTCCCGAATGCAGAGTCGGAGATTCAGCGCTCACCGGAAGAATTGAGTTACTGTCATTGCCTTCAACTACATTAAATTTTAAATTAATTACACATTTCAAGTCTATAGACACATTCCGTTAAGAAATTAATGGCGATTATTTTAGGACAAAATACCTCAAATATATTTTATTAGTTTTACACAATATCCAGCTAAACAGGACTTGTTACGTTAAATGAGCATTGTGGTCGGTTCTCAGATTACAAACTCCTCTATAACTCTTCGATCAGTTTCACAAACTAATTGTTTTAAATTTTTCGTACTTCGAATACCTAGTTTATAGAACTAAGTACGAATTTCGCATATTTTCATGAATATATTATTTTCTAAATTCGTAACCAAAAACACGTATCACACGGATTTTATGTATAACATAACCGAGGATCTAATACTGTTTATGTTCTTAATGACTTAAGTATATTAACGTTTTAGCCTTCAGTGTGGTTGTTCCCGTTAAGGAGCAACCATACTGGATCGGGTAGAATCGAGTCCTGGTCGTCGTGATAGCTGCCATCAACGCGAATGCTGGCTTGGTCTCCAATCTCCGCCTCATAATCTACATTTATCAATCAAAAACACACTTAGTTACACGTTTCGTGTACAGATAGTGACATAACATTCCTCCAATAATATACATGCTTCACATCTGACAAATTCGATTCTCTCACGAGTAGGGCACGTATCTTACTAATCTCATAACTACACACCAGACGCCTGTGCTTATTAACGGTACATGTTCTTTACCTCGTTCAGACGCTTGCAGAATACAAAAATCTCATTCAGATGTCTGAGACATATTAACATTTCTTTCCGACCATGAAAAACTGTTTATGATGTAAGGAATTTAGATTTTCTTTCTACAGGTTGAACGGTTGTACTAACCGCATAATGCATGTGCCAACTACCGAAAAATTTTGATCCTCATTGCCATATGAAGCAGATAATTGAAGATGTAAGTTGTAAAGGATAGGTTAAGATGAAGAGATTAGAGCAAGAGAGGAACATATGGAGTGTTTCATCAAACCAGTCGAGAAACTGATGACAGCAAAAAACAAAGTTGTTCAACCCCTTGTTTATAATCACATTGAACTGTTTGGGGAACCAGCAAGACTATAATCCAAGTTACGCGAATACTTATACCTGAAGTTTTATTTCAAAGAATTACCTTACATAACCAGGCAAGATGTGCTTACAGGTCATAGTATTCCCAAATTTGATGCTTCGTGTACGGTTCCAACTACTGCAGATTATGCCATCGTTGCTAGAAAAAAAAAGGTAAATGTGTATGGCGTTGTGGGCCGGGAGATCTCAGAGCGTTGTTCTGCCGCCAAGTGACTGTTTCCATTTACCGTGTACTTATTCTCTGTCATGAGCCTACGTGAAATCCGAGCCACAGAGTTTGCTGGCGTATATTATATGAACAAAGGAAAGCCCTTAAAAGATTCTGGCGGCACCGTGATTAGAACCAAAAACTTTATTTTTTTTTTTTTTTTTTTTTTTTTTTGCAAACATGTTAGCCAGTTTCAGACAGCTCCGTATTCATCAAATAAGAACAACTTAAGGTTTATAATAGCCCTTGCATAAAATGATATTTGAATAATTATGTATAACAATCTGGGAGCTGATTAATTAGCGATTTGGATATATTTTTGGTGATTAATTGAGAATTTTTGTATATTTTTTATGTAAATTTCCGGGCGACCTTTTTTTTTTTTTTTTTTAGGTCTAATACTGACCACACGGCGACCCGGGATGCGGGATGTAGGGGGGTGCACCCGGGATCCAGGGGGGTGCACCAGGGCCGTAATTGGTGCTCCCCACCCCCTATCGGCCCAAATTTACGGGCGACCCGGGATGCCAGGGGGGTGCAAGTGCACCCCCTTGCACCCCCCTCCCGGCGCCCATGGCTATATAATGTGTCCAAGGACAGTATTATGTATGAATCGTTAGTTAAAAGGTTGTAATTGTAAATGTAGATGTGAGTTCCCATGTTTGGATGACAATTTGGGACGGTTTGGACTGGTTTATGTTGATAATTTTGCATGTAAACAGTAATAACTTTAATTTCAAGATCTTTTCTGATGATTGTGAGTGATTTTGTACAATTTGTAATTATTTTTGTATGGATTTAATTGTTAAAGTATTGTTAGAATTCGAGAAACGTCGGTTGGTACTCTTTGAATTATTCTGTATGTTTCTGTAGCGTCTATATAAACAAGCGGTAGAGACGAGTTAGTTAGTTGAGCAGAGAGTTGCACGTTAATATAAAGTTAGAACCGCTTGAATATTTGTATGATTGTGTTTAGTATCTTTGGTCGAGCCGATGCTTGCTTTGTGTATAATGTTATTGTAGAGCTCGCGAAAAATATAAACATAGTGAAAAGTGATTCTTCGGAGTCGTTATTTCATGCAACCAAATTGTTATCAAGTTGCTTGTAGTACGACGGCAAAAGACGATTAAAGCAACTCATTACTTTAATTACACCTTTTGGTTCTGGCGACTGTCATCTACTACCTTATTTTATCAAGGGATTTTCCCTACCACATATGTTATACTCCAACGAAGCAGTAAAAAAGCTCGGAACACAAAACCCAACTTTATCTTCTCAAAATATTTCTCCTGTTATTTCGTTATTTTGGTGTTGTGTTTCATTCTCTTCTGCACCAAAACTTCTCATTGCTGTTTGTACATTTTGGGGCCAGCGACACATGGGACCTCCTCTTTTTCTCCTCCCTTGAACTTCGCATTCCTGCACAGATTTTGATATCTTCCATTCTTCTTACATGGCCATACCATTCCAACCTTTTCCGTTATATACCTTAATACATTTCCATTAGCCTTATTGTTTCGGTATTCCTCACTTTTTGTTTCCTTGAAATTCTTAAGAAATAGATTTCTAATGCTTTCAACTTCTTAAATATGTTGAGTTGCTTATTTCCCCATTGGGGGTGTCTCCCAAGGTGGTCGAAAGGGAAATGCCCACCAGATATGATGGGCACCGGGGAATAAAATAAACGAGGTGTACCAAAACTAGCTAAAGGAAGAAAATCTTGAAAAAAATTCCCTGGTCCTCCAGGTATAGGATTTTTTAGTTGGCCAGCTCCCCCACTCATGTAAAACAAATGAAATGCTAAAAAACCGAACAACATCTGCTACCTGAAGCTGCATATAATGTGTATCATTTACTCAAGGGTATTAATCAGAGTAAAATAATCAAAAGGTTGGTTAGACCATGCGTATTTTCAATACAGCTTCATCTTCACAAGCGATAAGTAATCAAGACAAAGTTTACCGTTGATGAAGTTGGTTTTTCTTATAAAACGAAAGCACACATATCGCTGTTTTAAGTTATTCTGCTTGTAGAAGTTTTATGTAGTAGATGACTGAAAACCGCGTAGAAACGGCAGTTAAGATAGCCCAAATAATGTCGGAGGGGTACAACTTAAACCAGTTGTACCCCTGTAGTATGCAGTATAGCAGTGTCTTAATACAGGCCTACTCAAAGAAATTGTTGAGCTTGAGCATTTACAGGTAGGTAAACAAAATAGGAATGTCACACACCGTGGTCAATTTTTGATCAGCATTATTTCAGTTGAAGGAAAATATTACGAGTAGGGTAGGAAGCGTCGAGTGTGTCTGGACACGTGTTTACACTACAAAAGAGTAGAAACCTTGCGCCATGTTGTAGCAAAACCATTTGTTAGACTTTAGCTTTTATGTTGTTAGGTAGTCGTTTTGGATGCGCGCATTTTCTCCCCTCTTCCTATGCGCTCCAATCTTTGTAGAATCAATAGAAATTGTTCTTGGAGCCGAAATAGTTTTCAGATTTTGTTTCGTTCTAGTTTGACAGATGAAAGACTTCAAGGTTCAAGGAACTACAAACAGCCGGCACTCCATATTCAAGGATAAATTATCTGAAATTAGTTCTAACTCTTTGAATTATTAGACTATCCATTCAAATGTAAGAGTTGAGAGTTAATTCGGCGATTAGTGAACTCTCTTCTTGAAGAACATAAACTGTCAAATATTGCAGGTTTATCTGGCACGTTCCAACAAACAAAGCACTCACTCTTCCATAACATATTTAGTAATTCTTGAACTCAAATACTGCCCCGAAATAACTGATTGTTTAGATAAATTCGACTATCAGATATTACTTACACACACTGAGCCGCGCTTGGAGGAAGGAAGAGAGTGGAGGGGAAATAACGCTAAATCTTTAAAGCAGCCTGTAGTCACTCGGCTCCTATTGCGCATGCGCGGTGCCATAACACAAACCCCAAAACATTGCTCTGTTAGCATTGAGTTTGCTGCTGTGATCATTTAATTTTCTAATATTCAAATTTTTTTTATAATACCAGCTTGTGTTGCATACTGTTTCAAAAACAAATGAGATAGGAAACAACTTGGATTAACGTTTCATAAGTAAGTCACATTATAATTATTGTTCTTGAAAGGTTTGACAGGTAACTGCAAGAGTAGGGACTATCGCTATAAATTTATTTATTGTTCTCAGTAGGATGATGTCGTTCTCAAATATTTGCTGGTGCAGCATAGACAATCAGCATATGTTACTACTTTGCACATGAAAGGCTAGCCTTATTGTAAACAAGTGTTGAAAGTCTAATTAAAGCGGGCCAATTTTACATCGCGATACAGTGAACATGGTGTTCTGCATGCTTTAGTCTAGTTTCAGTTTAATTGTAATAAATTGTGTCGTGCAAACTACGAAACGTGATAAAGCAAACGTTGTTGTTACCCGAAATGTAGTTCGCGATGCATTTCATTTGTTTTGGTGTGTCTATGTCATTAATTTTGTGGGTCAATATTAATGGAAATGTGCGTAGATTGAAATGTAACCTGCACCAGAAGCGACAAACAATTTATTATTATTTGTTAGTAATTTCATGAGCACCATGTTAGGGGCACAACGTGTATCGCGTATCGCGACGTAACTATTCCCATTTAAGTTTCTGACTCTTGGAGACAGCATATGTACAGAACTATTAGCGAGATAAGGAAAAAAAAAATTTCTTTACTTTCAATTCGTCTCGCCGTATTACATAAGAATCTATTATCAAATTTGCTTTGGGGAAATTTTTGTTCTGAATTTCAACCCAAAACACTTAACATTTGAGACAGTATATCTCGAGAACTAAGAAGTATATTTAAAAAAAAAATTATTATTTGTTTTTTATTTGTCTCGTCGAGTTACATAATAATCCATCATCAAATTGCGGTGCCACGGTTGTCGTATGATTGCATTGAGGTGTTTGTGCCTATTCCCCGTTTTTCTACGGACATCCAATATGGTGACCTTCCCCCCTCCCCCCCCCCCCCCCACTTCTCTCTACCTGGTTTCACTCCAGTGCGTGGTGAAGGTCCCTAGCGTCGCCTCCATATCTTCCTTCCTCCATGGTGCCGATTCGTAACATATTAGCTAATGCAATTTAATTAATGGTACAGATATGAACAAATACATATCAATTACATGCACCTTACAATTCAGTTAGTTTTTATTTAGCAGTACAGAAAAAAAAACTTTTACTGTATAAAAAACTTATCAGAATTTCCTTCCTCAATTCTCCTAAGCTTTAATAGAATTGTTAAAGATACTTCTCGTAACAAATTCTTTGATTATTCTTAGTAAATCCATTACTGGTCAATGAAAGCACTTTTTACGGCTACAATGATACATGTCCATTAATGTTGTAAATTTTAAAGTTCGAGTACATTCATAGTGTGCTGGTTGTTTACCTGTCCTGATTCCGAGACTTCTCCCATGCTCTTTATCAATATATTAACCGTGACAGTCAGAGGTGTTCCTGCAACAACGAACATTGAGTTAATATCAAGGAACGTATATTAAACCTTAATGCTTCATTAAAAAAAATTAAAAAACAATCAATAAATTTCAGATATCCAACACAAACAGCCGTAGCTTATTTAATACTGTTTTTTCGTTTTATAGTAAGTTCATTAAAACAAGATATAGGTTAAGCGGAATAGTTTTTGGTAAAATTATTACAATCCTAAAAACTGTATTTGATATTTGATTTTTTTAAACAAATTTTAAATTATTACAATTACGTGCAAAAGAATAATTATTCGCTATAAAATGTTTGTTGTTTGATTGTAATTGGTCCAATAGTTCTACAGCTAGAGCAATGATGTTGTCTAAAAGACGTTTTTACTGTACGCCTCAGAACCTAATTCCCTGTATAAAATTCCAGAACAAATTTTTAATGTTGCAATATTTAAATTCAAATAAGATTAAAAACAGAAATGAAATCTACTTTAATATCTCATATAACCCCACAATCAGCGACAGTCAGAGCAGGTGAATCATTTTATCGTTACCGAGCTTACTAGCAACTAACATTTTCCCAGCTGCTTCAAGCTTGTTTATCAATTTGATTTTTATTTATTACTGGTTGAATGTGGAAGGAAAAACCATAAATGTCATACAAGAAGTTTAGTTCCTCCAGCTAGCACAAATATCGGTTATCGTTTTACGTATATTTAAAGTTTTGTAATATGTAAAAATAAAGTAACCAATTTTTTTTTAAAGTACTGTGAAAATCAGAAATTTTACTACGAAGAGGAAATCTTCTACATAAATATTATCCTAATCGACGGAGAACGAAATGCAATTAAAAAAATTTAAGAAATTAACTAATCAAATGTTCACTAAGCTAAGTGAAAATTAGGTATTTTAATACAAAGATGAAATATTCTACATAAATGCGATTAAGATCTCGTATATTAAGTAGAGACTTTGGTTAGGATTCTATCAGAGGTTTGTTTTGTAGTTTCGTTGTAACCTATACCATAAAATAAATATCTCAATTTATTGGCCTGTTGATCTTTGATGTAGTTTTGATTTCGGATTTCTAACTCACTGTATTTCAGGAAACTGAAGAAATAACGAAAGTTTCGTAGTCAAAAGCAGAATCTAAAGAGTGGAGTGCTTGCCAGTGAAAAGTGTGGTATTAAGTGGATGTCTTTCAAGGTTAAGAAAGAAGTGTTTATCTTTTATACAGTGCAATCTGTGGCACCTATCTGTTCTGGTTACAAACAGATTATCATTTTTTGCTCAGTTTCGCGGTCACAACTATGAGGTTTCAAGCTGTTAAAGCTCCTTCCAAATCGGTTGGCTAGTTTTTGCGTGATAAGGTAACAAAATAAATACGCACGTAGCCTGCTTACAAATGTATTTATGTTGAGATGTGTATAGCTTATAAAAGAAAGGACATCCACGTTGGTTCTAACATACGGAAATTAGGGTGTGAAAACTACCTTCTAGCACATCCCAGAAACGTTTTGGTTCCCTCTCCTAAATAATATATCGTATCAATGGGGAAAAGGTCAGAACCAGGTTGATCACAATACACCAATTAGCAGAGGAATCCGCCGCGTGTAGACTCTGGCTTTGATGTAGAAGAAGTGCTTCATTTCGTTTAGTGGTTTCAACCTTTGGGACGGAGCCAAATGCACGGCGCGTGTTCCCTAGACGTTCCTGGCTTTACGGCGCTATTTACTTACAGCCAACATGATGCGGTTTACGTGCCTCTAATCAAAGATGGAGTGTCCCTACTTTCATTAAATGTATGATGCCTCACATTCTAATTGAAGAAGCTGCTACGGCACAGTGGCACATAATTAATTAATATATAATTAAATGCGTGTTGGAAGAAAAATATGTAAACACATGAAATGCTGTTTAATACTGCCGATACGACTTTAAGTATCTGAAATTAATGTCATGGCATACTCAGCCTCTTAGTTCTCCGATCTAACTAACAGAAGAATAAGTATGCTCAGGTGTTTCTGTCCTAATGTTTACTGGGAGGGAAAGCAGCATTCAGTCCCTCAACCTTACGTTATTACTAGAATTTTCATTAATGGAATTGTATTCTGAATTGATCTTTTTATGGTTTGCGCTTTTGTAAGACATCCTAACCAGGGTGTTAAACCCCGTATTTATTTTAAGGTTAGCATACAGAAGGAGTCTGGAATATTTTGACAAATACGATTTTGAGGCAGCCCGGAATTCATCACTTTTTTAGGTGCTCCAGAAAACAATAAGAATTCTGCAATAAGGATTGATTTTAATTATTCTGAAATTTTGTTTACTTTGTCGGCAAATCATCTAGAGAAGATTTATCACGGCAGCCTGGATTAGTGAGAAGAGTACGTCGACAGAGAGGAGAATGTGCACCGAAGTTTTCGTACGAGGCAGCGACAAGATGGCGAATGAGTCTTTCCTACCCGGTCACTCTTGATTCAACGGGAAGAGTGTCTTTAAATTTATTACGGGCTTATTTTGTAAAAACGTGAATCGACTAGACTAGAAAAGTATTATGTTGGTATTAGTGAGTTGCCTTTATGATCGCTGCAGATAAGAAGTGAAATTGGTTCCCTGTACGAAGGACTTAAGGAACCACTGTCGAGAAAGAGACATACTAAAGTCCGATGATATGGCAGTGATGTAAATCATTTGTTGTGCTTCGAATACGTGCTGATTGCAGAGACATCAACATATTAAAATAAAAGACGTAAGCCTTCAACCACCGCAATACAAATCCATACATCGTGTCTAATACGAGGCGCGTCCAGAAAGTAAGTTCCGTTTCAATTTATCTCCGCTGCAGCGCTGCGATTGCATTTCCGCACATGCGCAGTAGACGACGTGTGTCAAGGGGAAGAACGAGCGCCATTTGGAGATCGCTGTCAGTTACGTACGCTTTGTTGTGCTTGTTTGAAATGTCGGCGTTGATTGAAAATCCCGCCGCCTGTGAAATCAGGTCTGTGATTCGGTTTCTGAATGCGAGGAAAGTGAAACCAAGTGAAATTTATCGGCAAATTTGCGATGTTTACGGACCAAATGCGATGAGTGATTCGATGGTGAGAAGATGGGTCCGACAGTTCAATGGCGGGCGTAGTGATGTGCACGATGAAGAACGAAGTTGGCGTCCACCTTTGGTTACAGAAGAACTGGTTCACGCGATTGATGACAAGATCCAGGAAAACCGTATGTTTACAATTAGTGCTCTCGCTATGGACTTCCCCCAAATTTCACGATCACTGATGCATGAAATTGTTAGCAAACAACTGAAATTCCGTAAACTTTGCTCACGTTGGGTACCAAAGATTCTCACTGAGCAACACAAAACACAACGGATGGGTAGTGCACTTGAGTTTTTGACCCGTTATGCTGAAAGCGGCGAAGAATTTCTGAGACTGATAGTCACAGGAGATGAAACGTGGGTTTCTTACGACACCCCTGAGAGTAAGAGGCAATCAATGGAATGGAGGCACACTTCATCCCCACGAAAGGTTAAGCCGAAGCAAATCATGACACCTCGGAAAATGATGTGCACAGTGTTCTTGGACTGGAAAGCCATCCTACTCATTGACTTCTTACCGCGTGGTCAAACAATCAAAGCAGATGCTTATTGCGGGACACTTCGGAAATTGCGCCGTGCAATTCAGAATAAGCGCCGGGGACTGCAGTCAAAAGGTGTTGTTTTGCTTCACGACAACGCACGACCACACACTGCAAACGTGACGAAAAACCTCGTACAGGGATTTGGCTGGGACGTGTTTCACCATCCTCTGTACAGCCCTGACCTCGCTCCTAGCGACTTTTATCTGTTATTACATCTCAAGTCTTTCCTTGGCGGTCATCACTTCACCAATGACGACGAGCTGAAAGAAACTGTTTCCAACTGGTTGAAGACACAGGTGGCAGATTTCTATGAGGATGGTATACAAAACCTGGTGCCACGCTATGACAAATGCCTGCAAAATTTCGGCAGTTAAGTGGAAAAGTAGTTTAAGAGTTGCAGAATTTTGTGCAATAAAAATTTCTTCTGTATCTGTGTACAATTTCATTTTATTACCAAACGGAACTTACTTTCTGGACGCACCTCGTAGATACCATCCTGGTGAATAACAACATGCGACAGGAATTTTCAGGTTCTGCTTAACTTTCAGCTAATACCATTAGTAAATTATCTGCCAGTAGTACTTTTATTGATTCTTAAATTCATCTCGCTTAAGAAATTATGTCAATAGTGCTTGTTAGTTTTCAAGATCATTTCCACGTTCAGTAAATTTTCTTGAAGTTTACATAACACGGTGATAAAGACACTATAAAATTCAATGAAAGTTTCACGGGAGTCCAGCCGGATGGAGTCATAAAACGACAACGTTTCGACAACCTGCTCGGTTGTCTTCATCAGGTCTATTTAGATGTTGCTTCTAGGAAATCACAAACAGACTGACTTCGCTGACACTGTTTGTGATTTCCTAGAAGCAACATCTAAATAGACCTGATGAAGACAACCGAGCAGGTTGTCGAAACGTTGTCGTTTTATGACTCCATCCGGCTGGACTCCCGTGAAACTTTCATTGAATCAATACGCCGGGAAAGTCTCCATTTACATAACACTATAAAATTGTTTGCTTCCCTTGATTTACAATTCATTTGAAAGTAATAACCCAAGTATCATGTGTTTCACTTATTAATTTCAGCTAGATATGTAGTAAAAGTGACTGATTTCATTGGTGAACAATACATAATCAATATATACCACTTCTTCTCTATGCTTATTGATTGATAATATGTTCTTTAGAACCCTGAAGTGATTTGTGACACAATTGTGGCAAAAATATTGAGTCGTCCACACTAAGCAATCAGATTCCGTGAACTGACCAATACGCAAATAGAAAATACTATCTGTTCCAGTTTACTGTGGTTTCTCGCAATTTTCTCCACCGAAGATTACTAGGAAGACAACTTGTACAATTAATGGTGGAGTGAATCGTGGGTGAGGACAAGGCTAACGAGGGCCGAACTCCGTTAATTGCGACAGGGTGCCTGACGATCAATCTCCGACCAAAGGAAGAAAGCAAATTAGCTGCGCTCAAGCGTCGCACTTAATGGAGCGGGGTAGACGTTGCTGCGGCAAAGAAACGGCTCGAACCAAGTTAATCCCACACGCAAAACAAACAGGTTTCCTATGAAACAACATGGAAACCGCCAATAACAGCCCAATTGTCATTGTAGAGAAAACCATCTTTCGAAACAAGCAGTATAAAAATTTGAAAGCGTTCATATTGCTTCTGTTTAGCCATACAGTTTGATGACAAATGTTCAACGCCAAGAGACCTTCCGCTTTCAATCATGCGATGCTGCAAAAGTGAACCAAGCTGTAAGTCTGCACGACTGCACTCTGTTTCATTCTTATTTTAGTTTTCTTAATCACTTAGTATGTCCTCATACCAGCTTATTAACGCACCAGATCGTTGTGCATGGAAACATGTGCATTACGTGAAAGAAAGGATAAAATATAATTGGATATGGTTAAAATATTCACATCTTTCTCCTTGTAATACGTCATAGAATTAACGGATGGAAGATTGTTACAAATATTAAACATTGACATGGAAATTAACAACGGCTAAAACACATGAATTAAAATTTTAAGTTTGATTGTTGCTGTTTAAATGCTGGGCAAATTAACCCTCTCATGATTGCCCCTTGTGTTGTTCCAAAACAGAAGTAAAGGGGAGACAGAAGAATCGGTGACAGAAGAGATATCATCCAGCTTCGACACAATTACTTGTCACCTAAGTTTTCAGAACAAGTTCTAACAATTGCTGTTTCTGGTTGCTAGCCTCAGTTACTTCATTTAGTCTAATTAGTTCTCCCTTTGACGGTAGCCAAATGTGAGCTGTAGCAGTTAGTTAACCATCTGTCTAGAGAATACAGTAGTCGAGACGTTTGCCCAAATTTAGGTAACCTTGCACGTCCTGAGCGGAGAAAAATTCAGCCTGTCTGTTGTCATTTGTTTAAACGTAATCTTCTATAATACTCCTCGTACATAAACAATCGGCAATGATAACTATTATTATTACTCCGCAATTCACTAAAAGTATGTGGCGGAGGGAGCATTACACCAGTCCTAATGTGTAACTATTTGTGCATAGGAAGGGACATACGGTATATTTTTAGGAACCATCTCGGCATTCGCCCGGAGCGATATGGGAAAACCATGGAAAACCCAGATCAGGGTAGCCGGAGCTGTTACTACTTTTACATTTACTATTACTCGATCATTGTGAAACAGATCTCAGGCCCGATCCCGCGTTAAATCTTAAACTTGCTACTTCTCCAATGAATGCGTTATTGCCACCTCCAGCAAATCCGCCAGCATATAAATTATTATCAGCTTAATGTCCACTTCGCCAAAGATTACGCAGCTCATGAAACGTCTGTGGCTGAATACATTAATGTAAAAGAAGTTACTTAAAAATAATAAGCATAAATACAGTAATACCGTCACATGGTCTACAGGAAAAAAAAACCGCACCACATTCGGTACCCGTTATACTCTTAAATCACATCGTTCAACAAAAAATTACACTGATAATGTTCCTAATTATTTTGCTTAATATTTAAGTGTTCCTGTAAAAACATTGGACAGAATGCAACTTACGTTTTGGTCTAGCAGCGGAAAGCTTAGAGCTTGCGCCATTAACACTTGGTATCGTCAGCCTGTCACTAGCCTGACCGTGCTATCTTAGTGGTCTCATATACCTATACGAAATGTCTCCTACCGTTGGAAAATCCCACCAGCTGTTAAGTGTGGTCGGTAATAAGAATTTTAATACCAAAAAAAGCGGGACATAAAATAGTCGAGTTACAGCAGTTGTTATTTCGTGAATACAATTTACTGATAGTCTATTTTCTAGATCTTTATATCATTATCCACATTTGTTGTGCACTATTGCAAGTTCAAAAATTGGACATATATTTTTGTTATTTATTTTAACATTACTTAATGCTTATACTATTTACTTTTTTTTCTTTACAATGTACTTAAATGTCATTTTCCAGTTATGCACGACGTAGTTTGCTGGATGTCGGCACTAATCCAATTTTATTCTTCACTCGTAGATAAATTATCTGATGGCGGATTTTGGTTTAGTCAATATTTGTCTTAAAGAGTAAATCCCCACCCACTCTGTAGTTTTAGAGGTTTTGTTCTACTTTGAAACTCATTTACACATAATTCTGCAATTTTTTCCCTGTCAGCACTTGACTTTTTCACAAAGTATGACTGTTGCTAAAAGATTAATTCATAATGTATAAAAGGGGGTTCAATGGGTGGCCAAGCCAGTCGAGGCAGAGACAGTCAGCTGAGAACAAATACAGATACCTGATGAAGACAGCAGAGTCAGCTGTTGAAACGTCGTGTTTTTACACCACCATCCGGCTGGACACCCGAAAACATTTTGTTGCATCGATACGCCGGAAAAGTCGCCACTCACACATCAGATTAATTCATAATGTTTACTATTCATAAGGTACTAAAACAACCATACGGGGCTCAAACTGACATGTGGACCCCTCTGAACAACCATTATCACACCTACTTTTGACAAGACGTAACCGATAGAAAGTTTTCGTTTAATGGAAATAAAGCAGCAACTTGTACTGCATATAAAGGTTAAGCCACTCTTAAAATATAGTAATTTTTTTAGGAACACTATTTTGTTGCACAACTTTTCTCGGCTGTACAATTCGCCTAGCGTCTCTAGTCGAAACTGTAAACCGATTGAAATTCATAACCACTT
The DNA here is from genome assembly GCA_031002005.1 of Vandiemenella viatica. Classification (NCBI taxonomy): domain Eukaryota; kingdom Metazoa; phylum Arthropoda; class Insecta; order Orthoptera; family Morabidae; genus Vandiemenella; species Vandiemenella viatica. Next base: position 264,538,855 of record CM061920.1, read on the forward strand.
GTATGAAGTTTACGAAATTAAAATGAGTGAAGGTGTACTGTGGGGCAATATGTAAAAAATTCTGCACTAGAAATGGACGATCAACAATGAGGTGGCGAGGCAAGTGTTGTGATTGGTAAACTGATGAGAATTAGTGATGAAATAGTTTATGCGAATCCGTGCTCCGTCGTAAGTGAACTTTTCGTTGAGTTGCATTAGTTTTAAAGTTTTTTTTTATTATTATTATTATTTTTTATTTTTAAATAAGAAATTTAGATTGCCAAAGTTTGGTGATCGTTGGGAAACAAGTGCAAATCCTTATTGTAGAATCTAAAAAAAAAAAATATTGTTACTTTTTTTATCTAAAACTAGCACCGTGGAATGTCGAGCTATGAGGTGTTTAACATTCTTGACAACGAGAGCCCTTACGCAGTTAGTGGTACTACTGGTACCAGCAACCTATTGCGGCAATTTGGGTGGAATGTTTTTGATCATGTTGCTCCCAGTGATTACTATCTGTTTACACACATAAAGAACTGGCTGGTTATTCAACCCTTCCACAACAATGCGGAACTGAAGACGGTATTCACTGAGTGGTTGAAATCTCAGTCGGGAGACATGAGTTATGATAAATACTACAGTTTTATGATTATTGCATAAAAACTGGATTAAGATTGTAGTTTTGAACCGAATATAGTAGATTTGCTGTACGCTCAGTGTATTTAATTCATTTTCTAGCTGGTGATCCAGAAAGGCTAAACGCGAATAACGATATTAAAGTTTGTGATGGCACGGAATGTGTGAAGCGGGAAACTCGTTACCTGCAAATGGTTTTATCACACTGAAGCACGGTAATGAGATAAAGAAGATGTTTGAGATCTCTCATTCCTCCGTGGGTCCGTTTAATGAAGTCTTCGCCTTGTAGTAGTAGCCAGGTGTCTCGTGGTGAAGAAGCTCTCCAGCTAATCGCTGCCGGTCTATTGTTCTTGGCGTCCTTTGTCCCGCCAGCAGACAAATTGTGGGAGGCGGACTCGCCTCTGACACGGCTTGGCGCGCACCTCCTGCCGCCCACCTGGTAGACTACAACAAGCGGCGGGCAGAGGAGAAGCCGGCGGGTGCTCGGTTTGTATCGACAACTTCTACTACAGAACGACCGTATCCGGCAGTGTAAGACTAGTACGGCAATAGTCAGCCCGAGTAAAGCTGATAGTTGCTTGGTTTTATCTCACCTAGTTCAACAGAGCGATGGTAATCGCCAATCTGAGAAAAGTTATACCCTGTTCACTCCGAACTGGCGGCTCAACATGATGTTCCCCCGGCCGCGCTCCACACCTCACAACCCCCTCACGTTTCTACCTCTCCGAGCTGACCGCTGTGCCATCTAGACGTGTGGTAAATTTCCCCTTCGTTGATAGGGGTAATAGCAGCGGAGTGGGGGTAAAGCAGAGTGACCTTGATACGCCTCTGTTAACTAGACGTGATGCAGAGTTGGCTGTGTTTATTTCACATAGTACAACAAAGCAAATAGTCTTTCGGTTTATTCCGAACATTATTGGCATTCAAAGGAAAGCCAATACTTGCTTGATTTATTCTGCCTAAAGTAACAGATCGACTGCTTTTGGCTGTATGAGACAAGACAGGAATACGTCGTCAGTAGTAACGATATGTACGTTCTGCGCCCCATAATTATCTCACCCGTCCCTCCCCCTGCGGCCGCTTCCTCTATAATTAGGCGCCACCGCCCTGTCATTATCTACCTGGCTGCCGGCGCCGCTTACCGTAATTATCTTTGTAGGTCACGCGCCGCGCCCCCTGTGGCCGCTTCCCCTACAATTAGGCACCCGGCCGACTGTGCGGCCTCTGGCCTATAATTATCTACCTGGCTCTTTGTAGGTCACGCGCCACGCCGGCGCCTCTCACCGTAATTATCTTAGTAGGTCACGCGCCCCGCCCCTGCAGACACGCCGGCGCCGCTCTCACCGTAATTATCTTTGTAGGTCACGCGCCGCGCCCCCTGCGGCCGCTTCCCCTACAATTAGGCACCCGGCCGACTGTGCGGCCTCTGGCCTATAATTATCTACCTGGCTCTTTGTAGGTCACGCGCCACGCCGGCGCCGCTCTCACCGTAATTATCTTAGTAGGTCACGCGCCCCGCCCCTGCAGACCGCCGGCGCCGCTGTCACCGTAATTATCTTTGTAGTTCACCCGCCCCCACTGCAGCCACGATGGCGCTGCTCACAGTCATTATCTTGGGGTGCAGGCCTCTATAAAAGAAGCGTCGTAACAGGAACTAAGCCAGTTGTATCTGAACTTACACAGAGACAATGTCTTCGCAAAGCATTGAAGATTTGCCTTCTCTCGATGACGTGAATCTGCAAGGTAATTATGTGTTTTTCATACATTGCCAGTTTCAATTATTTATTTAACAAAATTTATGTAGTCTTTTAAACTATGCTATCTTTTTTTAGATTTACTGTCTGAAGGAGCCACTAGTGATGGAAGTCTGTTGGTTTTCGGTTCCAACGAATGGAATTGGGAATTATTTGATAAATATCTCAGTAAGTTTTTTTTTTATTTCATTTAGTTAACATAGCGTTTTATCCTATGTTACCATTTAAACTTTTTTTTTTTTTTACAGATACGCCATCTGACGGACTAGAGTTTGAGGGTATACCTACCACTAGTACTTACGATGTACCCATACAAATGAATGGTAAGTCACTTATGTTATTTATTACTTGTAATTAGATGTCAGCTTTATAATTTTTCATTTAACATAAATTCCATGTACTGTTAAATATTTGATATTGTTGATAAAAATTTCATTTAATTAACATTGCGTTTTATCCTAACTTTTTTTTTTTTTTTTTACAGATATGCCATCTGAAGAACTAGAGTTCGAGGGTATCCCTAGTAACCCATGCAAATGAATGGTAAGTTATTTATTTCATACATTCCTTGTAATTAGATGTCAGCTTTATTCTGATAGCTTTCTATCGTTTCATGAGTATAATTTTTCATTTAACAAAAATCCATGTACTGTTTTAACTTAATATTGAATACAGTATGCTTTAAAAAAATTTCATTTAACAAATGTCTTTTTTTTCATAGATTTACTGGAGTGTGATGAAATTAACGTGCCCAGTAAACGGAGGAGGATTCATTCCATGCAACCAAATGGTAAGTCTCACTTTGCTATTTTTTTTATTACATTCCATGTAGCTAGGATGCCAGCTTAATTCTCATCGGTTTCAGGTCCTTCTGAAGGCATGGATGATACTGATCCACCCAGGGTTTTGCAATTTGCAGAGCCAGCGAGTCATGAGACTTTATCTGGTGCAGGCTTGGAACAGGAATTAGCTGATTGTGAGTACATTATACTTTATATTTTTGTAATTACCTTTTTCTTTACATCATGTTTTTTAACCAATGCTTATTTTTTATAGATATGGCACAGTATGATGGTTTACCTACCACAAATGTTTATGACTGGGAACAAGACTTAATTAATAGTGAGTACAATACACATAAAAATTAATTTAACAAAATGTGTTTAATGTTTTGACCTAAATTATCTTTCTTTTTTATAGATTTTCCACGGTATGAGGAACCTAGGAGGACTCATTCCATACAACCGAATGGTACGTTTCACTTCGTTATTTATTCATACATTCCATGTAATTAGATGTCAGCTTTATTCTCATTGGTTTCTATCGTTGCAGAGCCGCCCGCAGGCATGAATGCCGCCGTCGAGTCCGGACCTGCTCCGCCTATGTGGAGACCTTGGGAAATGCAGGACTCAACCGATAGGCGAAACCCAACACCCGGACCTAGCAGGCGGGGCTCAGGAGTAGCAGGCCCTAGCAGGCAGCAGCAGCCAAATATATCATGTGCAGCAACGAGGGGTGAGTGTCCAGACGCAACGCGCTTAATCCTTGAAGATAGGCAGAGTGCTTTTAAAAATAGAATCTATACCGGAACCATTCAAAATTCTGAAAATTTTATTGGACCAATTAACTTCATTGATGCATGTTATAATCTTTTGGCAAATAAAGTCCGCGAAATTGTTAGTTGCCGGTCCACCCCGGCTGTAAAGGTTCAGGTTGGGCTGGCAACATCTTTTGCACTTCAGAAGGAGTTAAATATCGTTTCCGCAAATTTGTATTTTCTTACCAAAATGTGTGAAGTCACAACCAGCACTCACCTGCCTGATTGGTATAAGATCTGTGTGAAATCGGAGATCACGACTAAATTGGAAGAGTTTCAGGAGAGAGATTCTGGAAAAACCCTCGAGAGATTAATTTCCCTCGACATAAACATTGCTCATTTTCAACCGTTCTATCGAGGGTCTTCCCATGTTGCTCTGCCAGTTGATATCCAAAGAAGGAAAGCTATAGTCAATGTGCAAAACAATGACTGAGTTATGTTTTCTTTGGACTCTCCTTGCAGCTCAAGTACAGGCGCCGCATAAAACGCATACAAAGTTAGATATTACAGAGAGGCATTCGCAAGCCATAAATTCGATTTCTCAGGTATTGAGTTTCCGGTAAAACTCGCAGATATTTCCAAATTCGAGAGGCAAAATCCAGGCATTTCAGTAAATGTTTTCGGTCTGGATCTTATTAAAGGTAGGAATGAAGTTGTCGGGCCCTTACACTTAACTGCAGACAAACGCGATAACCACATTAACATGTTGCTGCATACTGATAGCAGTGGGAATTCCCATTACTGTTGGATTCGCAACTTGTCGCGGCTAGTTAGATCTTCATTAACTAATCATCATCATGTCATACACATATGCGACAGATGTCTGCAGCATTTTGGCAGCAAAGATCTTCTGTACCGTCACTGAGATCGATTGTGCAAGGGCAGATCCAGTAAGAGTAGATTTGCCCGGCGATGACGATAAAACCTTAAAGTTTAAGGATTTTGCACACAAGCAGCGTGTGCCCGTCGTCGTTTACGCGGATTTTGAAAGTTTATTAGAACCTTATGATTCATGCAGTCCCCCACCCAACGCCTCTCACTCAACCAATGTCCAGAAACACACCCCATTCGCTGCGGCATACCAGGTCGTTTGTGCCGGCGTACCTAGTCTGTCACGATTCAACTCCTTCTCGGGTCCAAACCCCGAGAAATGGCTTGTGGAACAACTTGTCGAGCTTGCCGAGGAAGTTGATGAAATTTACAAGGAGTGTATTCCCCTTGTAATGACAGATGAGCAAGAAGCAAAGTTTGCTGCTGCTACTGTATGCCACATCTGTGAGAAAGACATTGAACCGGGGACTGTTAAAGTTCGCGATCATTGTCATATCACAGGTAAATTTAGGGGGGCTGCACACAATGACTGCAATTTGCAGTTTAAGACTAAAAAGTTCATACCCATTTTCTTTCATAATTTGTCTGGGTATGACGCACATTTTATAGTTATGGCATTATCCGACCTCGACGGCGATGGGATGGATGTACTTCCCATAAACACTGAACGCTACATTTCTTTTTCAAAAAAGGTTGAACGTACTTCAATTACGTTAAGGTTTCTGGACTCTTACCGTTTTATGCAGGCCCCATTAGACAAACTGGTTGATACCCTTGAGGACGGCGACATGGGCATTACTAGTGCTCATTTTGCCGACCCCGAGAAGTTTCAATTAGTTAAGCGGAAAGGAGTCTTCCCTTACGAATATATGGATTCGTGGGATAAACTCGACGAGGCCACGCTTCCTCCAAAATCAAAATTTTATAGTTCGCTGTCGGAGTCTGAAATTTCAGATGCCGATTACGAGCACGCGACACAAGTGTGGCAGACTTTCCAGATCAATACTTTACGTGAATATGCAAGTCTGTACATGGAAACAGATGTGCGGTTACTTGCAGATCTGTTTGAGAAATTTAGGAGTGTATGTTTGGGGAAATACACCCTGGACCCTGCCCACTACTTTACATCCCCAGGCCTTTCGTGGCAGGCCATGTTAAAGAGCACACGTGTTGAATTGGACCTTCTGACCGATATCGACATGCTGCTCCTTTTCGAACGTGGAATACGCGGTGGTATTTGTCAATGCGTCCATAGGTACGCCAAGGCAAATAACAAGTACATGTCGGAGTACAACCGCGAGGCGCCAGACAATTTTATCATGTACTTCGATGTTAACAATTTGTACGGCTGGGCCATGTCCGAGTATCTACCCTCTGGTGGGTTTCAGTGGTTGTCGGCCGAGCAGATTGCGAGCATAGATTTTATGAGCGTTGCGTCTGATTCACCCAGGGGATTCGTGTTGGAGGTAGACCTTACGATTCCTCAGGACAAACACGACGTTCTAGCAGACCTACCGCCATGTCCAGAGCACAAAGCCCCAGTTGGTTCCACGCTCCCCAAGTTGATGACCACACTGGAGAACAAGGTACGGTACGTCCTCCATTACCGAGTCCTCCAGCAATGTGTAGATTTGGGGTTGCAAGTGAGTAAAATACATCGCGCGATTTCTTTCAACCAGTCACCGTGGTTGAAAGACTACATCTCTCTCAACACGGATTCTCGTCGACAAGCTAACACAGATTTCGAGAGAGATTTCTATAAACTGATGAACAATTCCATTTTCGGCAAAACAATGGAGGATATTCGTAGACACCGCGACGTGAAATTGTGTACAGGTTGGCCGGGTCGCCGCGGTGCCCGCAAATACGTAGCATCACCCAGATTGAAACACATGACCGTTTTTCGTGAAGACTTTGTAGCTCTGGAAATGGCGAAAGTGCGGATCCTCTATAATAAACCTGTGTATGTCGGAATGTGTATTCTTGACCTTTCCAAAGTGAGGATGTATCGATTTCATTATGAATTCGCTATTCCTCGCTTTGGAAGCCCCAAGCTGCTTTATATGGACACGGACAGCTTCATTTATATGATGAACTGTGATCCATATGAAGTAATGCTTCACAACAAGGATGAGTTTGACACGTCTGGGTATAGCACCGACAACCCTTTCGGGATAGAGTCCCATAACGAAAAGGTGGTCGGTGTTATGAAGGACGAGGCGAACGGCATCCCTATTGTGGAGTTTGCTGGGTTACGATCGAAGATGTACACATTCCGGCTAGAGTCGGGCCAAACCTCTAGACGGGCTAAGGGTTTGGCTCGCTCCGTCACACGCAAGCTGCAGATGGAAGACTATGTAAATTGCCTTCATGGAGCCACGCCAAAATTCCATCTGCAGCGAAGAATAGGCTCCTCCCTCCATATTGTGAATACACAACAAATATCCAAACTGGGTCTGTCTAGAACGGATAATAAGCGGTATATTTTCCCCGACGGGATAGAGACCCTACCGTGGGGGCACAAGTCTGTAAATAATGTGTGAATGTTTTGTAAATATACCGTTTATCCGTGTTTCTAGTTTGTAAATATGTATCAATTTTGTAAATATGTAGATAAGTTAGGACTCTGTAAAATCTCAGTTTATCAAGTTAGGACGCTGCATAATATATAAATTGGCTGCTGGGGGAGTGCTGCTGAATTGCTTTGTATGACATTTTGTTTGCTGAGCCGTATGCTCATTTGCATTATATTAACGTAATCGGGAAAAAAAACATTGTAAAATAGACTAAGTGTACAGAAGAAATGCTGTACGTAGATTGTAAGGTTGCTGAGCTGTATGCTCATTTGCATTATATTAACGTAATTGAAGAAAAAAAAAACATTGTAAAATAGACTAAGTGTACAGAAGAAATGCTGTACGTAGATTGTAAGGTTGCTGAGCTGTATGCTCATTTGCATTATATTAACGTAATTGAAGAAAAAAAAAGAAAAAAAAAACATTGTAAAATAGGCTAAGTGTACAGAAGTAATGCTGTACATAGATTGTAAGTTTGCTGAGCTGTATGCTCATTTGCATTATATTAACGTAATTGAAGGAAAAAAAAACACAATTGTTAGAAAAAAAAAGTTTATTTATTAAGGAAAAAAATGTATTTTACATTTTAAATAAATCTTTTTTATGAATCCACGTGTTATGTGATTTATCAAAACCCAACCACTTCTCCAAGATCATATTTTTCCTTCTCTTTATCACTCGTTCAACCAAAAAAAAAAATAAAAAAATAATATAATAATAATAAAAAAAAAAAAAAAAAAAAATGTACTTGTAAGTTTTGTTAGTTGTAATTCTTGCTGGTAAAATGCTCCTGCAATATCTTTACCCTGATAGTCTTTAAGCAAATAAGTTACAGGATTTGTTAATTTCACTTTACTGATGGTAAACACTTCCGTTGACCATTCTATGATCCTCGGTGGTCTCTCGTTCAGGAGGATACCGGTGTGAATCCCCAATTCTGTTGTGTCATAATTATGAAAACCGACCAGTCAGAGAAAAAGAACAAAGTATCGAGCATTACAGGGAGCAAGAGAGAAGCATAATTTCATGAAAAAATATACAGTTTCAGTAAGAAGCATGAAAATCTCATAAATTCCATTAAATTTCATGAAAAAATCGGTAAAAAAAAGATTAAAATATGTAAAATATTACCAAAATTACGTAATTTCCTTCCAAAACAAGATGTCGTTGGTTGACATGACAATTACACCTGCGTGCACCACAGAGTGCAGTGCCCAACTATATGATGTGTTTTCATTTCTACAACTGGCTACAGAAAAGTGTCATATATGTACAAAAAATATATGTTTCGGATGTAGCGACATTTCCCAGACAAACCTGCACGGCCCCTCCAACACACACATCACATTACCGTCAGGGAGTGCAAAGGATGAAAACTACAGATGTTATCGATCAAAGGGGCAAAGGTTAGGAAAACTATGTGATAAGTATTCACAACGCATACAATCTTCCAATCATGATAGGGTGAGCAAAGGATGAAAGCAAACTATGTGTGCATCACAGAACTCAATGCGATCAAAGGTGCTGACATAACGTATCAGACACATTAACGCACACACAAGTCTTAACAAAAACCACTATCATGAAGGTGGAATAAGTTAGCGTAAGTTCAGGTTAATTCTTATTTTCCATAAATTCAGAGTGTATGTGAAGCGATAATGAGGGTGGGATGCACTAGAGGTGGATGCGCGTCAAATATAAGAAAATATTGGTTAAAAAATTATGGCACTTTCTGAGACAGAACTTATGTTGAGGTCTGGTTAATACAGAATGTTAAAGTGTTTGTTATAGTTGGTTAGAGTAAATTCAGGTTAGGTTATTTCAACTCACCTTCTCATGGTGCCACTGATACATGGAAATCCAAAAACTGTTTGCTGAGGCGGCTTGGGCCCCACCGCGGCCTAAGAAGACCGGTATTTTGCGCGACCTAAGAAGACCGGTATTTTGCGCGACGCGTTTGTATTTTTCTACACAGCAGCTGCTTACTGTGGGGCCCAAGCCACCTCAGCAAACAGTTTTTGGATTTCCATGTATCAGTGGCACCATGAGAAGGTGAGTTGAAATAACCTAACCTGAATTTACTCTAACCAACTATAACAAACACTTTAACATTCTGTATTAACCAGACCTCAACATAAGTTCTGTCTCAGAAAGTGCCATAATTTTTTAACCAATATTTTCTTATATTTGACGCGCATCCACCTCTAGTGCATCCCACCCTCATTATCGCTTCACATACACTCTGAATTTATGGAAAATAAGAATTAACCTGAACTTACGCTAACTTATTCCACCTTCATGATAGTGGTTTTTGTTAAGACTTGTGTGTGCGTTAATGTGTCTGATACGTTATGTCAGCACCTTTGATCGCATTGAGTTCTGTGATGCACACATAGTTTGCTTTCATCCTTTGCTCACCCTATCATGATTGGAAGATTGTATGCGTTGTGAATACTTATCACATAGTTTTCCTAACCTTTGCCCCTTTGATCGATAACATCTGTAGTTTTCATCCTTTGCACTCCCTGACGGTAATGTGATGTGTGTGTTGGAGGGGCCGTGCAGGTTTGTCTGGGAAATGTCGCTACATCCGAAACATATATTTTTTGTACATATATGACACTTTTCTGTAGCCAGTTGTAGAAATGAAAACACATCATATAGTTGGGCACTGCACTCTGTGGTGCACGCAGGTGTAATTGTCATGTCAACCAACGACATCTTGTTTTGGAAGGAAATTACGTAATTTTGGTAATATTTTACATATTTTAATCTTTTTTTTACCGATTTTTTCATGAAATTTAATGGAATTTATGAGATTTTCATGCTTCTTACTGAAACTGTATATTTTTTCATGAAATTATGCTTCTCTCTTGCTCCCTGTAATGCTCGATACTTTGTTCTTTTTTCTCTGACTGGTCGGTTTTCATAATTATGACACAACAGAATTGGGGATTCACACCGGTATCCTCCTGAACGAGAGACCACCGAGGATCATAGAATGGTCAACGGAAGTGTTTACCATCAGTAAAGTGAAATTAACAAATCCTGTAACTTATTTGCTTAAAGACTATCAGGGTAAAGATATTGCAGGAGCATTTTACCAGCAAGAATTACAACTAACAAAACTTACAAGTACATTTTTTTTTTATTTTTTTTTTATTTTTTTTATTTTTTATTTTTTTTTTGGTTGAACGAGTGATAAAGAGAAGGAAAAATATGATCTTGGAGAAGTGGTTGGGTTTTGATAAATCACATAACACGTGGATTCATAAAAAAGATTTATTTAAAATGTAAAATACATTTTTTTTCCTTAATAAATAAACTTTTTTTTTCTAACAATTGTGTTTTTTTTCCCTTCAATTACGTTAATATAATGCAAATGAGCATACAGCTCAGCAAACTTACAATCTATGTACAGCATTACTTCTGTACACTTAGCCTATTTTACAATGTTTTTTTTTCTCTTTTTTTTCTTCAATTACGTTAATATAATGCAAATGAGCATACAGCTCAGCAACCTTACAATCTACGTACAGCATTTCTTCTGTACACTTAGTCTATTTTACAATTTATTTTTTTTTTCAATTACGTTAATATAATGCAAATGAGCATACAGCTCAGCAACCTTACAATCTACGTACAGCATTTCTTCTGTACACTTAGTCTATTTTACAATGTTTTTTTTCCCGATTACGTTAATATAATGCAAATGAGCATACGGCTCAGCAAACAAAATGTCATACAAAGCAATTCAGCAGCACTCCCCCAGCAGCCAATTTATATATTATGCAGCGTCCTAACTTGATAAACTGAGATTTTACAGAGTCCTAACTTATCTACATATTTACAAAATTGATACATATTTACAAACTAGAAACACGGATAAACGGTATATTTACAAAACATTCACACATTATTTACAGACTTGTGCCCCCACGGTAGGGTCTCTATCCCGTCGGGGAAAATATACCGCTTATTATCCGTTCTAGACAGACCCAGTTTGGATATTTGTTGTGTATTCACAATATGGAGGGAGGAGCCTATTCTTCGCTGCAGATGGAATTTTGGCGTGGCTCCATGAAGGCAATTTACATAGTCTTCCATCTGCAGCTTGCGTGTGACGGAGCGAGCCAAACCCTTAGCCCGTCTAGAGGTTTGGCCCGACTCTAGCCGGAATGTGTACATCTTCGATCGTAACCCAGCAAACTCCACAATAGGGATGCCGTTCGCCTCGTCCTTCATAACACCGACCACCTTTTCGTTATGGGACTCTATCCCGAAAGGGTTGTCGGTGCTATACCCAGACGTGTCAAACTCATCCTTGTTGTGAAGCATTACATCATATGGATCACAGTTCATCATATAAATGAAGCTGTCCGTGTCCATATAAAGCAGCTTGGGGCTTCCAAAGCGAGGAATAGCGAATTCATAATGAAATCGATACATCCTCACTTTGGAAAGGTCAAGAATACACATTCCGACATACACAGGTTTATTATAGAGGATCCGCACTTTCGCCATTTCCAGAGCTACAAAGTCTTCACGAAAAACGGTCATGTGTTTCAATCTGGGTGATGCTACGTATTTGCGGGCACCGCGGCGACCCGGCCAACCTGTACACAATTTCACGTCGCGGTGTCTACGAATATCCTCCATTGTTTTGCCGAAAATGGAATTGTTCATCAGTTTATAGAAATCTCTCTCGAAATCTGTGTTAGCTTGTCGACGAGAATCCGTGTTGAGAGAGATGTAGTCTTTCAACCACGGTGACTGGTTGAAAGAAATCGCGCGATGTATTTTACTCACTTGCAACCCCAAATCTACACATTGCTGGAGGACTCGGTAATGGAGGACGTACCGTACCTTGTTCTCCAGTGTGGTCATCAACTTGGGGAGCGTGGAACCAACTGGGGCTTTGTGCTCTGGACATGGCGGTAGGTCTGCTAGAACGTCGTGTTTGTCCTGAGGAATCGTAAGGTCTACCTCCAACACGAATCCCCTGGGTGAATCAGACGCAACGCTCATAAAATCTATGCTCGCAATCTGCTCGGCCGACAACCACTGAAACCCACCAGAGGGTAGATACTCGGACATGGCCCAGCCGTACAAATTGTTAACATCGAAGTACATGATAAAATTGTCTGGCGCCTCGCGGTTGTACTCCGACATGTACTTGTTATTTGCCTTGGCGTACCTATGGACGCATTGACAAATACCACCGCGTATTCCACGTTCGAAAAGGAGCAGCATGTCGATATCGGTCAGAAGGTCCAATTCAACACGTGTGCTCTTTAACATGGCCTGCCACGAAAGGCCTGGGGATGTAAAGTAGTGGGCAGGGTCCAGGGTGTATTTCCCCAAACATACACTCCTAAATTTCTCAAACAGATCTGCAAGTAACCGCACATCTGTTTCCATGTACAGACTTGCATATTCACGTAAAGTATTGATCTGGAAAGTCTGCCACACTTGTGTCGCGTGCTCGTAATCGGCATCTGAAATTTCAGACTCCGACAGCGAACTATAAAATTTTGATTTTGGAGGAAGCGTGGCCTCGTCGAGCTTATCCCACGAATCCATATATTCGTAAGGGAAGACTCCTTTCCGCTTAACTAATTGAAACTTCTCGGGGTCGGCAAAATGAGCACTAGTAATTTCCATGTCGCCGTCCTCAAGGGTATCAACCAGTTTGTCTAATGGGGCCTGCATAAAACGGTAAGAGTCCAGAAACCTTAACGTAATTGAAGTACGTTCAACCTTTTTTGAAAAAGAAATGTAGCGTTCAGTGTTTATGGGAAGTACATCCATCCCATCGCCGTCGAGGTCGGATAATGCCATAACTATAAAATGTGCGTCATACCCAGACAGATTATGAAAGAAAATGGGTATGAACTTTTTAGTCTTAAACTGCAAATTGCAGTCATTGTGTGCAGCCCCCCTAAATTTACCTGTGATATGACAATGATCGCGAACTTTAACAGTCCCCGGTTCAATGTCTTTCTCACAGATGTGACATACAGTAGCAGCAGCAAACTTTGCTTCTTGCTCATCTGTCATTACAAGGGGAATACACTCCTTGTAAATTTCATCAACCTTCCTCGGCAAGCTCGACAAGTTGTTCCACAAGCCATTTCTCGGGGTTTGGACCCGAGAAGGAGTTGAATCGTGACAGACTAGGTACGCCGGCACAAACGACCTGGTATGCCGCAGCGAATGGGGTGTGTTTCTGGACATTGGTTGAGTGAGAGGCGTTGGGTGGGGGACTGCATGAATCATAAGGTTCTAATAAACTTTCAAAATCCGCGTAAACGACGACGGGCACACGCTGCTTGTGTGCAAAATCCTTAAACTTTAAGGTTTTATCGTCATCGCCGGGCAAATCTACTCTTACTGGATCTGCCCTTGCACAATCGATCTCAGTGACGGTACAGAAGATCTTTGCTGCCAAAATGCTGCAGACATCTGTCGCATATGTGTATAGCACATGATGATGATTACTTAATGAAGATCTAACTAGCCGCGACAAGTTGCGAATCCAACAGTAATGGGAATTCCCACTGCTATCAGTATGCAGCAACATGTTAATGTGGTTATCGCGTTTGTCTGCAGTTAAGTGTAAGGGCCCGACAACTTCATTCCTACCTTTAATAAGATCCAGACCGAAAACATTTACTGAAATGCCTGGATTTTGCCTCTCGAATTTGGAAATATCTGCGAGTTTTACCGGAAACTCAATACCTGAGAAATCGAATTTATGGCTTGCGAATGCCTCTCTGTAATATCTAACTTTGTATGCAGTTTTTATGCGGCGCCTGTACTTGAGCTGCAAGGAGAGTCCAAAGAAAACATAACTCAGTCATTGTTTTGCACATTGACTATAGCTTTCCTTCTTTGGATATCAACTGGCAGAGCAACATGGGAAGACCCTCGATAGAACGGTTGAAAATGAGCAATGTTTATGTCGAGGGAAATTAATCTCTCGAGGGTTTTTCCAGAATCTCTCTCCTGAAACTCTTCCAATTTAGTCGTGATCTCCGATTTCACACAGATCTTATACCAATCAGGCAGGTGAGTGCTGGTTGTGACTTCACACATTTTGGTAAGAAAATACAAATTTGCGGAAACGATATTTAACTCCTTCTGAACTGCAAAAGATGTTGCCAGCCCAACCTGAACCTTTACAGCCGGGGTGGACCGGCAACTAACAATTTCGCGGACTTTATTTGCCAAAAGTTTATAACATGCATCAATGAAGTTAATTGGTCCAATAAAATTTTCAGAATTTTGAATGGTTCCGGTATAGATTCTATTTTTAAAAGCACTCTGCCTATCTTCAAGGATTAAGCGCGTTGCGTCTGGACACTCACCCCTCGTTGCTGCACATGATATATTTGGCTGCTGCTGCCTGCTAGGGCCTGCTATTCCTGCGGCCTGCCTGCTATGGCCTGCGACTCCTGAGCCCTGCCTGCTAGGTCCGGGTGTTGGGTTTCGCCTATCGGTTGAGTCCTGCATTTCCCAAGGTCTCCACATGGGCGGAGCAGGTCCGGACTCGACGGCGGCATTCATGCCTGCGGGCAGCTCTGCATAGATAGAAACCAATGAGAATAAAGCTGACATCTAATTACATGGAATGTATGAATAAATAATGAAGTGAAACGTACCATTCGGTTGTATGGAATGAGTCCTTCTAGGTTCCTCATACCGTGGAAAATCTATAAAAAGAAAGATAATTTAGGTCAAAACATTAAACACATTTTTGTTAAATTAATTTTTATGTCTATTGTACTCACTATTAATTAAGTCTTGTTCCCAGTCATAAACATTTGTGGTAGGTATACCATCATACTGTGCCATATCTATAAAAATAAGCATTGGTTAAAAAACATGATGTAAAGAAAAAGGTAATTACAAAAATATAAAGTATAAAATACTCACAATCAGCTAATTCCTGTTCCAAGCCTGCACCAGGCTCTGCAAATTGCAAAACACTGGGTGGATCAGTATAATCCATGCCTTCAGAAGGACCTGAAACCGATGAGAATAAAGCTGGTATCCTAGCTACATGGAATGTAATAATAAAAAAAAAAAATAGTAAAGTGAGACTTACCATTTGGTAGCATGGAATGAATCCTCCTCCGTTTACTGGGCACGTTAATTTCATCACACTCCAGTAAATCTATGAAAAAGAAAAGACATTTGTTAAATGAAATTTTTTTAAAGCATACTGTATTCAATATTAAGTTAAAACAGTACATGGATTTTTGTTAAATGAAAAATTATACTCATGAAACGATAGAAAGCTATCAGAATAAAGCTGACATCTAATTACAAGGAATCTATGAAATAAATAACTTACCATTCATTTGCATGGGTACATCGTAAGTAGGGATACCCTCGAACTCTAGTTCTTCAGATGGCATATCTGTAAAAAAAAAAAAAAGTTAGGATTAAACGCAATGTTAATTAAATAAAATTTTTATCAACAATATCAAATATTTAACAGTACATGGAATTATGTTAAATGAAAAATTACAAGTAATAAATAACAAAGTGGGACTTACCATTCATTTGTACGGGTACATCGTAAGTAGGTATACCCTCAAACTCTAGTCCTTCAGATGGCGTATCTGTAACAAAAAAAAAAAAAGTTTAAATGGTAACATAGGATAAAACGCTATGTTAATTAAATGAAAAAAAAAAAACTTACTGAGATATTTATCAAATAATTCCCAATTCCATTCGTTGGAGCCGAAAACCAACAGACTTCCATCACTAGTGGCTCCTTCAGACAGTAAATCTAAAAAAAAAGATAGCATAGTTTAAAAGACAACATAAATTTTGTTAAATAAATAATTGAAACTGGCAATGTATGAAAAACACATAATTACCTTGCAGATTCACGTCATCGAGAGAAGGCAAATCTTCAATGCTTTGCGAAGACATTGTCTCTGTGTAAGTTCAGATACAACTGGCTTAGTTCCTGTTACGACGCTTCTTTTATAGAGGCCTGCACCCCAAGATAATGACTGTGAGCAGCGCCATCGTGGCTGCAGTGGCGGGCGGGTGAACTACAAAGATAATTACGGTGACAGCGGCGCCGGCGTGTCTGCAGGGGCGGGGCGCGTGACCTACTAAGATAATTACGGTGAGAGGCGCCGGCTGGCGCGTGACCTACAAAGAGCCAGGTAGATAATTATAGGCCAGAGGCCGCACAGTCGGCCGGGTGCCTAATTGTAGGGGAAGCGGCCGCAGGGGGCGCGGCGCGTGACCTACAAAGATAATTACGGTGAGAGCGGCGCCGGCGTGGCGCGTGACCTACAAAGATAATGACGGTATGCGGCGCCGGCGTGGCGCGTGACCTACAAAGAGCCAGGTAGATAATTATAGGCCGCACAGTCGGCCGGGCGCCTAATTATAGGGGAAGCGGCCGCAGGGAGCGGGGCGCGTGACCTACAAAGATAATTACGGTAAGCGGCGCCGGCAGCCAGGTAGATAATGACAGGGCGGTGGCGCCTAATTATAGAGGAAGCGGCCGCAGGGGGAGGGACGGGTGAGATAATTATGGGGCGCAGAACGTACATATCCTTACTACTTATTATGATCGATCTATAGAATATTTTACTGCTGTGGGTAGCTAGTGGGAGTGCTTTTGGTGAACAAAAAGGTACTTTACACATGTTCTTATATTACCTGACCCGTTGTTTGTTTAATTACGTTGTTTTCATATTAAATTTATTCTTCTATTTTTATGAAGGAACTTAAAGTAGAGTTGCTTCTCTGACTATGTAGTATCCCCCTGAGTCTCACGACTTGTGGGATCCGGGTTCTGGGTTTGCACCGATGGGACCCCATCTGGGTCTGGAATTGTTACTACTTGGATCCAGTGGCGGATCCAGGATTTTGGTTTGGGGGGGGGGCTTGAAAGGTCCCCAAAATCGGTGTCGACGGGGATGACCTTGGTGCTTTTGGGGGGGGGCTTCAGCCCCCTAGCCCCCCCCCCCCTGGATCCGCCACTGCTTGGATCAAGCCACTTCTGTTAACTTTCCTCTCGATATCCCTTGGTCCTGCAAATACAAAGGTTGCGAAGTCATTTAAATACAGTCTATATTAACGTTTCAAAAACATGTGATTGGGTGGGTAGTTTTCGGCTTTTTTAAATTTAAAGCGAAATATTATGGTCGCCCTATAGTTACACTGGCTAAAATTAAAATCTCATCATGCATACAGGAATGGTAGAATTTTAGGAAACTTTGAAGATATATCCAGGGCCGTACCCAGAAGAAATAACAAATTGAAATGGATCAGGCTAAGTTACTACCTTTAGATACAGTTGTCAGTAAGAAATGTGCCCAACTTGAGCACCAATACATTCATGAATCCTTGCCGGCATTGAATCAAAAAGTGTTCGGATGTCTTCTTGGGGTATGTCTCTTTACGCCTGCATGTTTTTTCAGTCATTTGTTGCTCAGTTTGTGCTGGGCGACCATGTGATCTAATGTGTCCTATTCCTGGTATCCCAGAGGTGCTCTATTGGGGACAAATCCGGGGACCGTGCTGTTCAAATTGTGATGGAAACTGCTTGCAAGACTTGTGTAACGATGGCCTCTGTATGAAGACGGGCATTATCTTGTTGGAGGATGTGATTTGAAGGTTAAACATCAAGGATATCACAATAAGATGCAGTACCCCGTCCACATAGAGGTGGGCTGTCATTGTGCCATCAACAGCCGACGCAGTCATGCTGTCGAAACTGATTGCCGCCAAACATGACACGATGGCTGCACTTGTGTGATGTTCTGAAATCACAGCAGGTAATACGTTTTTCCACTACGCCTGCGAACATGTCGTCAATTATCACTTTGCCACAGACAGAATCGAGACTCGTCTCTAAACACAAATGTACGCCATTCACGTGTCCATTTTGTTTTGCATTACACCAGGTTAGATAATGCTGGCAATGAAATCAGATTAATGGAAACATTGCACAGGGGTCAGAAAGTGTAACCCAGCTTCAAGCAATTGGTTTACAATCGTCCGGGGAGGGGGGGGGGGGGAGGAGGGTGACTATCTGTAACCACTGCTTGGATCTGACCTGCAGTGAATCATCTGCCAGCAACAGCCACCCACACAATTGGTGGTCTTCACGTGCTAACGGTGCTGTTTATCATCTGTATGAACCTGCGCCCTGCTCTAGGAGTATTAGAGCTTCTTTCACCACTGTGTATCAAGTCTGCATACTGACATTGCCTACGGCCAATCCTCCGGGAGATTTCACGATATGGTGCACCTTTTTAAAACACGTCAATCTCCAACCTCTCTACAGTGAGACATTTGGGTGTAGGGAATTGTCACTCTTCGCATTGACATACTTAGCCAACAAGAACTCGTGGACAACAAAGTGACTGTAGCACCACACTGTTCGCCACTAGTACCTTAAAAAAATTAGTAATTTACTTAATAAATAGCACCGTAATTCTCATATTATTACATATATAACTTTCAATCTTAAATCTTTTAATACTCTTCTGTGGGCATACTTGGGGCCAAATTTCATTCATTTATCACAACACCGTCTGGGTGTTGGGATTTTAATTTGCACCAGTTGGTGTA
>CM061920.1:264558840-264614648 GCA_031002005.1 Vandiemenella viatica
CACAAGCCACTCCTATCACTATTTGATCCGTCCACACGTCTGCCTACCAAAACATCCCACCGCATCCAGCGTTGGGCACTATTCCTGTCCCAGTTCAGATATACCATGCATTTCCGTACCACCTCCAGGCATGCCAATGCAGACGCCTTATCCAGACTACCGCAGGGACCAGACCTTGCCTTCGACAAGTCGGAACTTCTGGTGTTCCAGATCGACGATGACATACAAGAAGCACTGAAGACATTTCCAGTCACGGCCTCAAAGTCGCGGCAGCCACAGGGGAGGACCCCCTCCTCCGTGTCATCCGACACCACATCCAACACGGGTGGCAAACACGTTCCCCTCCACGCCATCATCAAGACCTCAAGTTCTACTACTCCATCCGCCACCAGCTCTCAGTAGTAGAGGGAGTGCTCCTCCGCACAGAACCAAATTCCACCCCGAGGGTCGTCGTTCCGAGATCCCTACAACCGACAATCCTCCAAACTCTCCACCAAGGACACTGGGGAATTGCCCGCACCAAATCCCTTGCCAGACGCCATGTATTCTGGATCGGCCTTACCACGGATGTCACGGAGATGGTGCGGCGCTGTACCATCTGTGCCCAACAACTGCCCCGCCCCCCTCAAAAGTTCCTTTCCTGGCCGGCACCGTCCGGACCCTGGGAACGCATTCACCTCGACTTCGCTGGCCCATTCCTAGGCCACCAGTGGCTCCTAGTGACGGATGCCTTTTCCCACTTCCCATATGTCGTCCGTTGCTCCACAATCACCACAGAGGTCACCATTTCAGCCCTCACGAAGATCTTTTCCATCGAAGGATTACCATACGCTATCGTCACAGATAACGGACCGCAATTTCGAAGTCGGGGAATTCCTATCCTTCTGTACCGCCAACAATATCCAACACCTCCTCACCCCGCCCTTCCACCCCCAATCTAACGGGGAGGCGGAACGGCTAGTCAGAACATTCAAAACCCAAATGACCAAATACACCACAAGTCACAAACTCGAAGAGGCATTGACACTCTTCCTCAGTTCCTATCGAACCACTCCAGTGGGGGCCAAAAGCCCGGCGGAATTGCTGCATGGCCGCCAACCTCGCACTCTCCTCCATCTCCTCTTACCCCCGCCCAAAGTACAGGTACCTTCGGGCCCATTCCGTTTCACCCCGGGCTCCCTAGTCTGGGCCCGCGGGTTTGGCTCCCGGGCCGGTTGGCTTCCGGGGGTCATCCAGCGGCCCCGGGGCCGCCAACTGTTCGACGTCAGCCTGGATGGCCGGGTAGTGCGACGCCATCGAAACCAACTACGTCCCCGCTTCCACCACGGCACGATCATCCACTTCTTCCTCTCCTTCCCTGCCACCTCCACCACTCCTGCCGTCTAACCGTTGCTCAGGGACAGTTACAGCGCCACCAACGACGCCACAACCTGTCGGTCGCTCCGACACCCTTCAGCCGCAGCCTCTCGACCACCTGCGGGGACCATCTTCAGCGCCCCCCGTACAGCCCCCGGCCATCGACGCCGACGAACCGATGCCGTTAGCTCCACAAGTTCCTCCACCTCAACCTGCACCACGACGCAGGTCGGCACGCATCGCCAGGGGAACAGCTCCGTACTCCCCCGGAGGTAGCCTTCATAGTCTGCTCCAGGGCGCCGCGGCAGACGACCTCGCAGACGTCGCAGACATCGCTTCCACCCCCCCCCCCCCCCCGGGGGGAGGTATGTTGTAGCTGCCAGTAAAGGCCCCTGCCAGGCAGACCTCACACACAACGCGCCTGCACGCCGGGATACATATACGACTCCAAACAGGCGCAAAACAAACCAGGAAAACAAATAGAATCATCTAGAAGCTAAGTGGGACTATTTCTTACAGAGGTCGCCGTACTACCACACAACGGAATTCCTGCGCCAGGCCGCCTATATAAGCGTAGCCGGCCGCTCCACCGCCAGTTCCAGTCTGACCGCTGAACCAGCGTCAACTACAGAAGACCACCGGAAGTTCGCGAGAAGTAGAAGCCGTCACTCTACCCCGGATCAGGACCAGGCTGAAATTCTCGACGGTCTTCTGAACCCACATTTGTTTATGGTTTACCTGTTGTATTGTGTACCGAGTAATAAACTTCAAGGAACCGTTAAGTGTAGTTCACTTCAGCATTCATTGGAGAAGTAGCAAGTTTAAGATTTAACGTGGGATCGGGCCTGAGATCTGTTTCACAATGATCGAGTAATAGTAAATGTAAGAGTAGTAACAGCTCCGGCTACCCTGATCTGGGTTTTCCATGGTTTTCCCATATCGCTCCGGGCGAATGCCGAGATGGTTCCTAAAAATATACCGTATGTCCCTTCCTAAAAATATACCGTATGTCCTATGCACAAATGGTTACACATTAGGACTGGTGTAATGCTCCCTCCGCCACATAGTTTTAGTGAATTGCGGAGTAATAATAATAATAGTTATCATTGCCGATTTTTTATGTCCGAGGAGTATTATAGAAGATTACGTTTAAACAAATGACAACAGACAGGCTGAATTTTTCTCTGCTCAGGACGTGCAAGGTTACCTAAATTTGGGCAAACGTCTCTACTACTGTATTCTCGAGACAGGTGGTCAACTAAGTGCTACAGCTCACATTTGGCTACCGTCAAAGGGAGAACTAATTAGACTAAATGAAGTAACTGAGGCTAGCAACCAGAAACAGCAATTGTTAGAACTTGTTCTGAAAACTTAGGTGACAAGTAATTGTGTCGAAGCTGGATGATATCTCTTCTGTCACCGATTCTTCTCTCTCCGCTTTACTTCTGTTTTGGAACAACACAAGGGGCAATCATGAGAGGGTTAATTTGCCTAGCATTTAAACAGCAACAATCAAACTTAAATTTTTAATTCATGTGTTTTAGCCGTTGTTAATTTCCATGTCAATGTTTAATATTTGTAACAATCTTCCATCCGTTAATTCTATGACGGATTACAAGGAGAAAGATGTGAATATTTTAACCATATCCAATTATATTTTATCCTTTTTTTCACGTAATGCACATGTTTCCATGCACAACGATCTGGTGCGTTAATAAGCTGGTATGAGGACATACTAAGTGATTAAGAAAACTAAAATAAGAATGAAATAGAGTGCAGTCGTGCAGACTTACAGCTTGGTTCACTTTTGCATCATCGCATGATTGAAAGCGGAAGGTCACTTGGCGTTGAACATTTGGCATCAAACTGTATGGCTAAAGAGAAGCATTATGAACACTTTCAAATTTTTATACTGCTTGTTTCTAAAGCTGGTTTTCTCTACAATGTCAATTGGGCTGTTATTGGCGGTTTCCGTGTTGTTTGTTAAGAAACCTGTTTCTTTTGCGTGTGGGATTAACTTGGTTCGAGCCGTTTCCTTGCCGCAGCAACGTCTACCCCGCTCCATTAAGCGCGACGCTTGAGCGCAGCTAATTTGCTTTCTTCCTCTGGTAGGAGATTGATCGTCAGGCACCGTGTCGCAATTAACGGAGTTCGGCCCTCGTTAGCCTTGTCCACACCCACGATTCACTCCACCATTAATTGTACAAGTTGTCTTCCTAGTAATCTTCGGTGGAGAAAATTGCGAGAAACCACAGTAAACTGGAAAAGATAGTATTTCCTATTTGCGTATTGGTCAGTTCACGGAATCTGATTGATTAGTGTGGACGACTCAATATTTTCACCAAAATTGTGTCACAAATCACTTCAGGGTTCTAAAGAATATATTATCAATCAATAAGCATAGAGAAGAAGTGGTATATATTCATTATGTATTGTTCACCAATGAAATCAGTCACTTTTACTACATATCTAGCTGAAATTAATAAGTGAAACACATGATACTTGGGTTATTACTTTCAAATGAATTGTAAATCAAAGGAAGCAAACAATTTTACAGTGTCTTTATCACCGTGTTATGTAAACTTCAAGAAAATTTATTGAACGTGGAAATGATCTTGAAAACTAACAAGCACTATTGACATAATTTCTTAAGCGAGATGAATTTAAGAATCAATAAAAGAACTACTGGCAGATAATTTACTAATGGCATTAGCTGAAAGTTAAGCAGAACCTGAAAATTCCTATCGCATGTTGTTATTCACCAGGATAGTATCTATTAGACACGATGTATGGATTTGTTTTGCGGTGGTTGAAGGCTTTCGTCTTTTATTTTAATATGTTGATGTCTCTGCAATCAGCACGTATTCGAAGCACAACAAATGATTTACATCACTGCCATATCATCGGACTTTAGTATTTGGGTGCACGGCAGTGCACCCGCCAAGTCAACGGCGGCACTGCCTACCATTTTCTCGAAGCGATTCGGGTCATTTTTGAACCTGAATTTCTTCGATCGCATTTATGCTACATATCTCAAATTTCTGTTATACATAGACATCAGCAATCTTAGCAAATGTACTAAATTTTAATTTGTTACTCTTCTTAGTTCGTATGTTATTCGGATGCAAACTTCAGAGATTTTGACACTCACTCACTCACTGACTGACTGACTGATGATCATCAAAATTCTAAGGCACTTCCCGTAGCCGTAGAAAGCTGAAATTTGGTACACAGATAAAATTTTACCCACATATTACGAGAAAAGTCTGAAACTTGTAAATTTCCATATACCTACCCCCTTACCTACCCCTAACGTGAAATCGCTTTCTACCCTAATTACTTTATAAACCTCAGATTTTCACTGTGGAGTGAGCTTACTTTGTTTAACTAATGTGTTAAATTTTACTTTTTTCCTTCTCTTACTTTGGAAGTTATTGAAATTCAAAATTTTATTTCGGCACTACACCCCGACATCAAAATTCCACTGTACTTCCAGCAATGCTAGAAACAAGTAATTTGGTTTCATCCGTAAATCATAATAAAAATCTGATATTGGAGTTTTGCCCCGTATTTATTGAATTACAGTCGCAAAATTCTGGAACATATTTGCGGCTTGATTACTTTGCTCCTGCTGAAGCTACAAACCTGATATTTCCATAATATATAGAGGCAAGGAAGTTTAACCAAAGCCTTAATTTTTACTTTGTGCCTATTATTATTTTTTAAGTTATTTGTTATTTATTTGAGGTGGTAGTTAAACCAACTGCAATGTTCATTAATTGTTTGCAGAGAGTGGGGCATTGTTGGTAATATATTGCTAATTTTCCCTGTATTTATTGAATGGCAACCCAAACGTGAAACGTTCCAGTACATGTTGCAGATTAATTACTTTGTTCTGGATGAAGCTATATGCTCAAATCGTCAAACCTGTCTAATGAAGAGAATCAATTTCCAACATATTTAAAAACAGAAAAACAAAAGAAGGTGCGGGGATGTGTGTGTATGTGTGTGTGTGGTTGGGGGAGGGGGTTTAACTAAGGGTGGCTTTATTTCAGCTTGATCTTTTCTTCTTTCTTTAGCATAAGCATCATATTCTTGGGTTCTAATAACTTAAGCTGCTCGTGTTCTGCTAGAGCTACATTTTGGGCCAGGTTTAGGCCCGCAAGGCATATCAAAAAGTAAGACAAAATAAACTGGTGCCAGAAACTTTTAGGAAAACACAAAATAATAGTACAGTGCAGAGCAAATCGACGTCGATACTAAATAATACGTTTTTTCTCTAAACGAAATTTACTAAAAAATCACACACGCGAGAAGCACAGCTTGAGCAACCGACGTAACGTTACAGACTAACATACGCATCCGTCTGTATGTCACCTTTCGATAAGTTATCAAGATTTCTTGACTACAACTGTTGTTAATACAGAAAATAATAATAATAATGTTCTGTGTCCTTGCTACAGATACAAAGTACTTCCTTGTCAAATTCAATCATTATCGAAATAGCCATTTAGTCGTCAAAACGTAACAAAAAGACAGAGATCTTCTTCCACATTTATGATATTAGCACTGACCACTGATCAATATAGCGTAAATAAGTATACATGTACAGTATTGCACCCATAAATTTGTGATATCTACAGTTTAACATGGAATCCGAACAACTAAGCGTCCAGGCGTGGCTCATAGATCAAAAACAACTCTTTAAAATCTTTGCATCCACCGAGATTTGAACCGAAGACCACGGTCCAAACATCAGTAAGCAAGCGCGTTAACCACTGAGCTACAAGACACCTATGCCGCAATGTACTACAGATACGTAAACAACCTATACTTCTGTCTATTAATGATCAGTAATATTTCAAAAATATGTAACATGTATTATTTATACAGAAAAAAGTACGCTTTGTCCATCCTAATGCCAAATAGCATCTCTTGTGAAATTTCATCACGATAGGATTAACAGTTTAGCCCAAGAAATGTAACAAACAGACGAAGAGACAGATAGACAAAGTTACTTTCGCATTTATAATATTAGCATAGATTTATTTTAGGACCTGTCAAAACCAAAAGAAATCTTGAGCTTTTGTATATTTAAGCTTGATAATGCTGCGCATTTGTATTTACACAGGTTATAAAATTTCTCGGATCATTTACTTTTCCTAACCTATGGACAGAATTTACGCAAAACATGCGACAGGTAAATTCGACATTCCTTGAAATGTTGCTCAGAATAAGGGTAGGCGTTACAACGCAACAAGACCGTGACGTATTGAATAAAAGATTGATTACTTTAAAAACTAATTCAAATGATGGCATGTTAACTGAAATAGCAGAATGTCTTTCTAAACTCCAAGACGATACTGTTTGTTTACTGCCGACGAGACACATGTGTCAGCAGTTAAATGACGCTATGTTAAAAGCAATTCCACGTGCAGAAATAAAACTTGTTGCAACAGATAGTATAGACTGTCCAATATATCTTTCTAAAAGAGCTCGCGAGAGCATTTTTTTTTATGGCATTTGGCAACGGAGGCCATACAGCCAATGTAATTATTAAAGCTTTCAGTGTATATATATTGTATTTTTCGAATGTATGGACGCCACAGGACGAACAGGACATTCACACAGACACACAACACTTAAACATCCATGCCCGCGGCCGGATTCGAACCGGCGGCCTTCGGCACGCGGAGCTAGCACTCTAGCCCCTACGCTTCATCGCGAGAGCATTACAAAATACGAGGAAGACTCTTCTGTGGCAGCCGGGTTAGAAGAGATCATAATAATTAATGAAGGAGCGAGAGTAATGTTGAAACGTAATACTGACGGAAATTTGGGTTTAGTAAACAGAGCAATAGGAACTATAGATAAAGTAAAGTGGGATTCTGAAAATAAGAAGGCAAACAGAGTGGTAATAAAATTTAATAATTGTTTAAAACATGAGCTGGCTACCGTAAATTCAAAATTTGAAATTATTAACAGAGCATTTGTACACAGGAAACAATACCCCATTTGTGTAGCATATTCCATAAACTATACAAAAATGCCAAGGACTCAGTTTAAATAGCGCCCTGATTGACATCGGATCCTCAGTATTTTCGTGCGGGCAAGCTTACGTGGCAATATCGACAGTGAAAAGTCTTCGTGGCGTGCATCTCATTAACGCTGACTTCAGTAACATCAAAGCTCAGAAGTCCGCTATAACCGAGTATAATCGTCTGAGGGAAAATTTCCGACCAGATCTGCCTCAAATAAATTACACAAAACCAACGGTGAGAAAGCGTAAGGACAGAGAATGAATGGGCTCTGCAGGAAACAATAGCGGATGTCCAACAAATGGAGTGGAAAAAGATTCATAATGAACTATTAACCTACAAAAAGAAATGATAAAGCGTATAATAAAAAACATAATACAGCTTTGAACTTCTGTCAAAAAGTTTATACACGCCAAAATTAGAATGTATGTCCTGTAACAAACTTCAAGTTTGGAATCAACTTAGGGATCAGAACCGTTGTATTAACTTACATACAGCACACATGTTTGTCAGCAATGCCTTGTTTCCACATGCGAGTTCAGTGACCTCTATGTCAGTACCATTACTCCAGAAATAAGTGCGCTTTGACTCAAATTACACGAAAAAATGTAAGTTATTACGACAAGCTCACAATAAATTCCTTACATGAAAGGAGAGAAAATGCTCCAGTTTGGAAACTAACGAATTCTTGAAATAAACCAAGTGCTAATGCTAACTATGCACATGGGGTGTAACAGTAGACTAGCCTCCTCGTGGTTCACCCTGGGCAACGTGGCAAAGCCGCGGCTGAACAGTCTACATCTCAACTGGTTGCTGGACTAGCAGCTTCATGACAAAGCACAATATTGTAAACTTCAAATAGTTCTTCTCAGACTCTTCAGTAAATTGATTTCCCCATATTTATTTACAATCCCAAACATGAAAAATTCTGGCACATATATGCGGCTTAATTACTTTGCTCCTGATGAAGTTACACGCTTAAGAATCTTTCAATGAATAGAAATCAGCAAGTTCAACTAATACCTTAAATTTTACTTTGTTCCTATACTTAGTTTGGAAGATATTAGTAATTTATTTGAGGTGGTAGTTAAATCAGCGGCAATCCGCATTGCTCGGATAAGGCGCACAAGCATTGTTTTCAGAAAGTGGGGCATTTTTGGTAATGTATATTAATGTATTCAATTCTGAAATGTTCTTATTCGCCGATTTTCAAATGGAATCATTACATTTGAGCGGTGATTTAGAATAAGCGATAAACTTACAAAAAGAAATGAGATCCCACAAAAACAATTCTTGTAAAAAATAGGCCAAGTCTCGTGTTCGTGTAGTGACAAAAAGTTATGAGATCTTATTCTGAGCCCAGTCTACACTTTACAGTTGTATTCACTTCACTTTATGAAACAGAATGGTTTCTCTCGGTGTCATAGATCGTTTGTTCAGAATATTAAAAAATGTCTGGTGATTTGGCCATTATGCACATTATAATTTTTAATGAAATTATGGGCATAATGCATACTTGTCAAATTCGAAAAAGAGTGAGGGATATCTTGGCTTTTTTATAGGTTTGATGAAGCAGCACCATTAACTAAAACATGGCGCGCTTATGGCCAAGTCAGCAGAATTTTTTAAATTCTAAACAAACGATCTATGACACCGAGAGAAACCATTTTGTTTCATAAAGTGAAGTGAATACACACTGTGAAGTGTAGACTTGGCTCAGAATAAGATCTCATAACTTTTTGTCGCTACACGAACACGAGACTTGGCCTATTTTTTACAAGGATTGTTTTTGTGGGATGTCTCTTCCTCGACGGTGGTTCCTTAAGTCCTTCGTACAGGGAACCAATTTCACTTCTTATCTGCAGTGATCATAAAGGCAACTCACTGATACCAACATAATACTTGTCTAGTCTAGTCGATTCACGTTTTTACAAAATAAGTCCGTAATAAACTTAAAGACACTCTTCCCGTTGAATCAAGAGTGACCGGGTAGGAACGACTCTTTCGCCATCTTGTCGCTGCCTCGTACGAAAACTTCGGTGCACATTCTCCTCTCTGTCGACGTACTCTTCCCACTAATCCAGGCTGCCGTGATAAATCTTCTCTAGATGATTTGCCGACAAAGTAAACAAAATTGCAGAATAATTAAAATCAATCCTTATTGCAGAATTCTTATTGTTTTCTGGAGCACCTAAAAAAGTGATGAATTCCGGGCTGCCTCAAAATCGTATTTGTCAAAATATTCCAGACTCGTTCTGAATGCTAACCTTAAAATAAATACGGGGTTTAACACCCTGGTTAGGATGTCTTACAAAGTGCAAACCATAAAAGATCAATTCAGAATAGAATTCCATTAATGAAAATTCTAGTAATAACGTAAGGTCGAGGGACTGAATGCTGCTTTCCCTCCCAGTAAACATTAGGACAGAAACACCTGAGAATACTTATTCTTCTGTTAGTTAGATCGGAGAACTAAGAGGCTGAGTATGACATGACATTAATTTCAGATATTTAAAGTCGTATCGGCAGTATTAAAAAAGCATTTCATGTGTTTACATATTTTCTTCAAACACGCATTTAATTATAAATTAATTAATTATGTGGCACTGTGCCGTAGCAGCTTCTTCAATTAGAATGTGAGGTATCATACATTTAATGAAAGTAGGGACACTCCATCTTTGATTAGAGGCACGTAAACCGCATCATGTTGGCTGTAAGTAAATAGCGCCGTAAAGCCAGGAACGTCTAGGGAACACGCGCCGTGCATTTGGCTCCGGCCCAAAGGTTGAAACCACTAAACGAAATGAAGCACTTCTTCTACATCAAAGCCAGAGTCTACACGCGGCGGATTCCTCTGCTAATTGGTGTATTGTGATCAACCTAGTTCTGACCTTTTCCCCATTGATACGATATATTATTTAGGAGAGGGAACCAAAACGTTTCTGGAATGTGCTAGAAGGTAGTTTTCACACCCTAATTTCCGTATGTTAGAACCAATGTGTATGCCCTTCTTTCTTTATAAGCTATACACATCTCAACATAAATAAATTTGTAAGCAGGCTACGTGCGTATTTCTTTTGTTACCGTATCACGCAAAAACTAGCCAACCGATTTGGAAGTAGTTTTTACAGCTTAAAACCTCATAGTTGTGACCCCGAAACTGAGCAAAAAATGATAATCTGTTTGTAACCAGAACAGATAGGTGCCACAGATTGCACTGTATCAAAGATAAACACTTCTTTTCTTAACCTTGAAAGACATCCACTTAATACCACAGTTTTCACTGGCAAGCACTCCGCTCTTTAGATTCTGCTTTTGACTACGAAACTTTCGTTATTTCTTCAGTTTCCTGAAATACAGTGTGTTAGAAATCCGAAATCAAAACTACATCAAAGATCAACAGACTAATAAATTGAGATATTTATTTCATGGTATAGGTTACAACTAAACTACAAAACAAACCTCTGATAGAATCCTAACCAAAGTTTCTACTTAATATAGATACTAAATCTTAATCGCATTTATGTAGAATATTTCATCTTCGTATTAAAATACCTAATTTTCACTTAGATTACTGAACATTTGATTAGTTAATTTCTTAAATTTTTTTAATTGCATTTCGTTCTCCGTCGATTAGGATAATATTTATGTGGAAGATTTCCTCTTCGTAGTAAAATGTCTGATTTTCACAATACTTTAAAAAAAATTTGTTACTTTATTTTTACATATTACAAAACTTTAAATATACGTAAAACGATAAACGATATTTGTGCTAGCGGGAGGAACTAAACTTCTTGTATGACATTTATGGTTTTTCCTTCCAAATTCAACCAGTAATAAATAAAAATCAATTTGATTCACAAGAGTGAACCAGCTGGGAAAATGTTAGTTGCTAGTAAGCTCGGTAACGATAAAATGATTCACCTGGTCTGACTGTCGCTGATTGTGGGGTTATATGAGATATTAAAGTAGATTTCATTTCTGTTTTTAAACTTATTTGAATCTAAGTATTGCAACATTAAAAATTTGTTCTGGAATTTTATACAGGGAATTAGGTTCTGAGGCGTACAGTAAATACATCTTTTAGACAACACCATTGCTCTAGCTGTAAACTATTGGACCAATTATAATCAAACAACAAACATTTTATAGCGAATAATTATTCTTTTGCACGTAATTGTAATAATTTAAAATTTGTTTAAAAAATCAAATATCAAATACAGTTTTTTGGATTGTCATAATTTTACCAAAAACTATTCCGCTTAACCTATATCTTGTTTTAATGAACTTACTATAAAACGAAAAAACAGTATTAAATAAGCTACGGCTGTTTGTGTTGGATATCTGAAAATTATTGATTGTTTTTTAAATTTTTTTAATGAAGCATTAAGGTTTAATATACGTTCCTTGATATTAACTCAATTTTCGTTGTTGCAGGAACACCTCTGACTGTCACGGTTAACATATTGATAAAGAGCATGGGAGAAGTCTCGGAATCAGGACAGGTAAACAACCAGCACACTATGTATGTACTCGCACTTTAAAATTTACAACATTACTCGACATGTATCATTTTAGCCGTAAAAAGTGCTTTCATTGACCAGTAATGGATTTACTAAGAATAATCAATGAATTTGTTACGAGAATATCTTTAATAATTCTATTAAAGCTTAGGAGAATTGAGGAAGGAAATTCTGATAAGTTTTTTATAAAAGTTTTTTTCTGTAGTGCTAAATAAAACTAACTGGATTGTAAGGTGCATGTAATTGATATTTATTTGTTCATATCTGTACCATTAATTAAATTGCATTAACTAATATGTTACGAATCGGCACCATGGAGGAAGGAAGATAGTGGAGGCGACGCTAGGGACCTTCACCACGCACTGGACATTGCTTGTCCGTAGAAAAACGGGGAATAGGCACAAACACCTCAATGCAATCATACGACAACCGTGGCACCGCAATTTGATGATGAATTATTATGTAACTCGACGAGACAAATAATATATATATTTTTTTAAAATATACTTCTTAGTTCTCGAGATATACTGTCTCAAATGTGAAGTGTTTTGGGTTGAAATTCAGAACAAAAATTTCCCCAAAGCAAATTTGATAATAGATTCTTATGTAATACGGCGAGACGAATTGAAAGTAAAGAAATTTTTTTTCGATATCTCGCTTAGTTCTGTACATATGCTGTCTCCAAAAGTCAGAAACTTAAATGGGAATAGTTACGTCGCGATACGCGATACACGTTGTGCCCCTAACATGGTGCTCATGAAATTACTAACAAATAATAATAAATAAATTGTTTGTCGCTTCTGGTGCAGGTTACATTTCAATCTACCAACATTTCCATTAATTTAATTCATAAAATAACGCCAATACAACTGTATTATGTAGGTTTATTGCCGTACGCGTTTCGCCTCTCCTCGAGGCATCATCAGCGACGAATCTATTTTAACATTTACATTTTATTTACAAACTTATTTGACATAACGCTAAATTGATATATTTTCTTATTATTTACACTTACTATTTACATTAGTGGATTTCCGGATAGTAACCACCCATCTTTGCTTTCTCTCCAAAGCATGTTTCCGTTACCGGTACGGCCATTTGTATTTGCTGTTCTGTACACGATATAAACATTGCGTCTTCTACAATTCGCTTGTTTTTGGTGGCCATCTTATTTCCTTACTGTCAAAGGCGGTGATGCACTGACGGCGCCAGATTTGAAATTGCGTGGGAGATTTTATATCTAATTTTATGTAAGTGTGTGAGTGCATGTATGTATTTGTTAGGTTTATTTCTTTACTGTAGGGTTATTGTATGTTTACCAGTTTGAACAGTGTTTGGTTTGTTAAATCGTGTACAGAACAGCAAATACAAATGGCCGTACCGGTAACGGAAACATGCTTTGGAGAGAAAGCAAAGATGGGTGGTTACTATCCGGAAATCCACTAATGTAAATAGTAAGTGTAAATAATAAGAAAATATATCAATTTAGCGTTATGTCAAATAAGTTTGTAAATAAAATGTAAATGTTAAAATAGATTCGTCGCTGATGATGCCTCGAGGAGAGGCGAAACGCGTACGGCAATAAACCTACATAATACAGTTGTATTGGCGTTATTTTATGAATTAATTTACTCAGCAACTGCGGAAAAAATGGCCTTCAACAACATTGCATTTCCATTAATATTGACCCACAAAATTAATGACATAGACACACCAAAACAAATGAAATGCATCGCGAACTACATTTCGGGTAACAACAACGTTTGCTTTATCACGTTTCGTAGTTTGCACGGCACAATTTATCACAATTAAACTGAAACTAGACTAAAGCATGCAGAACACCATGTTCACTGTATCGCGATGTAAACTTGGCCCGCTTTAATTAGACTTTCAACACTTGTTTACAATAAGGCTAGCCTTTCATGTGCAAAGTAGTAACATATGCTGATTGTCTATACTACACCAGCAAATATTTGAGAACGACATCATCCTATTGAGAACAATGAATAAATTTATAGCGATAGTCCCTACTCTTGCAGTTACCTGACAAACCTTTCAAGAACAATAATTATAATGTGACTTACTTATGAAACGTTAATCCAAGTTGTTTCCTATCTCATTTGTTTTGTTGTATGCAACACAAGCTGGTATTATAAAAAAAAATGAATATTAGAAAATTATATGATCACAGCAGTGAACTCAATGCTAACAGAGCAATGTTTTGGGGTTTGTGTTATGGCACCGCGCATGCGCAATAGGAGCCAAGTGTCTACAGGCGGCTTTAAAGATTTAGCGTTATTTCGCCTCCAATCTCTTCCTTCCTCCAAGCGCGGCTCAGTGTGTGTAAGTAATATCTGATAGTCGAATTGAACTAAACATTCAGTTATTTCGGGGCAGTATTTGAGTTCAAGAATTACTAAATATGTTAGGGAAGAGTGAGTGCTTTGTTTGTTGGAACGTGCCAGATAAACCTGCAATATTTGACAGTTTATGTTCTTCAAGAAGAGAGTTAATTCGGCGATTAGTGAACTCTTAACTCTTACATTTGAATGGATAGTTTGATAATTCAAAGAGTTAGAACTAATTTCAGATAATTTTTCCATGAATATGGAGTGCCGGCTGTTTGTAGTTCCTTGAACCTTGAAGTCTTTCATCTGTCAAACTAGAACGAAACAAAATCTGAAAACTATTTCGGCTCCAAGAACAATTTCTATTGATTCTACAAAGGTTAGAGCGCATAGGAAGAGGGGAGAAAATGCGCGCATCCAAAACGACTACCTAACAACATAAAAGCTAAAGTCTAATAAATGGTTCTGCTACAACGTGGCACAAGGTTTCTACTCTTTTGTATTGTAAACACGTGTCCAGACACACTCGACGCTTCCTACCATACTCGTAATATTTTCCTTCAATAAAAATTATGCTGATCAAAAATTGACCACGGTGTGTGACATTCCTATTTTGTTTAGCTACCTGTAAATGCTCAAGCTCAACAATTTCTTTGAGTAGGCCTGTATTAAGACACTGCTATACTGCATACTACAGGGGTACAACTGGTTTAAGTTGGCATCCCTCCGACATTATTTGGGCTATCTTAACTGCCGTTTCTACGCGGTTTTCAGTCATCTACTACATAAAAGTTCTACAAGCAGAATAACTTAAAACAGCGATATGTGTGCTTTCGTTTTATAAGAAAAACCAACTTCATCAACGGTAAACTTTGTCTTGATTACTTATCGCTTGTGAAGATGAAGCTGTATTGCAAATACACATGGTCTAACCAACCTTTTGATTATTTTACTCTGATTAATACCCTTGAGCAAATGACGCACTTTATATGCAGCTTCAGGTAGCAGATGTTGTTCGGTTTTTTAGCATTTCATTTGTTTTACATGAGTGAGGGAGCTGGCCCACTAAACAATCCTATACCTGGAGGACCAGGGAATTTTTTTCAAGGTTTTCTTCCTTTAGCTAGTTTTGGTACACCTCGTTTATTTTATTCCCCGGTGCCCATCTGGTGGGCATTTCCCTTTCGACCACCTTGGGAGACACCCCCAATGGGGAAATAAGCAACTCAACATATTTAAGAAGTTGAAAGCATTAGAAATCTATTTCTTAAGAATTTCAAGGAAACAAAAAGTGAGGAATACCGAAACAATAAGGCTAATGGAAATGTATTAAGGTATATAACGGAAAAGGTTGGAATGGTATGGCCATGTAAGAAGAATGGAAGATATCAAAATCTGTGCAGGAATGCGAAGTTCAAGGGAGGAGTAAAAGAGGAGGTCCCATGTGTCGCTGGCCCCAAAATGTACAAACAGCAATAAGAAGTTTTGGTGCAGAAGAGAATGAAACACAATACCAAAATAACGAAATAACAGGAGAAATATTTTGAGAAGATAAAGTTGGGTTCTGTGTTCCGAGCTTTTTTACTGTTTCGTTGGAGTATAACCTATTTGGTGAGGAAAATCCCTTGATAAAATAAGGTAGTAGATTACAGTCGCCAGAACCAAAAGGTGTAATTAAAGTAATGAGTTGCTTTAATCGTCTTTTGCCGTCGTACTACAAGCAACTTGATAAGAATTTGGTTGCATGAAATAACGACTCCGAAGAATCACTTTTCACTATGTTTATATTTTTCGCGAGCTCTACAATAACATTACACACAAAACAGGCATCAGCTCGACCAAAGATAGTAAACACAATCATACAAATATTCAAGCAGTTCTAACTTTATATTAACGTGCAACTCTCTGCTCAACTAACTAACTCGTCTCTACCGCTTGTTTATATAGACGCTACAGAAACATACAGAATAATTCAAAGAGTTTCAACCGACGTTTCTCGAATTCTAACAATACTTTAACAATTAAATCCATACAAAAATAATTACAAATTCTACAAAATCACTCCCAATCATCAGAAAAGATCTTGAAATTAAAGTTATTACTGTTTACATGCATTAATACCCAAAATTATCAACATAAACCAGTCCAAACCGTCCCAAATTGTCATCCAAACATGGGAACTCACATCTAAATTTGCAATTACAACCTTTTAACTAACGATTCATACATAATACTGTCCTTTACATATTTTCTCTCCATAAAACAATGATAATTTACATAAAAAATATACAAAAATTCACAATTAATCACCAAAAATATATCCAAATCGCTAATTAATCACCTCCCAGATTGTTATACATAAATATTCAAATAACATTTTATGCAAGGGCTATTATAAACTTTAAGTTGTTCTTATTTGCTGAATACGGAGCTGTCTGAAACTGGCTAACATGTTTGGTTGTAATCACGGTGCAGCCAGAATCTTTTAAGGGCTTTCCTTTGTTCATATAATATACGCCAGCAAACTCTGTGGCTCGGATTTCACGTAGGCTCATGACAGAGAACAAGTACACGGTAAATGGAAACAGTCACTTTGCGGCAGAACAACGCTCTGAGATCTCCCGGCCCACAACGCCATACACATTTACCTTTTTTTTTCTAGCAACGATGGCATAATCTGCAGTAGTTGGAACCGTACGTGAAGGATCAAATTTGGGAATACTATGACCTGTAAGCACATCTTGCCTGGTTATGTAAGGTAATTCTTTGAAATAAAACTTCAGGTATAAGTATTCGCGTAACTTGGATTATAGTCTTGCTGGCTCCCCAAACAGTTCAATGTGATTATAAACAAGGGGTTGAACAACTTTGTTTTTTCTGTCATCAGTTTCTCGACTGGTTTGATGAAACACTCCATCTGTTCCTCTCTTGCTGCTCTAATCTCTTCATCTTAACCTATCCTTTACAACTTACATCTTCAATTATCTGCTTCATATGGCAATGAGGATCAAAATTTTTCGGTAGTTGGCACATGCATTATGCGGTTAGTACAACAGTTCAACCTGTACAAAGAAAAATCTAAATTCCTTACATCATAAACAGTTTTTCATGGTCGGAAAGAAATTTTAATATGTCTCAGACATCTGAATGAGATTTTTGTATTCTGCAAGCGGCTGAACGAGGTAAAGAACATGTACCGTTAATAAGCACAGGCGACTGGTGTGTAGTTATGAGATTGGTAAGATACGTGCCCTACCCGTGCGAGAATCGAATTTGTCAGATTCTAGGAATGTTATGTCACTATCTGAATACGAAATGTGTAACTAAGTGTGTTTTTGTTAGGAGACCACGTTGATGATTGCGGGAAACCTAAAAACAGCTATCACGACGCCCGGTACACGGGAACCAGGACTCGATTCTACCTGATGCAGTATAGTTGCGCCTTAACGATAACAGCCACACCAAGGCTAAAAAGTTAATATACTTAAGTCATTAAGAACGTAAATAGTATTAGATCCCTCGGTTATGTTATACAGAAAATCCGTGTGTTACGTGTTTTTGGTTAAGAATTTAGAAAATAATATTTTCACAAAAAATATGTGAAATCCGTTCTTAGTTCTATAAACTAGGTATTCCAAGTACGAAAAATTTAAAACAATTAGTTTGTGAAACTGATCGAAGAGTTATAGAGGAGTTTGTAATCTGAGAACCGACCACAATGCTCATTTTTACAGTTAACGTAACAAGTCCTGTTTAGCCTGATATTGTGTAAAACTAATAAAATATCATATGTATATGAGGTATTTTGTCCTAAAATAATCGCCTTTAATTTCTTAACGGAATGTGTAATTAATTTAAAATTTAATGTAGTTGAAGACAATGACAGTAACTCCATTTTCCCGGATCTGGAACCTGGTGGGTGAGCGTTGAATCTCCGACTCTGCATTCGGGAAGGTGCGGGGCAATTCAGATCCCCTCCTGGGTTTCCAGAATTCGTATTTTCGTGGATTTGCCAAAATCATTTCAGGCTAATGCCCAGATTGTGCCTTCAAAAAGCCAGGACAAAATTCCTTTCCGTTCATCATTGTAACATTGACGAACCGTAAAGCAAAAAAGAAAAGTAACCCACAGTTAGATGATTGGAAGCATCGCTAGGCACATGAATTTAATGGTAGCTTCACAAATGACTCTTTATCTTCGATACAAACTGTCAAGTAACTGTTGGAACTATTAAGTGGATTTATGGGGCGTCCATAAATTAAGTGATGTGAAATAAGGGGGGCGGGCGGTGAAATCTCACCAAATATCAACAAGGAGGAGGGAGGGGGGGGGGGTAAACGGAAATCTCACGTGAGGTTTTCGAAATTTTTTAGTAGAGCTAAAAAAAAGTCTACAAATGGCGCGAAAGTCGATTTTAGGGCGGTATTTCACCGAAAAGTGGTGGTGTAATCAGCTTTGGAACGGTGAAACCTAAAAAAAAAGGAAAAAAAAGGTCTCAAAAAGTTGCGAGGGGCGATTTCTAGGTAGGGGGTTTCACGGACAAAATCTCACCATAAGAAGAGAGGGGGGGTCGGACCAGATCTCACGAAGTCTTACCAGAGTGGGGGGGCCGAAGATCCGAAAAAACACCTCACGAAATTTATGGATGCCACCTTATATAAAGTACGGGGTTGCAGAACATATATATTCGGGAGAATATTCCTCATTATATTGTACTTTTTTCCTTTGTGCAGATCGTCTCTACCGCTGTCATATTAGTGAACCCTGGTGTTGCAGAGCTACACGATGGACTGCTACTTCCGGCAGGTGTGGACAGACCGCCGCCTGACGTTCACGCAGCCTGGCCTGGAGGAGTTCACGCTGCCCTGGCTGTTCCTCGACCGCGTCTGGAAGCCCGACACCTCTTCATGAACGGCAAGCGCTCCTACCTGCACCGCATCACCGTGCCCAACAAGTTCCTCAGGCTCAGAGAGGACGGCAGACTCACGTACTCCATGAGGCAAGTCGTCTCCAACCACAGCAGATGGACAATCTTCCATGTACAAATGCCTGAATTGGTCGGAGTGTGTACAATAATAGCTCAGAAAATCCAAACACATATGTGTAAATAAATATTGCTAGGGGGTAATTCATAATTGGATTCGGAAGGTTCGCGTAGGCTTTTTTTCCCTTTCATTCGGACTTTACATCTCATAGGTATTGGTGGCATTACGTCAGCTTTCAGAATTCAAAAAGCCGTCCACGCAAACCAAAAAATGGACTGCCTCAAGGAAGTGTTCTTGCTCCAGCTTCATTTGACATCTACACGAATGATCAACCCCTGGACAACCGTTGTATGTCCTTTATCTTCGCTGCTGATCTTGCCCTATCTGCTCAACATGTGAATTTTGAGGCCGTTGTGGGTAGACTTACAACAGCTCTTGTATCCCTTGTGACCTAGAATGGATCAACTCTGTTGCACAGTGAAAATCCAAAATACCTGGGCGTAACTCTTGATAGAGGCCTCACTTTTAAAAGCCACTGTCGCAATGTCAAAATGAAAGTATCAGCACGCAACAACATCTTAAGCAAGTTGACCGGATGTAGCTGGGGAGCTAACCCAACCGTCATCCGCACCTCTGCCTTAAAATTATGCTACTCCGCAGCAGAGTATGCATGTCCTGTGTGGCAAAAACCCAGCCATGCTAAGACAAGTAGACGTTGCGCTCCACAGAAAATGCCGGCACATCACAGGTTGTCTCAGACCATCGCCTGTGAGCAAAGTGGAGATACTAGCTGGTATCACCCCTGGAGATATACTCCGGGAAGTTGCCACCAGCGTGGCAAGGCTTAAAGTGATTGAAGACGTCCAACACCCTCTACATGGCTATACACCAGCGCCATCGAGACTAAAGTCCCGTTGAAGCTTCATGCGAACTTCAAAGCCACCAACTGGAGCTCCAAGCAATGAAAGAATACTGGCTTGAGAGAAGAGATTACAACAAGGGTTCGAGTGGATCAAGCCAAAAGAGGATCTACCACCTGGGTGTGAACAACGATGGCTAAACAGGCTTCGAGTTGGAGTTGACCGCTGCAAAGATACACTTGCCACTTGGGGATACCTGGGAGAACAGCCAGATACCACATGTTCGTGCGGGGAGAGAGAAACCATGGTACATTTGGTGTCTTGTCCACAAATTGGAATAAATGTATCTAAATTTGATCTCCAATCAGCTGCTGACAAAGCCATCGCATTTGTAAAAAATCTACCGTATATTTGATGCTGTCATCGACACGAGAAGAAGAAGAAGGTGGCATTAGAGACAGGAGATGATATAGGTCTTGTATCGGGAAGGAATTCAACCATGACTGTTTTGAAGGAACCATCCGCTAGAGTGTTTTCGAAAAACGAAATCTTGATGGTCGGATGAGTTATTAGAAGCGTGTCCTTTTCAATGTTGGATCCGAGCGTTAGAGCTCATCCATCGAGCAGGGCTTAAGCATGCTGAGATGCTGTATAAAATTTGGTAGTGTGATGAAAATATAACTGCGAGGGGGATAAAACAAGAATTTCTACTTAGATGGTTCTCACCGTCAGAGTGAGGGAGTAGTGGACGCAGATAGTAACAGCAGCTCTGCCAGTTGGAGCTGTGTGACGATATCATGTACGGACTAGTCACGTCTTAGATTCATCGTTATAGCTGTTGTACTGCGGTTGCACATTGGCTACACATTCCAGATAATACGATGGAAGACGATTAATTTTCGCTAAATGTTTTTCATAATTTATTTTCTGTTTTACATTTTGTAAGAGGATGACGGTGGAGTTCGATGGTTTAGTAAAATAATTATCGTGTAAAATATGTTAAACGCCTTACTTCAAATAAATCGGTGATTTTAGATCACCCTTGATGCGTTCCATTTATGTTTATAATAGTTTCAAGCCAGTTTTCCATCACCTCCTTGGAGAATGGTAACCTCCACTTCAAAACTAACATTTAAAACCCATAGCAATACAAAATATATCAGTAGAAAGTTTGTACTGTTCACAGAAGATGCCTCCCGTTTTGACCATAAGATTCTCTTTAATGATTTCTGTCTTCCGCAATACGTCAGGTGTAGGCCAGGATATGAATAAGTCGGTGTCATGGAACATGACAATCGTCCATCAGCGTAAGCCACAGCTTACCTCAAGCGCTCTTTAATGCTGCAAAACATGTCCTCGGTGAGGCTGCCAAGACCAGAGGCACCACCTCGTGGAATGAGGTGGCTTCCTGAAGCACGCGATGTGGTTGCACATGGAATTTGCTTCACTGAGAGGTTAGAGGACGCGAGAAATTGCGAAAGGAAAGTTACTGCATTTTTATCGTCTTTTGTATGAGAAAGAGAAAAGAAAAAATATAATTGTTCAAAATTTGATTTATTCGTCCTCGATTGTTGGATTCTCCTGAAGCCGTTGTGAGTACTTTCAAAGCAGTATCGCTCAACGTTTGAAAGTTGCTATTATAATTACTATACTTCACATACC
Source organism: Vandiemenella viatica (assembly GCA_031002005.1). Lineage (NCBI taxonomy): Eukaryota > Metazoa > Arthropoda > Insecta > Orthoptera > Morabidae > Vandiemenella > Vandiemenella viatica. The sequence continues at coordinate 264,580,613 of CM061920.1, forward strand.
TCAACGTATTATTTACTCCCGTTATCAATAAAGTACTCACTTTTCACCCATAGAGTGGTATGTTCTTTCAGTCTCTGCTTAAAATTGTAATGATTTTCTTGTTCACGACTCTGAAACAGAGACGTTGTGCCGCGTCCTATTGTTAAATACCAACGTTTCGGCATATCTGCTTCGCCCTTTCTCTAGGACGAGTTTAAATTCATTTATTACGGCTGCGGAATCTTTCGATTATATCAACCTTGAATTTATTACCCAACGACATACTACACAACTGAATCTCTGGAACAGCGTGAGAGTACGTGTTGAAAGTTGTTCTTGTTTTGTTTTCCAAAACTAGATCTGAAGACCGGCGTCGATTAATTTCCGAATTACGATTTTGTCAGAAAGTATGAGAAAATTGTAATTGTAGGATGCAATAAATTTTGATGTCGTATTATTCGTAGCTGTATCACTATAAGAATATTTACGGAAAAAAACTATTTAATTTTAGCTTATCAGAAATTGAAAAAATCCGAGATTAAAGAGGAATCTAATAATTAGGTAATTCTATGTTCGATCTATGCAGAACGGAATGAGAATCTTGATTAGAATAATTTTCCAAAATCGGAAGGCGCAAAGGAAAATGGAGCGCTATAGCCGACGCTCAATGTTGATTCAGTACTGAATATTGTATTAAAAATTTTGTGAAATTGTATTCTGGGTGGGAGGTATAAAGCGGATCGAAAAAAGAAATAATTATTTTTTTTCCCGTCGTGTACGGTATAGATGTTTAGAGCTCGCAAAGTTGAGAGCTAAGAAATTTTTTAAATTTTAAAGTAAGACATGAGCAGCTGTTATACAGCTTTATTTCAGGACAGCTTGTTTATCGGATTTATTTCAGAAACGGCCTTCCAAATGCACCATATCCTAAACTTATATGAAAAATACCAAAAACAATTTCATATCGTATAGTTTCTACAATGGGAACAAAATAAGCAAAAAAGCCTTTATTTTGTAGTTACTTTGACAAATGTATGTTCGTTTGGGACAACTAGCACCACGTTAAGCCTTTGTTTGGCTTGAATTTGTACACATGATTGTTAGAACTATCGTTGTTAGCCTTATAAGGGAGCTACAGTTGAGGAATACGAACCACAGAAGCGTTCCGGCGCACTCCACATTACAGTAAGCTGTGCCAGAGGTGAAAGTCGGTTTGAGGGCTTATGAAAATTCCGCCGAGACAGGGATTCGACCCGGGGACCTTCCGATCACCAATCAGATGCATTAATCACTAGGCCACCAGAGCGTAATATGTTTATATAATTTTACTGAACGTGTTGTTAACTCGGATATCATGGCGTCTTTCTATATGGATGACAAACCGAAGGATTGCTCTGGCTTTGCGAGCGGCTAGGTGATGCGGTGAACAGACTGCCCAATCTGAATACGTGTCGAGCATTGGTTTTTCCATCGATCGACTACCTTCTCACTTACCACATATGAAATATCTGTTAACATAATTAGAGTACGGAGTCCCTATGCACGATGGTCGACTATCATTCGCACAGTATTTTTTCTATCAAACGTAAACGGTGTTGATTTTCTGCCCTGTAATTTTTGGCAGTTTGTGGAAGCCTTAATTCGCTTAAACATAACTTATATCATCAGTAAAGAAATTTCCTAAAATTCTTCTATGAATCTTGAAGCGATCGGAAGAGTTTCGATTACTTTATCCTGCTTCAGTTCAAAAGTTGTTAAAATTTCCAGCCAGTGTCTGCGTTGATGCTAATTCTGTAGTCTTGGAACAAATTGGAGTTTTATAACTCACGACATTTGGCACCTAGAAAGAGCTTACTGCACCGAAATTACACTTCTGTTGCAAGAATGGATGGAATGTTACCGATATTTAGAGGAAATCAAAGGCAGAACCTACGAATTTCTATTTGATGCAAATAATAAATAACATATCGCTCTTGATTCACTATCATATGTAACTGTGTTATTTCAAGATCGACCTTTTAATTCACCGGAAAAATAGCTTCGGAAGTGAAATAAAATCTATGAAATCTTGTTGAGCCACGTTACTGCATTTTGAAAACTTTTTCTGTATGGGTAATTAAAAGAATATATAAAAAATTCTGTTGAATACAAATTATTTAGTCATACTCATTTCCTGAATATGTACTTTCATTAGATGGGTAAAAGATTTTGTGGACTAAGCGTTAACACTGAAACAAATCGAGATGGGACCGTACAAAAAAAAGTGTAATGTTTTTTTTTTTTTTTTTTTTTTTTTTTTTTTTTTTTTTTTTTTTTTTTTGCGAAAAAGTTAACTGTTCAAGGTCTTTGATTAACATAAACCAAAATTTTTCAGCTGCGTATTTTAACCCATATTGATCCTAAGATTACGTTGTAAATTGAATGAAATGTTATTCTCTTGTGAAAAGATTGTTCCTGAGGCTTACTTACTGTTCAAATTCCACGGGCATCATCTTTAGTCAGTAGTACATTATGTTCCCTTAGTTATATGTGTATATACATTATGATTGATCACACTTAAAGCTTTTCACTCTCTTCAGATTGACCATCAAAGCACGCTGCCCGATGCACTTCAGAAAGTTCCCTTTGGATTTTCAGATGTGTCCTCTGCACATTGGAAGCTGTAAGTACGTGTTTGTCAAATGTTTTAAGCTAATTTAGTACTTAAATACTTAGTGGTCAAATAATGAATTTAGTAGTAACGACAACTTTTGTTTGGAATAATTATTAAAATCTTTAGGGAACGGATATCTTTTGCTGAACATTGACTCTGATCAACAGTTAAACAGAAATGTGTCACTAAAGATTTTCAAATAAAGACACGTAATAATTAGTTCGGATGCTCCATGAAGCAAGTATAAGATAACCTACAGCTATGGGTTAAATGTGCATTGTACTTGCAGAAAGAGATGTTTTTAAGCCATAGATTAAAACGGAATTTGGCACTAATATGAAAAAGATGATCTAAGACAATTATTTTGTGGAACGCACAATTTCATTATACCAATAAAACTACATTGGCAGCCTGTATGACAGTTTGTGATACAAATTATTACAACTGTAAGTTGTAATGACAAATACATTTACAAAACGTCACAGGAATTTTATATTCGTCTGTCTTTTTTAATGAAATTCCATGTTTCGTAGTTTGCTGCTAACGCCATTGTTTATGAAAGAGGCCGAGAACTTTTCGGACAAGGTAGCACTTCACAAAGAAAAAGTCCGTAGATTCTTTTATTCGGTGTACTCAGTGTGTCTAGATGAATACAAACCAGTGTATCTAGATGAATACCAAATAATTTTAGGGAAAGAGATCAAGTTGTATGAATCCAGCATCAAGAAGTCACACCATTACCAATGGTAGCAATACTCCAATTACAGTTAGAGGAATTTCTTTTAGAAATATTAGCGACTTACAAAACCAGCTTACATTAGTCATAGTTAAAACAATTCTGGTATGAAATTGGAAACTGACTTCCTTCTCCCACGAGCCTCCATAGCATCGAAGCTTGGTTACACTGGAATATGCTGCCGTAATTTACATTCAAAACTGACTTTACACACAGGCTTATTGCATCTCCGGCACCGCGTACACGTGAATACCGATTTCGTTTATGTTCCTTCATGCTCTAATGTCCTTGATATCAACGAGACGTAAAACCATAGTGAAAAGTATCCGCTCCTCCTTGAACTGCGATTTCACTTCTATATTTTTCCATGACCTAAGACTAAACATTTTCTCCAAACATTATTGAGAAATATAACTACTTTCGGCGAGAGCTGTTTTACCACGACTGAATAGCTCCACATCGATTCCGTTTAGTAGTTCTGCAGTTGAAATATTTGTGGTTTCTCCAAGTCAGGCGTATCTGTTGATTCTATATCAGTAGGTATCTCTAAATTTGAATCCGAAAGCAATTCTTGTCATATGAATGAATACTGCAACGCAGTATTTTAATAACGACCACAACAATGACAGGGTTTGTGTTAATTTTCGCTATCATCCGAACACTGGTGTTTAAATGACTTAAAACTTTCAATGTAAACATTGGATCAATGGATGCTGATCAAAGGCGGAATGAATATCTGTCGCTGCATGTTCCTCCAGTTTGTAGCACGATTTTTAAATTTTGCAGACTAAAGGAGAACATATATGATTTTCGCACGTTAATTTTATTCAACATTAAGGCCAAAGTCACTTGCCCTCACAGCCCCAGTCCCGTAAATTTATATAGAAGGATAAAAATTAAAAAAAAAAAAATGTGTTACGGGTCCTGCGTGTACGCCACATTACAAAGGGCCTGTTATGGGCAGCAAGGTCTGTTATGGCTCACACGGGCACAAAAGATTCACCACAAACGAATTCTTCAAAACTGAAGCCACCAAAATCTCTCATTACACACCATATTACTTTCCGCAGACCCCCTGGTTTTACCACGCAGCTTCTATATGTATAACGTAGTCTGACGGTACAGTTTTTGGCTGTCATTTTCTCGTAACAAGAAAGATAGGCCGTCACATGGCCGATTTATTGATGTTCTCAGCATCTATGACGATCTTCCTGTTTCTGAAGTCGGTCTTTTTAACTCGCGTGAGTTAAGATATAATAATGGTATTCCAATTAGCTGTACCATAATTCGATATTTACGTTTTAGATGATTATAATTAATCGGTAAAGCTTCTTACTGAGAGATTTTTAAGTATTTTTCCGCAGACGATTTACGAGCTTCTTCCACAATTCTCATCTTGAAGGACTTGCTTCAGGATTACCATACTCTAATCAAGATGTATTTTCTCTAGTTAGGTGATGTTTCGATCCAGGACTTACTAGTAGCATTGACAGATGAACTTCCTACTGAAATGTAATATAAAATTTGCGGTTTATTATAGGCAGCAAGTTAATCATAATTGATATCAATATTAAAAACATCATTTTTCATGTCAGATACTTTACAGTAAAATTATAATTATTTATTGGATAGGTATTGTTAGTGGATTAATATGTGAATAAAGTTTATCGATCATTGATAAGGGGTGTTTGGGCGTGGACAATCACATATTGACGAAATTACCGCATTGCTGGCAGGTAGCGATCTGCTATACACGCAAACCTGCAGGCGTAGGCTGGAGCGGCCATTGCAGGAGGTAGCCATTTCTGATTTCGGACAAGCTTATCGGTAAACTGCAGTCCCCATGGCGGAGTATGTAGTACTGCGAATAGTCCTTCTCGAGCTGTTGTTGCTACGGTTGCCAGTGATGCATTCTCCTTCATCTACATTGTTAATGATGGAGATGTAAAATTGTCATCATGAATCTACTCCTTGATGCAACTGTTTGACCAGATTTGTCGAGGCATAAATTTCATCCATTCCGAAATTAAGCGGGGATATTGACTTCTCCCCGCTGGCGAAAATGTAGCAGAAAACAATTTGTTACCGCGCACTGTTATCGATAGTCGACGTCCGCGAGAAAACACACTTCCAATTTCAACAAATCTGAGGGCTTATTCGTGAAACAGTTTCCGCTATTTTTTACCGCTCTCAATGGCCCTACGTCACTAGCTACTTGTTCACTGCTACTGTTTGTCGAGCTTTACCGCGTTGAAAGTTTCCTTCGACTTTTAAAGGAGCAAGATGCGAAATTTTTATGGCCTCTATTGTAAATTGTTATCTGCTCCAATTGTCCAGCGTCCAGGCTTTCCGTTTGAAAGCACTCTGCCTTTTACTTGTACCAACAAGTAGCTATTCGTCACGTTAACATCTAACAATATCTACAATTTAATTTCCTGATCTTACTCACTCGCTCATCTCGGTAGCTATCGGCTTTAGAGTGGTGTCACGCGTAGCCTTCGGTCTCTAATTAACAGCCACCAGGGATATAATTAGAAGAAATTCGAGGTTGTGTCTATAATTTAATAGCTAAGCAACTGCTACCAAAATAATTGACATAATACATTAAGTATATTTGGTTTTCGTAGCATTTCACAGTTAAAAATGTATAATGAACTTTACGGCCGAAAAAAAACGTGTAACTTCTTTTCAGTAACATGTTGCTAGTGAAAGCAACATATTTTTTTTTTTTAAATTAATTAAGTAAATTACTCATTACTCATTACTTTTGTAACCACGAATGCCAGTTGTCATTCTGGGATGGACTAAATTTCAATTTAATTAAAACTTCTCAAATGTTGTTGCTTGACCAAAGTTTATACATTATAGTTTATTTACTTTTTAAATGTTTTACTGACCACTTTCGTTAGTGGTCTTTGTTCATGTTCACTGTAACTGAGTCATTAGGTTGTTTAAAGAGGACATCAGATCAAATATGTTACCGAATCGAGTATTCTGGCAATTAATTTCATTGGAGATGTTCAACTGTTTGATAACCTGGAACCTGCATTATGTTCATATGACCAACGATTACAATATAAACCTTTTCTCAGCCTCAATAAAAAACAACATGATACTTTCGAAGCAACGGGAATTCTTCAAATTTTGCAGAGTGGACTTAAAGGGTCAAATACAAGTGAAGTTTGTATTTCAGCAAGTTCGAGTCTTCGACCTTTGAAACAATTATACGATAGCGCGATCGTGCCTGTTTAATCGTCCGTATTTACTACCTACGTCTATTAATACTGCTTAGTTCTTCAAGCTCAAGAAATTTGAAGTTTTAATTTAAATTTGAACGCATTTATACATTTATCTTTACTGTGGTTTTTAAATATTTCCCTCACCTGCGCAGTTTGGCTGGTGAAATTAAAGATAACCTCACGTGATTGTGAATTGCAGAGTAGATTTGTTGCTGGTGGACTAGAAGACAGTCACCGCTACGAGCAGGCGTCTTATCTGAGGAGTAGTCTGCTCGTCACCAGCCATTACTCACTCAATTAGCCGGCACGCTGCTAATTGTGCTCCCGCCTGACGCCTACCTGCTGCCTAAAATCTCGTTAGCAGCGCGTCCGCTGGGGGAATGCGACAGCGAACAGAACTCACTCCGCTCCGTCACTGCCATAGGCAGCGCGTCGGGGGAACTGGCAGCCTCCTAACATATGAGATTTCCTGACTTCACCCATTAGGTGACGTAACACGCGTTTCCTCTCGCCACACCCGTTCTTGAAGAGCGGGTGACCAAGTTTCAACTTGCCGAATATTCCACCTCTGTCATTCATCTATCTACAAATGCATACTTCTGAACGTGCTTTCTTACTTCAGATGCCAGTGGTGGAAGTTATGTTGACAGCTTCAAACGTTTCTTATATTACTCGCCTACGGCCGGGAGAAGCAAAACTGGGAAGTTCGAAACGAACGTCCTGACGAGATAACTGTCAGCAGCGATATCAATATTTAACTCCACACCACTAAAAGTCCTCAATATCCTTTGTGTCTACTTGAGTGAATAGTGCATAGCGTGTCTCAGCCAAATCTGAAAATCACACTAAGCTATAGGGGTAAATTCGCATAAACTACTTTGAGATAATCTACGATTCCATTTTTTCGAATGTGTAAAAATTATTGCTTTAATGTCTATTCAACACCTCTACCTGAAAAAGGAATGCTGCATAAATACTGCTATTACTACTAGAGGTAGTACACTAAAATATTAAACTCCGTGAACTTGACCTATGGTACCTGTGAGTATTCAATTTCATATTTTTAAATCATTTTAGCTAAAAATTTGTTTTCACCATTGGTCACTGTTAGCAACTACAGAGTCGAGAGCCAAATTTCTGATACCATTTATTGCTGTTTTTTTACTGTTAGTTATGTTGAAGATAAATTTAAGTTTCTATTTGGATATTTTAAGATGACATACAAAAGAGTAGTTCTTTAAGAAAGGCAAGCCAAAATATTTACATGTTATAAATTTGAACCTTTTTGCGAGGAAATGGTAACTAGACGGTTCATTGGTACTTTAACTATCATATATATTTAATAATTTGTTATGGAAAGACAGAGACACAAGTGGTGTTGTCAAAAACGGTTGAAGGGTCATCAAAAGATGAAGTTATGAAACAGGGGAGGACGTGGGTTCGAATTAGCATCCGGCCATCCAGACTTGGGTTTCCCATGGTTTCCCGAAATCACTCCAGGGAAAAGGACATGGCAGAATTCCCTCAAATTCTTTGTGCCCAGTACTTTACAGGCTCTAATGAGCTCCACAAGGCATAAATCCAGAAAAAAGAAGTCATGGAACACATATTTTACACGAACACATCTGCCGAGTATAACAAAGGCGCAATTTTTTCAGAATTAACACTTTGATTCTTTAGGCATTTTTTATAACCGTTTTAAGAATTCTATTTTTTAAAAATCTGAAGGGTGCTTCATTGCATCCTCTTTAATAGTGTGTGCGGTTTCAAATTGCATAGTTTTGAATGGTATTTTTAACCTCTGGAGAGCAATCCGTATTCAGAATAGTGGATATTTTCAGGACAACATCATACATTGCTCAGATGCCAACGTTATCAAAACTTTTGATGTAAATATTCCTCCGTTGTTCTAGAACTAGAGGGCGACATTTTTGTGGAAGGGAATACTGGTGCTTTTAACAGAGAAGAATTATTATTGTAAGAAACAGAAGTTAGTTTCATTTTCAATGGTGCAGATATTTACTGAATACAGGAAAACTCTTCAATTTCGTACAGGCGAGAAAATCGCCAGAGAAGAAAAAATTATCTTATAATAAAATAAAATTGCGAAACTACTATTGTAACCTGAAAGTTTAACGAAGGTAAGTAAAATAGATTCAACGTAGTGAAGAGTGAAAAAATCATCCTAATTTTACTGTGAGATAGTGCATGTATTTTCTGATGACCTGTTGTTACGTCAGTACTGTCTGATTTATTGCCGGCGATGCTGTTGCCATTGCGACACAGCATAGTCAGAACAGTCCAAGTGGTGATAAATTTCGTGGAACAAACTACCCTGCTTCCTGCAGACCAATGATTCACTCATCTCAAGCTCGTTGTGTAAAGCTAGATTGTATGTATTGCGAACGGATAGTGGATGTTTCCTACTCATTGACGCTCCTCATAGAGGCTCACTTAGTATATAATTTTTTTTTTACTTATGGATTTAGTATATACTTCTACGTCCGTTCACTTTACCAGGATTGTGGTGGTCGCTGGTCCCACTAATGTGCCTATTGCGGCCAGACTAAAATTAGTTGTAATACTACCCACGATGGTGCAAGCTTTTGGGTTTCTGAGAGTGAGTGTTGTGGTTGCAGACGGTTATGGCGAGACGGACGTGCTGTACCGCTGGGCGCCGGCGGACAGCGTGGTGGAGGAGGGCGTCGAGCTGGCTCAGTACGACCTGGTCAAGATCTCCACCGAGCAGGGACTCAAGGTCTCCCTCACAGACGGTCAGTAACTCATTCAACACCATATCACAACGAGAAAAAGATATTGCATCTCACAGTGGTGGTAGCAGCTACAACGTGTTGTTATGCCGAATATCTTTATGTTTACTGAAAAATACCTTTGTGCCGTCTAGACCACGAGAATTCATTCTTCTTTATGTACCGTCCACTTTTGTGTCCACAGTAATGGTGGTTTATAAAGTAAGGAAGTAACTTTGCTCTATAAAATTTATAGCTACAGCAAGTTATAATATATAATAATAATTATGTATTAATTAAACTAAGGAAAAATGGAACTGCTTTAGGCAATATAAATTGCAAGGAAAGGGAAAATGACTGATCACTCACCAAAGTTGAAGGCAGTGACGGGAGAAGAACATATATGATGAACACCCAAATATACACAATATTTCGGCTAGTAAACCTGATTCATGTTGGAGAAAATGAGTCATGAGGCTCTGGAGGTGTTCACACGCCGAAGGTTGCTACATGACTGGGTGGATTATCAATATGGCGGTGGGACTGAGAAACAATATATAAACATGTAATCGCATATGGTGGTAGAAATAATACTATACCCAACAAAGGGGGGGGGGGGAATTAAGTAAATAAATAAATAAATATGGACGGGTGAATATTGAAGAAAAAAAGATAATTAGTTAAATGACAATAATGCTACATTTTCTCCAACATGAATAAGGTTTAATAACCGAAATATTGTGTATATATGTTTGTTCGTGATATATGTTCTTCTCTCGTCACTGCCTTCAACTTTGGTGAGTGATGAGTCATTTTCCCTTTCCTTGCAATTTAATCATATATTAAATACTTTATGTCGAACTTTCGATGAGTTTGTCAGAATAAATCTTTATAAAACAACTTTCTGTAGTTAAATGTATCTTTTTATTTATACTTTACACATATAGATGTGTTAATTCTGATGAAATTGCATTTAATTAATTAAATTATTAATGAGATCGCTGAGGTTACCATCCCTGTTTGTCTGTTACAGGAGGGTAATATTGAGAAAGGTAAGCGAGCCTTTCTGGGACGAGGCTCCTTTCTGTATGGTCCAAGATAGCGCCATTTTCTTTCACTTACGTAACGTTAACAAAGCTTATGCGCGGGCGATATAAAAAGTATATTTTCAGAAATATAAATTGCTATGGAGAATTTTATTAAAAACATTGACTTTTTTAAAAGTATGATATGACTTAAAAAATAAACTAAATTTAAAAAAAAGTTCGTCACTATCGGATAAAACCTCTGCCACCCTCTATGGAAGCTGGAACGCCCAATAGTGCGGAAGTGACCAGGTTCACAACGACTGAGGTAGACTGACTGAATTTTACAAAAGTTTCTTATGTGTGATGAATAGCTAGAAGGCTAACATTAATTATATTTCTTACAAAAAAATTAAATATGAATATAATATCCATAACTTTACATTGCTGTCTCTTGGCATAAATTAGTTATCATATGTTGAAATTTTACGTAAGATGATAAATTAAGAACACAGAACGATGGACTCATTACTCTCGACCTTATTAAAGGTAACTCCAACTCAGTCTACCAAATAGTTTCCAAAAATATCGTACGGCGCTATAATTAAAAAACACAGCATGGTAAAGAAACGAGGTCAGTATCATGGGAATTTAATACGCTAGTCTGGTACACATCCTCGGGAAAATATAGAAATAGACCAGGTCGAACTGACGGATTTATAATCAGTTCATTATACACCAACCACTCTTAAACTACTACACAGCGAAGAATGCAATAACAACTTTATGGAAGTTTCTTCCACTTTACCGAACCATAAATGTAGCGCACTCAATGTTATTATATCTGACCCACATACCTTCGTCCTATCCATTAGACATAAAACATAGAAGTACTACAATAAAGATTCGTTCGTTAACTTCGTAGCCTTCAGAAATTATCTTATGCAATGAATACGTGGGATTTCTTACTAAAATATAAACGAGGATCTCCGTTGAAGTTTTTGTTGGAAAATGTGAAAGTTTAATTATGTTTGAATCGTAGTGCAGACCTATTTCATAAAGGTCTTCACGGTTCAAACCCCACGTTACAGCTTTCTCAATATAAATAATCTGGAAAATATGAATGTTCCAAAATTGTCGATTCACTAAAAGTTGTAAAACCGGATAGGAAACGAAAATTTGAAAGGAAAGTAACCACAAAATTATAGAAAACTGTAAAAATTTCATATATATTTGTTCACTATCTTACGACTAGAAATTCTACTGTAAATCCATAGCATCCGAAATAAGTAAAACGAAAGTGGGCCACCAGGGTCACAAAATTTTACTTTTTTTTACTTATGGCTTTACGCCTCGTCGAGGTCATTAGAAGCGGGAAAGGACTGGGGACAAGAAACGGGAAGGAATTCTACCATGGCCTTTTAAAGGAAGCAACCCGGCATTCGCTTGGAGTGATTAGGGGAAACCGTGGAAAACGCAAATCTGGATGCCCTGAAAGGAAAGTAGCATTTAACACACACACACACAAAAGAGCGTTCACTGAATGTATTACCATCGAATCAGTCACTAGTGGGAAGGCATAATTATAACAGCAGATTTGTGTACTTCTACCTTCATATATCGCATTGCTTGTGTATTTACTAATGAATGAATCCTTACAACTGTAGTAACTCTTAGTGATAGAACCGTAGAACAAATGTCCTTACTATTCCGCCTATTGTACTAGCCGGCATCATTTTGCAGTAGTGCAATGAAACTACCTGCTGTCAGAGCCATCTGAACCTGTGTTGCAGTGGACCACTCGATGATCAAGGCGGTGTTCCACATGAAGCGCCACACGGGCTACTACGTGCTGCAGGTGTACGTCCCCTGCTTCCTCATCGTCTTCTGCTCCTGGGTCAGCTTCTGGATAGACCCAGACGCAGTGCCAGCACGTATACAACTGGGTAACATTACCAACTGCAGCTACTGAATTTATCACGCTGTCACTGTTTACGGGGCCTGTGCAAATTGTAAAAATACACTGAAGGATGAAACAAAATTATTAATTCCACAACTTATTTTTCGCCAATTACTTGCCGACAGGATGGTGTGGTCTACGTTTGTTACATACCAGCGATATCTGATTTGAGATTAAGAGGTGAATCGTCAGTCTCGGTAACGGGGGTCGCGGTTCGAGTCCGGCCTAGGACATGGGTGGTTTTAATGAAGTGTTGTGTCCGTCCTGTGTTGTCGTGTCACTTGTTATCAACAATAATAACACGAGAAGATTCTATATACACAATGGAGGAATAAAAGAAAACAAAGTTTTTGGCTGAATAGCTATAAGGCCAAATCCATTTTTCGAAGGGGAAAAAATTGTAAATTAAAGTGACAGTGAAAATGATGTTTCTTACGTTATGTTACTGTAGTTTGTAGTGTCCCTTCTTCGAAGTGGACTTTTGGTTCGAATGGGTGAAAACGATGCTGTTGTCATGCACATGATATTCTCTCACGAATCTTTCGCTTGCGCTTTAACTTTTGGAACAGAAGTCACAAGGAGCTATGTCGGGTGAGTAGACATCGCAGTGAAGATGTTAAAGCCACTAGGCGCTAGACAACAGTGGACTAACACTGACCTGCAGTAAAACACCAGAAATATATTTATATCAGATACACAGTAGCTCATTAGAGTGCTGCAAAAGGTTGTTAACAAACAATTACCAGTAAACTATTCTTTTTTATTATTCTTTCTTCGTATCAAGAAGTCATGTATTTCAGTGTTTCCGAATATCATATTTTAACATTTACCTAGATATTGTGTTAATGACGCGCTGATAGAATAGGGCAGCGGTAGATTCAAGTCAGAGTAGCCTCAAAAATTTTGGTGCTGTAAAACTGTTAGTCTTAGACAACGACACATACTCGAAAACAAATTCCTATCAATTTCAACAATTAATTAATTTGTTTTAGTTGAAAAATTTGATAATTGGCACCTGGTGTTTGTACTGCATGGCCAATATCAATTTTGTAACGTTTACGGTGGGTATAAGTGCTTATAGAAAGTTAGCAGCCTTTTTACCTTAAAACTATCCTTTTACGCAAGGTTTTAAATTCTCTGCCTGGTTGGCGAACAAGTTTATTTGGTACGACTGCACTTGAGGGAGGAATTTTCATCCCTAACAACTGGCTAGCACGGAAGAAGACCTAGTAGTATTCGAAAAGCATGGATTAAATCGCTTTGAACATAATGGCAGTGGACCCGTGGCAGAAGTATGATCAAATGGCGACTTTGAGCATCATACACACTAGTCTTCGGACGAAAGGAACTGACGCTGCGATTGGTGTATGAAACTCGACTTAGATCAGAATTTCTTAACTTATAAACAACACGGTGTTAATCTTTGCCAATGCTTGGCTGTAGACCGAAATATGCAGAAATAAATTTTAGGTGAGCGGGGTAAACCCCTGTATTTAGTCGGGCTAAAAAATATCATTTTTGCGTACGATTGCTCTGGTTTCGTGCTGTTGGCAGGCGTGACGACGATGCTGTCGCTGACGACGATGGGTATGGGCGCCCGCGCGCAGATGCCTCCCGTGTCGTACGCCACGGCCCTCGACTGGTACATCATACTCTGCTTCTGCAACGTCTTCGCCGTCATCATCGAGTTCGCCCTCATCCACTACCGAGAGAGGATCGCGGCGCCAATCAGAAAGAGGCTGCAGGAGAGGGCCGATCAGGTGACTTTCACTATTAACAAACTATTTGTAAGGACTTTTAATTCGGTTCCGCATGTCTTCTCCAGGATCAGTTGATCAGATAATTTAAAACTGCATTTAATTAGTCACTGGAGCATAAAAGGTTAGGCATCCTATTCAGTCGTTACACATAAGAATTATACGACACCTCCTTCTAATCTTTGTGCTGCCTCATTATTACTTAACAATTCCCCCGTAAAATGATACGTGCAGTTTGAGCACTAATATGGGCAGTTCGAGCTTTATCGTAATCCGGATGTCAAACCGAACATGGTGATGAGCGATGACGCTCGGGCCTGGCTTTCGGTAGGAGGCAGGTTTAAATCACTGTTATGCCATCCAGACTTTGGTTTAGGGTGCATTACCAAAATAAATCCAGTTGAATGGTTTATTCCTTAATCGTGTTAAATCCAGACAGCAGAACTTTTAACGAAAAATCATTTGTTACATGAAGACTTTCTTAACATTTTTATTTTTGCGTCGTATCAACCTGCTCAGTAAATGTAAAAAAAATAAAAAAATTATTAAATAATTATTTACCATCACTACTTGAATAAGATATCTGGTATTTAGAACTGTTTTATGTCAGTTCTATCTGGCACAATTGATATTAGCCACTGCCTGTAAAGACTATGTCGAGAAAGAGAACTTTCTTTTCAAACTCGATGCAGAGACATTTAGAGTTAAATAACGTAAGCCACTTCTTCCTTACCCTGACTACTGGATATTTATTACTGCAGAAACTCTACAATTACTGTTAAGGTCATGTGTAAATTAATGCATTCCCGTGGCTACACGTTTTTTTAAAGAAATATACACAGCTCTCTAATACCCCTTTTTAATACATTTAAAAGCATTTTACTTTTGTCCCCGTAGTCCATTCAATTAGTTTTTCTATCTGTTGGTCCAATTGCAAAGCATGGCCACCAGGATACGAAAGAGGCTCATTGGTGTCCATTGTGCCATATAAGTTCTTTTTGATGTTATAACGGCTTGACGATTGTCACTGTGACCTACGGAAGTTTTCATATTTGAAAGTCAAGGAAACAGTACTACATATTAAAAAAACAAAAAAAGGGTAAAGAAAACATAATTTCATCGGTCTTTTTAATGAAACTGGACACATCAATAAAGAAATCTGATGTAGTACAAACAAATTTATTTTCACTTGTTTCCATCCCTTCAACTGATGTATCTGCTACCCGTAAAGTGAGTCCCACATTATCCCTCTCCCATTCTCAAGTAATAGTAACACAATTCCCTCACTTCCTTGGCATACCCCTGATCACCCTTCCAATAATGAAGGATTTTGGAACCACTGTCCATAACCTGTCTAGCATATCCTACCCATTTGGTTAATTTCAGACAGTACACCAAGACATAAATAAATTATGTATTCAATAAAATATTCCTCATCCACTTAGATACCACACGAAAACTTTACTTTTTTATCTATAAATCTAATAATTTTACTCTGTTTGGCAGTTATCATCATTCCTTTTCGATACAATAAACTATATATTTTGTTCATTCCCTTCTGCCACTATTTACAATCTTTTCGCCTTAACCTCATCATATAATATTGTGTCACCTGTCTGACTGTAAACCATCAATACAAATGTTGCTAACACAAATGATCCCAATATTAACTTCACCTCATTTAATAACCGTATTTCCTACCCTAACTCTTTGTTTGCTACCTTTTAGCAATTTCTCCACCTGGAAAGTATCTTTTTCATACATCCCAATGGTTTTTAACTTATTTACGATAATTTTATAGATCACTCTGACAAAAGCCTTTGAGAAATCTTATGCTATACTATCAACCTGGCCTGCCTTGTCCAACTACAGGAGATTCACATGAATAAACTCTATTACACCTAGGTTAATGATTTACAAACCACTTTCTTTTCGCATAGAAAATTCCGATGTGGATGAATTCATTAATTTGGCTACAACTGAAGTCAAACTAATTAAGCTATAAATTTGAACGTTGGTCATATTCCTTCCTTTGTTTTGACCATCATAGTACTATTGCGGCCATGTCAGCATTAAATCCCGACATTGAATAGCTAAATACAATGTTACCAGAAATGGAGCAATATCAAAATTACGGAATTGCAAGAAATTTCAGTATTGCAGCCAGTTAAAGACTTCGAGAGGTGACGGAAACATATCAGGTGTTAATTAGATGAAATGTTTCTCATTGAACAGTCTTACGACGAGTGTGATCGACTTATGTTTCTAAGGGGAATAAAAGCTCCAACAACAAATGGAATCTGCGCTTTCACTTGTGTTAAGGTAACGATTATCGAAGGTAGGAAGGGACAGCTTCTGCGCTACTTTAGAAAACTTGCAGAGCACTTATACGCGTAGATAGCTGGGCATGCTTAATCGTTGCAACCTCTTAACAGACGAATTTGTCTACGACCTCAGCATTATTGGCTGTAAACAGAAAATAGTTACGCTTGAATCGTTTTTCAGGTTAGAAGTTTATGTTTCAACCATTACTGGGATGTTTCTAACTTAGAACAACAGTACGGAGATTCTGATTTTACTGGAGGGCATCTTTAGTAGGTCTAAACATTATTAAATACAAAATAAGTAACAACTTAGTGAGTTCTAGGACTCTAATTGTGTATACAGCCACGCAATTTTATTGTAAATGTTGGAAAAGAGTTTACCATTCTTTTGATATCATATATATGTACAATGCTGACTGAAAATTAGTGGCTAGTGACAACTGAGTTGAAATAGTATTTATAAGTCGTTTAATGGCCCATTAAACACATATTCAGGATAAAATTTGTGGAGAGGCCAAAATACAACTTTCCACCTTTTTATAACTGAGAATAGCAATAGTTCTGCTTATACAAGATTGATGCGACATAATATAACGAATTTTGTCTATTATACTTTATACTTACTGTACCATCACGAACTGTAGCCGATCCTTAGCCTCAGCAAAAGTGCTCTGTCTCTGCATCCCTACTCCTCTGTCTCTCCAGCCTTTTGTCCTCTTCCTTGTTTCTTCAATCCATGTTCTGGTGAATTCAATGGCAGTACGACTCTGTTTGAATGGATGTAATGCATGTATCACTCATTCATCTCATGGTAATATCGAACTTTGTCTCTGAGTCATCACTTTAAATCATCTTGCCTATGGAAGATACGAGGGTGAGTCAAATGAAAACCTTAAATTTGTAATAAAAAATCGAAATTTCGCGCCGTTATCCTGTAAGTTGGTAAGCGTGCTACAAGCAGCGTGCAGAATGGCCTGTAGGTGGCAGCATAGTGCAGATGCACAAATACCGTCGCAGTATCAGTATAAAGATGGCTGCCCCACTTGAGGCTTGCACCAAGGAAGAACAGCGTTCTGTTATTCGGTTTTTAGTAGTGAAGGTGTGAAACCTATTGAAATTCATTGAAGAATGAAGGTTCAGTACGGCGATGCATGTTTGTCACAGCAGCAAGTCTACGAATGGAGTAGGAAGTTCGCAAATGGTGTGACTTCAGTGAAAGATGCTCCTCGTCCAAGTCAGGCAGGTTGTGACTCCACAGAACATTGCAGCAGTTGAAGCCATAGTGATGGATAACCGCCGAGTGGCACTGAATGACATTGCAGCATGTTTAAAGATTAGTCATGGTTCAGCACACCACATTGTGCATGATGTGCTCCAGTTTCACAAAGTGTCTGCAAGATGGGTGCCATGGCAGCTGACTCCTGAAATGAGAGAACGACGTGTTGATGCTTGTGAAGAACTTCTTCGGCGCTTTGAACGAGAAGGTAATGGCTTCCTTGCAAGAAACCTGGCTTCACTTCCACCAACCGGAAACGAAGAGAGCGAGCAAGGAATGGCGCCATTCCTCATCACCAAAACCAAAGAAGTTTCGAACAGAACCATCAGCAGGAAAGGTTATGCTGACTCTCTTTTGAAACGAAAAAGGCGTCATTTTGGAGCATTACATGCCTAGAGTGACCATTGTCACAAGTGCATCATACACAGATCTCCTAAAAAATCATCTTCGGCCTGCAATCAAATCAAAGCGATGTGGATTGATGTCATCAGGTGTCCTTTTGCAACATGACAATGCTAGGTCCCACACTGCCCGTACAACAGTTGCAACAATCACAGACCTGCATTTTGAGTGTCTTCCTCATCCCCCATACTCACCAGACCTTGCCCCAAGTGATTTCCATATGTTTGGACCACTCAAAGAAGCAATGGGAGGAAAGAAGTTCCGTTCTGATGAAGAGGTACGCCACGCGGTGCATGAGTGGTTGCGCGGACTACCAAAAGAATTTTTTTCTAAAGGAATTTATGTACTTTGTAAGCGCTGGAGGACTTGATTTGAGCGTGGGGGAGATTATGTTGAACAGTGATACAGCTTTGTACCACTGCTGCACGATAAATAATATTTTAAAAAATGTTAAGGGTTTTCAATTGACTCACCCTTGTCTCGTAATATGATGAAGTCAGGTTTTCTGTGGACGTTAATTTCAAGGACGACTAATGTTGCAAATGTAGGTAGAAATCCAATGGATTTACTACTCTCAGAAGTTAGCCACACGACTGATGACAACGATTTGTGGTCGGTAGAAAGCGTTGGTAAATGAGACCTTTTCCATCAACAGTCTTTATCTATGTATCAGCAGGAGGAGGCTGATAGATTTGTTTTATGTATTACTGTAATTTAATTATGATAATTTTGTTTGATATTAGTGGCCTGCTGACAGAGTTTCCTCTGAGGAGTTTAATGAGGTCGATAATAGTACCAAGAAACGTGGAATAATTCTGTAGAGCGTTAAACGTGGAAGAAATTCAAAAGTAACATTCAATTTCAATTTTCATACCTATGTGAGAGCCACGCCATTTACTGCCAGTTAATCACAGGCAGAGTATTTTGAAGTGTGTTGTCTTTCGACATTTACTTCAACATAATCTAGAAGGAGAAACACTTTGCTTTTGGTATGGCTTATCGTTGGCGTTCTTAGTTTAGAATAGCGAGTGGTCTTTTATGACGGTCAATACCTGTAACGTATTGCCCGAGCGAGTTGACTTCCGGGTTCCTGGTCTTCTGGGCGCGCTCGTAGAACGTCGCGGACAGCTGTCTGAAGCGATCCGTCAGCAGCGGGATGTTAGTAGCCTCGTGCAGAACTGCAGTCGGGAATCTGCTCGGTAAGTGGAGGGCCCGTTTTAGTGCCCTGTTCTGTATCACCTGAAGGCGCCGAAGGTGCGAAGCAGCCGCATAGCCCCATACGGGACAAGCGTATTCCATAATTGGTCTTACCAGGGTGATATAGATGTTTACTCCCGTGGTGGGCTTCAAAAGGCTATTCCTGTTCAGCACAGGGTATAGAGCGTGTAATCTAGCACTTGCCCTTCTCCTGATATCTTGAATATGGGATCGCCAAGTCAGTCGCCGGTCTAGAGTGACTCCTAGGTACTTGACTTCGTTTTGCCACGGGATCGTCTCGTTGTGAAGTCGAAGGGGTGGAAGGTTTTGAGTGCGTCTCTTACTGATTATGATGGCTTGAGTTTTTGTGGCGTTGATGGTTATCCTCCACCGTTTCGCCCAGTCCTCAGTTGATCGAAGGACTTCTTGCAGACGCCTAGTTGCTAGGGCACAGCTTCTGCTTGCCGTACAGTATGCCGTGTCATCGGCATAGGTGGCAGTAACAACTCTGGGAGCGGTAGGCACGTCAGCGGTGAAAAGTGCATAGAGCACTGGTCCCAGTACAGAGCCCTGCGGTACCCCAGCAAGGATTCGCCTCACAGTTGAAGTGGCCTCGCCTACACGAACGCAAAATGTGCGGCCAGTGAGATATGACATAAGGAGCTTTACTAGTCTGCCTGAGAAGCCTTGTTCGTATAATTTGAGTAGCAGACCTGTATGCCACACAGAGTCGAATGCTCTGGCGATATCCAGAAGCACCAGGCCACAGTATTGTTTTTCGTTGAATGCCCTAGTCGCTGCTTCAACCACCCTCATGAGCTGTTGCGTGGTGGAGTGATTGCGGCGAAAGCCGAGCTGGTGATGGGGAATAATCTCGTTCCGTTCGATGTAATGATTTAGCCTCTTGAGCAATAATCGCTCAAATACTTTGCTTATAGACGGCAAGAGGCTTATTGGCCGGTAACTTTGAGTTAGGTGTGGGTCCTTCCCGCTTTTGTGTATTGCCACAACTTCAGCATGTTTCCAGCATTGGGGGAATTGCTGAGTGCGAAGAATGTTGTTAAATATTCCTGCCAAGTAAGTTGACGCTTGCGGTGGTAGATTCTTGAGACAGCTATTGAAGACACGATCATGACCAGGTGCTTTATCTGGGTGAAGTGTGGCTAGGCAGCTCGCAACCTCTTCCGGAGTGATGGTGTCAATTTCTTCCTCGTCGTCCCCTTCCGCAGCCTGCAGATAGGTGTTTAGGCAGCGATGTACCTCTTCTACTTGCAACTGGTCTTCCACTTCCGATGGCCGAAAGTTCCTCTCGAAGGAATCTGCTAGGGCGTTTGCCTTGTCGGTTGGGCGATAGACTGGTCCCCGTTCGCCGTGTAGGGGTGGGATTCGAGATCGCTGCCTAGTGAATTTCTTTGTCTCTGCCCACAGCGTCCCATCACCTGGGGTCAGCATCGAAACACGAGCCTCCCATTCTCTGCTCCGGTGCTCTGCCAGCGACACCTTCAATTCTCTCTGGACTCGGTTTAGCAGTCTTCGCGTGTCGGCGTTCCTCGTCAATCTTCCACTCCTTAGCTATTCGGTTTTTGTGCCGAATAGCCGCTAGGAGGTGGGGCGGGAGCTGGCGTGAAGTGTTCTTGGTGAGGCACCTCTTCGGAGTCGTCGCTGCTGATGCCTCCTTGACAGTGTGCTCGAAGAAGGACAGAGCATAGTCTATATCCTCTGCCGGCCGTTCCGGTAGTGCTGCTGAGACTATCTGACGGTATCTGCCCCAATCGGTTTTCTTGAATTCCGGCTTTTGTTGTGCATTTAGGATTAGGTCAGACTCTAGCTCCACGATGACTGGGCAATGGTCAGAGGACAGCCTGTTAAGAGTGGTTGCCGCGACGAATCCGGTGATCCCTTTAGTGACTGCCACGTCGAGAACATCCGGACGTCCGTGGTGAGCTGGGTAGTATGTGGGTTCTTCGGGTCCCCACACACACATATTGTGTCTGTTGGCGACTCTCCGTAGTATGTTACCTGAAGGGTTGTTAACTCTGCTGTTCCAGTCTGTGTGTTTGGCGTTGAGATCACCTCCGATGAACAGCTTGCCTCTGATGTTTGCCAAGGTATTAAAATCAGCCTCTGCTGTTTCCCTTCTAGGAGGCCGATAGGCAGAAACTACGGTCAGTGGGCCTCTTGTCGTGACCACTTCAATGCCGACAGCTTCAATGTACTGCAGGGGCGGAATGTAGATCTCATGATGTGGAATGCTTCTCTTGACATAAATAGCTACGCCACCTTTTGCAGTTGGACGATCATATCTATAACAGCAGTAGTTCGCTACTGAGGCTTTCAGTCCCGGTTTTAGGTGGGTTTCGGTGACAAGACATAGATCAACGTCTTGTTCCCTAATGAACTGCCGGAATTCCACGGTCTGTCCATGAATGCCATTGGCATTCCATATGCAGAAAGAGAGGCTATTGAATTGGGGTCGTCTATCCATAATGAAGATTACAACTGCATTTGGGAGTAGTTAGAGCTGTCTTCACTGCAGCGCAGATGTCCGTGGTCATCTGGTCTAGCCGCTTGGTTAGACTGACCAACATATTTAGAACAGTCTCCAATATTTTACTCAGTCCTTCAGATTCTGCCGGAACTGGAGCAGCTGAGGGTGGCCAATGTCGTGGTTGGTTGTTTAACAGATCTTCTGTGCAGGAGCTCTGCGGGTTTTTATGTTCTTGTTGGTCGACCAGATTGGAGTCAGAAGTTGCAGCAGTGGTCGACTGTGGACCCGCAACTTCCGAAAAGAGGCGACCGTCAGTCTCACTCGATTTTGTGTGTTTTTGGTACTTTGGATGCTTCCTAGTCATCCTAGTGGGCTTCGTCTGTTCTTTGCCAGTCGGCGGAGAGGAAGTATTTGTTGGTTGATGCTGGATAGCGGAGACGCTCTGTAAATTTTCTACCGGTGGCTGTAGATCCTTCTTGCAATGTTGTTTGGCGGTATCACTATTGGCTGGTAGGCCTCTCTGGCGATCTCTTGCCTTCTTGTACACTGGACAGCCTCTATAGGACGCAACATGGCCGCCACCACAGTTCAAGCACTTAGCTGCGTCGTGTCCTTTTCTCAACGTGCACTGTTTTGTTTCATGTGGGCCGGCACACTTTACACAAGCGGGAGGCATTTTACAGTGCTTGGCCACATGACCAAAACGTTGACAATTAAAACACTGAGCGGGTCCAGCTGTAGCTCTCAGTTTTTCCGTTTGAATCTTTAGGTGGCAGATGCTCTCCACCTTAAAGATGGGCCTATTCTCAGGGATATCAGGAAGAACGACAAGAAAGAGAGGCATGACCTCATTGCTTCCTGGGCGGCGCAGCTGAACCACTGTCTGGACATTGAAGCCCATAGCCTTTAGCTCGAGTTTGATGTCGTCGGTGGCCATAGTCCGGGGAATCCCACGGAGTACCACCTTCAGAAGTGGCACTGCTCCAATCGGAAAGGTATAGTAAGGAATGTTGCTAGCTTGCAACATCTCAGTGGCTGCTGTGAAATCTTCAACGGTTGTAAATGTGAATTTTATTTTGTCCCCTCCAGCCGATTTGGCTGAGAAAGGGTTTTTCACGACGTCACCCACTTTGTCGTGCAGAGTTTTATAATTCTCTTCAAACTGCACAACAATTGGCGGGATATGCGCACTTCTGGTAATCTCTGATGAATCTTCCTGAATTGGTTCGAAAGGATTGGTTGTTTCCATCCTTTCCGGGTCAAGCGTTGGTGGTGGCCTCGCTGTACGGCGAGGGAAGACAAAGCCCTCGTCACCTGGTTCCACACTTTTCTTGTAAGTGTGGTTATCCTCATTGCTCTTGGGACCCTGGGAACGACGCCCTCTTACTCCATTCCGCCCGGAGACCGAAGCTGTAGTATTGTCGGTGGCTTCCATGGTCTTCTTATTTTGTGCCTTAGCTTTCTTTGGTTTCTTGGCTGTACCTAGTTTCGACACTGCTAGACTGACTCCACTAGATTTGCTCACCTCATTGTTTCTGTAGTTGACGGCACGTGGCTGTTTATTGTATGTCCTCTCTGGTGGAGTAGTGGGACGCTTTCTTGGTGTTAATTCTTTACTCACCGAGTACACATCACCGTGTATACGCTGAATGTTAAACACAGCGGCTGGTGTAGCGTCTTCATCCATTGCCATATCCTTATCCGTTGTCGCACTTGTCACTACGACCGCCGGCGTTGAGACGCTCGACGCGCGCGGCGCGGAAGTACAAGGCAGCCTTTCCTCGTCACCCATCTGTGCGGCTCCTCTGGTCACGTAATGATTGATGGGTGGCCGAGCTTAGTTCTATCGAGTTATTCAACTTCGACACGACACGTAATTTCTCGTCACTTTCGAAAACAATAACTATCTATAACAATCACACGTCCAGTCAAAATGCACACACGTAATAATCACCAATTGTCACATACGATAATAATTCTCACATACTTCTAATTACTACTGGATACTCACATCGACGAACTCACATCACATACCTATGTTGCTGTATACATATATATATATATACACATATACATTTCAACTGCGAGAAATAACGTGCATTTAAATAGATACTAATTTAGTCATCATCATCAGTGTTCTGCCCCAAGGCAGGTTTTCACTTGGTAGCGCTCCTTGCTCTCCTGTCTTCTGCCCACGAACTAGTCCTCGAAAGGCGTCCGTAAACAAGCACACACCTCTCAGTAAGTTTTTTCTTTCTCTTATTACTTGCAATAGTTCCCTCCTCTCAACAACCATTCCAGCACTTTGACATTACTCATTTTTACCATGCAGATTATCCTCTCCATTCTCCACCACATTCACAACTGAAACGATTCTATCCGTTTTTCATCCTCTTTTCTGAATGTCCACGTCTCTGCGCCATAAAGTCCATATTCCATATGAAACATTCACGAAATCTATTTCTCAGTACTTGATCCACTTTTCAAGTTAATAAGTGATCGTCCGTAAACTATGTGGCTTGGTCTAGGGGGAGGGAGGGGTGGGGTTGCGTAGAAAACTACGCTGGGTGACGTGGATAGGGTGGAGTTTCCGAGCCAAGCCACGTAGCTTTTCAATCATATTATTTGACTCAATTAAAATAAAGTACAGAACACACAACAGCATGTGAATATTTATTTCCGTCATTTAATTGTCTCTATGTATAATTTACGATAGTGTGACGAGAGAAAACCGTACAAAACATCTTCTGGAATCAATATAGAAAAATCTTCGTGCCACGTCGGAGGAAGGGCGGGGGATATAGCCAAACACCACGTCAGACTATGTGGGGCGGGGGGGGGGGATTCTACAGGAGGCCAAAAAGGAACCACTTAGTTTATGGACACTCCCTTATCACCTCTTTGCATTAAACGCTTCCTACGCTACAGTTTTTACCCCATGGTGACATCTCAAGTCCTCAGTGAATGTAGCCTACTTCCAAGATATTCGAAGGCTCTTTTCTTTTACCAATCATCATTTTGTTTTTGCTGGAATGATTTTAATTTCACACTAAGCTTCATTTAAATCTTTTAGCATTTCGTTTAGTGTTCGTTTTCTTTCTGCTAACATTACCATGTCATCGGCAAATCTTATTCATTCAATTCTCTTGAAATCAATACGCACTTCTCTTTTTCCGCCTAATCATTCTAATCTCTTCCGGGTATAAATTCAACAATAAGGGAGGGGGAAAGGCAACAACCCTGCTAGTACGTCCGTCCCGATGCTGCTTTCTTCCGAAATCTCGTTTCCAACCTTTATTCTTACTTTCTGTTAAGGACATAGGTTCTGTCCAAGCCCTTTCATCCTCCAATCTACTCTTCCCTCTTCAAGATATCAATAAGCTTTTTCTATTGCATCCTGTAAAAATGTTTTACAAAGTCAACAAAGAGGAATAAATTTCTCTTCCTTTCTCAATTTATCTTTCCTCTATGATTCTTAACAGGCCAATGGCATATCTTGCTCATTTTCCTTTCCTTTCCTCTCCAATCCATCTATCTAACTTCTCATATAGCCT
This sequence comes from Vandiemenella viatica, assembly GCA_031002005.1. Lineage (NCBI taxonomy): Eukaryota > Metazoa > Arthropoda > Insecta > Orthoptera > Morabidae > Vandiemenella > Vandiemenella viatica. Next base: position 264,605,953 of record CM061920.1, read on the forward strand.
TCGATTCAGCACTCTGAACAATACGTTAGCTGTTTCCGAATTTAGACTTGTATTCCTATACTCTTCACATTTATATGTATTCTTCTTTTCTGGATTGGTATCATTATCGCTGCGAGAAAGTCACCCGGCCGTTCACCTTTGTCATTTTTCTCATTACAAAGGCAGACTATCTCCTTCCTTCTTTTGTTTCCTAAACTTTTCAACACTTCTGCTGGCAAATTGTCGATTCTACATGCCTTCCAATTCATTATCTCCTTCACTGCCTTTTCTACTTCTGATTTCAAGATGTCCTAACCCTTTCCATTCTCTGTTATGTCTGCCTCATCTTCAATTACACTTAGAATTTCATCTCCCTTACAGAAAAATTCTATAAATTCTTGACATCTATTTAACACTACATGTGGTTATTTGGTTAATGTACCATCCACTCTTTCTAATTCCAGGTTGTTTTTGTTTATTTTACTTTCACAATCTCCCTAGCCATTCTGTACATAATTTCATATTTTCCCTCTTTCTCCATTTTTTCTATTTACTCGCACTTCTCATTCAACTCTCTTTCTCTTGCTTGTTCAATTTCTCTTCTTAGTTCATTATTCAGTTTCCTATATCTCCTTTTTCCTTCTTCATTCTCAGTGTTTCACTTTCTTCTTTCTTACATCTTTTTCAATATGTTTTCTGTTATCAACTCTTTCCTGATTCTTTTGTGCACTATAATTCCAAAAACCTATTTGGCAGCTGTTGTGAGTCCTTCCCTCAATTTTATCCATTTTTTGTTTATACATTTCTTCATCTCTTCCTCTTTCGTAGTTTCTCACAAAACCTTTCTTTTAGCTCCAGAGCCTTACATTCCTCTTTTCGAGTTTCCAATTTTAGTCTTTCTCTCACTTTGCCTCTCCCATCTTTCTTCAACTTTACTCGTATTTCTCCTTCTACGAGGTTGTGATCTGAATTTATGTCCTCTGCTGGGTAAGCACTAGCATTTTTCAGAGAGTTCCTAAACCTTTCTTGGTATCAGGATTATTCCAGTAGGTACAATTCTCCATTCAAGTAGGCTAGTGCCCACCACTAGTGAATTTTCTTTACATAAGTTATTTAGTGTTTCGCTTCTCTCGTTTCTTGCCACTATTCCAAATTTTGTTATTATACTCGTATCTTCCTGTTTCATTCACCTACCACTGCATTCCAGTCTCCAATAATGACAACACAAGCATTTTTATTGTATTTCTCAATAAGTTCATCCACCTTCACATAGTACTGTTTTACCTCTACATCTCTAGACTGACTAGTTGGCATGCATATCTGTATTAATACCACATCTTCGGACTATCCCGTTGTCGTTTCATCATCAATCTTCCCTCAATACATTGCACCTTCATTATTTTACTTTTCAGTTTCTTTTATACTATTATTCCTGCTCCATTTCTACCATTCTTACGATCTCCGCTTTCTACGTCCCCGTTTCCTCCCCACCCTCACTTCACACATGCCAAGTGCATCTGATCTGTTCCGATCCATCTTCTGTTTTGTATTTTCTACTTTTCCTTCCTCAAATAATGTTCGTACATTCCATGTTCCTATCCTTGTATTTCCTTCATTTTTTCATACCTTCTTATTTCCTCTCAACGTTTCCCTTCCAGGAGAACCTGAATGAAAATAAGTTTTATCTCCGGATTCTTCTACATAGAGAGCCAAGCCACGTACTAGCTGTTGTAGTATCCCGTTCCTTTCTACATGGGCAGTTGGTTGCCCAACATAAAATCAGCCGCACACTGTGGGTCAGACTCTGTTTGTAGCCGCCCCTCTGGAATACAGTCGCTGTGTATACTCTTTATTTAAACCAAGTGGACAGTTGCCTCTTCCGCCAACCTCATCGTTGTGATGGTCTCCTTCTGAGCTGTTGCTGCAGTTGAACTATTCCCGTTACCCTGGCAAAGGGCCGGACAGGGGGCTATCAACCGAAGCCAGTTGACCCAAGATATTTTCATTACTTGTTATTACTCCGAATCCTCCTACGCCATTCCATGAAAAATGAGGCCGTGGGATTGTCACCGGCTTAGCGAGGTTGATACTAATTAAACTTTTACCTTAACTTTTCAGCTTGACTCCATCACATCAACATGAGACATCACCTATTTTACTTTTTGGAGTATGAGCTGATCACTGATTGATTACCATGAAGCCATCAGTTTTCGAAGTAACATAAAATTGAAACATACCCTATTTTACTTGTGGTTGCATGGGCTGTACATTATTCGAAATTTTCTGCAAATCAAAATGCGTGGATCGAATTACGAATAATGGATACTAATTTTCGAACACTTTTACCTTGAATTTCTGAGCTAGTTAGTGACTCATCAACATGTAATGTAACTTGTTTTATCCGCGGAATTACGGACAGTAAATTATTTCAAACTCCGTTAATATCTAACTTTTTGGGTGAATCATTTATATCCAGACAGACAAACAGAATCAAATTTAGAAACAGTTGATTCATTCTCTGTAACTTTTTAATAGAGCCTTAAACTCAATTTAAAAAAAATAATCTGAAATGTGGAGATTTTTCCCTGTCGTACGTGCAGATTTATTATGTTTGTAGCTGGTGTTATTTCTATCTCCCATGACACATAAAGTATCACAATACGTGTTTTACAATTTCTTAAGGTAAGGACAGACAGCAAAATGTTGGTAGCATGTTGATAGTGGTATTTTATACATGTATCCCGTTGATGGATACTCGTCAATATCAGCCGGCATGACGTCAAAGAACTTTGTTGCCTGCTGTTTGTATTTGTATTTCTCATTTCCAATGAAAACCATCTCTCTATCTGTCAACATATGGTGTCGTACCACATTAATGGTGTTTCATAACGATCCTAATACACACTTCTATTATGTACGTTATTTTTTTATTATTGTATTTGTATTATATTTATGCTATTACAGAAATCAATTATTACGTGCTTTTTTTTTAACATAAACATATACATTTATGGAGACACTTGAAAACATATGCACAATTACATAACCAAATCCAATACGAGATATATTGCAGTCAATAACTAAATTCATACTCAAGATTAACTTTAATTTCTTAATTATTTCATTATTACTAATCTTTAATTATTTTTCAATTATTTCCCTTCGTTCAAATATGAGAATAGTTCTCATTTTTTTCTCCACCTTTCTTATATTCTAGGTAAGTAAGCTTCATAAAAAAAATTTAGGCAAGTAAACATACTTACTTTTTTCGTGGATCGTCAAGTTACAGAAACGAATCGGCTGTAACTAAATATCGCAGAGGAACCGCCAATCTTATTGATGGTAATTTTGTAGATTTTTGGGGCCATCAAACAGAGAAGTTCTTCAAAAACAGTTTTTGTTAGTCTTGCGCATTTGTAGAATGAGCTATCATCGTTTAAAACAAAAATAATCAGATGCCACCGTAGTTTTTTCCAGTTTGTGGAAAATGTCATTGCCGCAATCTTCTTTTTTGTTTTTGGGCATAGACAGCTATTAAGATGCAAGTAGGACTAGCACCAGCAGCATTAGTTTGTTCCATTGTAACGTAAAAACTGAGATTGGGTTGGATGGGAAGCGGTGTTGTAAACATGTATCCATACGCAAGTTGTTGTGTTCAACAAATATGTTGCCAGCATTTGTCAACAGTTACAATCAATTTGTTAACCGGTCTGTTTTTTACCTTTCGCTTCCTGGGTCTTCTTTGTTAACAATACCTGATTTACCTAAGATGCCGCGATTTTTAATTTTTTTTTTTCTTCAAATGACATGCTGCAGCTTTCGTCATCTGTGAAACGGATTCCAGTGTGGTGGACAGCCTTTAAGAACATAACCGCCACTATAAACTAAATTGTTCGCCATGCCGTCTACACTGGGCACGAGGTAAATTGATAACACAAGGCTACTGTGGAGAGAACACCCGTGGTGGCCTTGGCGAGTGAATAACGCAACAGAAATTTTGAAAAACCAACAACTTTAACGAAGACAGCCTAATACTCTACGATGCTTGGCGCTCGGTGCTAAGTACACAAATGTATCTCTGACGGAGGCTACAGCGTGTCACCTGAAAGCTCAACAACCATAACAAAAAGTGTGGCATTCCCGGTTAATGAAGTTAATGTCTCTTATAGCTGACCGACTCATATCAATTCAATTTATATTTTCAAATAGTAGGTTTGTATTTGATGCAGTAACATTCAACATTCGATGCATCACTAGTATTGCTATAATCGAACATCCCGCTGCTAGCACCCCGTTTCTTGTAAATTATCCAATGCAATCAAAATTTTGAAAACCCATCGAAGTTTCTGACAATACTAAAACATTATTGATATCTGTAATTCAATCTTCAACGTCCAAGACGTATTTTATGATACTTTAGAAGTTATTAGTAAACCGTGACTGACATGGTAACCGCAAAATAACTCCTTTTATCGTCGAGTCCATTGTGACGTCACCATTCCTTTAAATTAAACACGTTACCAGTTTTCTTGACGACGCTTCAAATCGCTAGCAGACGTTAGGGTGGTTCCTGTAAAGGACGTTCGGTGATCTCTTGTCCTCAAGCGGACGTTTCTGGAGGTCATATTTGGCGAATATGCCCGAGGCCGTACGAATTCGCATGGATCTCTAAAAGACATTGTTGGCCAATCGTCATAGCTTGTGTAGGAGGAACCCAATAGCGGAGCCAATCAACGTCGGACTATTCTCAGCGTAATTTTAATTTTCATGAATTTATCTCTGCGTTAAAAATGCCCGGGAAAGAGGCGTGGATACCACGAGCGACGGAGAGGAACTTGGACTGCGGTCGCGAGGGAGGGACTTGATGTCCAGCCTTGAGAGTGGAAGGAGTGCTTGGCTTCCAACCCGCGAGGCTGGAGTTACTGGAGCAAAATCTTCCAAGGTTGGGGATTGTTCTGCCTTGGCATCGAATCCGAGGTTTCGAAACAAACGTACTGTAGCAGTGAGGTAGCTTGGCAATCAGTCAGTACGTTGCTTGAAGGACGTACTGCCATGTCCGCTATAGCTGACGTGCTTTAACATTTTCGACGTCGAGGGACGCCTATCGCCACCACGGTAATAATTCTATGAACAGTGCAGTGTGGTACTTGCATGCAGTCATTGGGGGCAACCCTGTAACGACCTTGCAACGTAAAGTTTGAAGGAATGGAAGTTCTCACCTCCGGCAAGTATTGAGCTAGTTGGGACAGACTTCGGGAGATTTCCTATGACAACACTTGGTGGATAATTTAAATTATCCTGGCACCCGGCATTTGAAATGTAATGTAGTTGATTTTTGGTTCCAGATTGTTATGAAGGGATCTTTCCATTCAAACCAAATGTGAAGCGTTGTTGTTTGTTTATTAATGTTGGGAATATGTTTCATGATCAATTAGTAATGAGGTAGTGCTTAAATGTTGTTTGATTATTAATGTTGGCATTTGTAAGACGAGGCTTTGCATGATCAAAGATTTGAGATTCCATGTGTTCATGTTAAAAATAAATAAGCATCAGCCTGTACTCCAGTACGAATACCAAATAAATTAACAGCATAGGGTTTTCATTTGATATTAAAGGAGTAAGAAAGTTTTAACCCTTTCCTCCCACCCAACAAGCACCTACTACAAAGTGAATATCCAGTATCCGGTATACAAGAGCAGGGGAGAGATACTGAAGTTATGTAGTTCCTTCAGCAGTACAAAATGCCGTGGGTCTACTGTCAAAAGAGACGTTTTCAAGGATCTGGTCTACTACGCCTATTAGTTACCAGTACCTGGGTGACCGGTCATCTCACGGCATCTTTTGATTTCTGTGCAGTATGCGAGATTTCACCAAAATCCTTAGAGAAGTTTGTGAGAAAGTAATTTTATCTATTTACAAGAGTTTCTCATATAATAGTATTGTATTGGACAGATTAAATATATAGACAGTATAAAAACATAACCTGAAGGTTGGTTGGATCCTCCAGAAGGAGGCATACTAAGACATTGTATCAGAGGTAGGACGGCCAGTTCCTTTCCTCTGGGACCTACAATTTAACGTAGATTCCGAGCCACAAAACACCCCAGTGTAGTTCATATGATCAAATACAAATCTTAAAAATTCTTTTCCCCACCGGGATTTTAAAACGGGATCGTAGCCAGAATTTTTTGCGAACTAGCGCAGAAACCACTATTTTCTCAGCTAATTACATTTGAGCTGTTAGACCGCTCCATATTTGTTATACAGTCAATATATTTCTTTCCTACTTACATAAAATGTTTTACAATAAAACTGGTAGTTTTTAATGATAACCGGTTACTGTGCAAAGTACAGCTAGTAGAAAAAACTGTTAAATCGGGTTGAAAATACGGCTAGCTGCTTCCTTGGCACTTTAAGGAAAAGTGTACCCGAAAGCCGTAAAATATGTAATAAAGTTGTAATTAGCACCAAAACACACGATTACGCATATTACTGCCTAAGCATTAACAGACATCTTGAACCGTCTGTGGACGTTTTTATATTCAGAATTTGGTGTAGCAGCTGTTTTCTTTACTCAGAATCCGCTAAGCATCATGGAATGTTAGTAGCCATTCTGTTCCAGGTTGCCATTCAACCTAAACACAAAAGATTAGGCACAACTATGTGGTCACCTCCATGATTTTTCCCAACGGAAATCGTTGATTTGCAAAGAGACTTTTTAATTACGGAGTAAGATTCGTCAAATATCTATAACGCGGGAGGACTGTGGGCAAGGGATGGGAAGAAATTCGAACGTAACCATTCTCATGGAATGATTCCGAGAAACCACAAAAAATAGAAACCTGGGTGTCCAGACTTCTCGCCGAACCGAGCCTTGGGTAAAGCTCAAGTCTGGCATTCGGAAGCAAGTGGAGCGGATCTCATCGCTACACGGACGCTTGTTCTTCACAGAATGAAGATTTTGAGAATATAGAATTTATGACATGAGTTCATTGCGGTGGTTCCCCTAAAAATATCCCTGAAGGTTAAGCACTAAATAACCAAATATTCTGTAGACTGTACTTTATATATATATATATATAAACGAAATATTATAACAAAACAATATTTGACGCCGAACACATACGGAAAACTGTAACATGTATTATCTCCAGATTTTGGTCCCACACAATCGATGATCTGTCGATGTGGAGTTTCAGGTATACACATACTGATTACAACAAAGATTTCGTTCTACGCAACAGTACATTTGAATATATTTCCCTTGTATGTGCACGAGGATTTTCATAGGAACTGTATTTGCACCAAAACTTTTTACATGTTTGATTGAAAAACATTCTTTGTTCGTTGTATTACATCAACTAAACAATTCAGTGAGAAATCGTTAAATTTCATATGCATATGCCGAAGTATTTATGCCAGATGTATCGTTTAACTTCAATTAACTCTTCCTTCAATTAATTAATATCATGTTTATAACGTGTATAATTTATTTTATTAAAATTATGTAAGTTTAAAATGTCAGAAAATTATTATACGTATCTTCAGTTTTTGTATTAATTATTTTAATAACTATTAACTGTTTTTGATATTTATTTCAAGGTGAGATCGGAGCACAAGTGATGAGTACTACATTTCTGTTTAGTTGTAGGTATTACAAATCGTTTTTTACGGTCGAAGAAATATTCAAAAATCTTTGCCATAAATCATCTCCATATACAGATATTTTGAACAAAAGTAATTACATTGAAGCTGCTATAATGTAATTTTGAAAATAGTCTTTGTTTACATTTTTGGTTTCCTGGAACAGTCGTAGCCACAACGCGAGGCAATTGGCAGCAAACTTTGTTGTTTTTGACAAACTTCGTAGAAATACTCTTACGCAGAGGCGGTCCAATTGCAATCGCAATCCAGTAGTAATTTTTTCTCAATAAGTTTTTGTCAATCGATGCCTTGGCTAATTTTAGAAAAGAAATTTCGATTGTATGGATTTCAGTGTCGTCTTTGAATAAACGTAAATCAAAATTAATCATTGAGTTAATTATTTAAGGAAGAACCTTTTGTCTGACATTTCTGTAGTAATGAAGCATTTAACTTCGGTATAAATCCAAACAATCTGGCGATCAAGATCTGCAAACTTGCAGCATATCTAATAAATCGTATTCAATACGACAAATTCGGCACTGTTTATTTTAAAAATAATATGCTTTAACATAGGTAGAGGACTCTTCGCTAGCGATTGATAGTTGATATTGCTGCACGACAATAACCTTAACAGTCCCTCAAGGATGCCACGGTGTGTCCACAGGCGGAGGACCGGCTTCTGGACGCGATGACGTCTTCTACGGCCGGAGGAACTCCACAGATCCAGGTAGAGACGCCGGAAGCAGAGGAACCACCGCATGTGCTGGTTCAGGATAAAGTTCCAGTCAGCAAGCCGAAGGAGGAGAAGACTCCGCTAGCTGCGGCGGAACCCGAGGTGCCGGCGACTCCTGCCCCCGAGGACACCGCCCTGGTGACCACCATCAGCGAGCAAGTGCGCAGACAGCAAGGGACAGCCGCCAGCGCCGGAGACGTCGTCGAGGGACGGCTCTGCATACAGGTAGGCACCCGCCACTACCAAAGGCCGCCACAGTTTTCAGACTATGTCGACTTGTATGCAAAAGGGTAGTGTCAATGATGCATAACGGTCATCCAAAAAGGAACTGGAAGGAGTT
>CM061920.1:264615648-264637902 GCA_031002005.1 Vandiemenella viatica
TTGTACTAATGTGGTTGGGACGGGCTTAGTTTCTAACCTCATCAAAATAATCCTGTCACTAAATTGTTCATAATAACTAACCCGTTTCCCTACTTTCTTGTTCATTACAAATCCTACACCAGTGACTCCATTGACAGCTTGTGTGCTAATTATCCTGTGTTCCCCAGACCAGAAATCCTGTGCGTCCTTCCATTTAATCTCAGTAATCCCAACAACATCTAACTTAAGTTGTTCCATCTCCCTTTTTAAGTTTTCTAACCTACCTGCCCTATTCAGACTTCTAACATTCCACGCTCCGACTCGTAGAATGTTTCTATCCATTCTGATGACTCCTCCCTGAGCAGTCCCCACCCGGAGATCCGATTGGGGGACTATTTTACCTCCGGAATATTTTACCCAGGAAGAAGCCATCATGATATATGTAATTTGAGAGGATTACATGTCCTCGGGATACCCTTTGGGTCTTTAATGCAGTGGTTTCCCGTTGCCTTCTGCATCCCCATGCCGTTGATCATTTCTGATTCATCCGCCTTTAGGGGCCGTTTCCAACCCCAAGGGCAAGAGGGTGCCCTTAACCGCTCCCCGCTCTTCCGCCCTCTTTTCAGAGGCCGTTGGCAAGCAGTGGGTGACTCCTTATACCGGGAATCTTTCAGTCGCCAGAGCCTCGTCCGTGCAAACAGGGTGCACCACGTGAAGGAGAGGTTGACATTTGGTTGGAAAAGACTAGTATAGTCTCTCCCAAACCCTTACACCCCTCTGACATCTACGGTTATATAATAACGTAGAACTAGCGTAACAGACCCATTAAGGACATAACTTCAAGTATCAATACCGATCTTGAAATAATATAGTTTCAACAAAATAATTGAAGAAATAGAAAAAGTAACTTTTTTGTAATATTATGCTGTGTTCATTATAATATCATTAAAACCTTCGTTTCCGTTCTGGTGATCATATTTAGCCACCGCTTAATTCAGAAACTCCGTGGGATAGCGTTTTATTATGCCTATCTGAGTTAGCAGCTGTGTTTTCCAGCGTTAATATTCTCAAACAGCAAACAATGGAACTGCGTAAGCCGGCTGGCCAAAACTCCGTAATTTCCATCATGGGGTGTGACCTACTTTCTACGCAGCAAAAAGTAAATTCATTTCATCATGCGTTCTCCGTTTTAATTTTCGAGTTTACACTACGCAAAGTACCGGGACTGCGAAATATTATCTTAACCAAGAGAAGCTACGCATATTTGTTCATTAAAATGGGCCTTTCCATATTATATTGATAGTCAATATACCTCGTGCTGCATTAAAATTAATTAGTAGAGAAAAAAATTGCCGATGTCTCACTCGAATAGCATTTGTCAATGTAAACTAATTTCCATTTTTGCTACTCATTTCTTGTTTCCATTAAGTGAAAAATGTGCGTAGGAATGAAACAGACTTGGTAACGAATGTTAAACATTTTTGTTTTGTTTATCCATACAGATAAGTATTGTATAGAGAACGTAAATTAAACATGAGAAATTTAAAATACAGCTAATTTTTTTTTTTTATCCAGAAATATTTTTGAGATATCTTATGAAGCTATCTTGGTATAAAGGCGATAAGTGAATCATAATTTTCATCAAAGTTAATTCAGTAATAATAAATTAATAAGCATAACTGGCAAGATATTCATGAGAAGAACTAACAAAAGTTTATTATTTGGGAAACAATGAAAAAAACAAAAAACTATATTGAAAATTATCTTGACCCATTAAATGTAATACGAAAAACACTTCAAAATTATTAGCATACTTTATGGATGAACCTAAGAGACTTAAAAAACATCAAGCTTGGTCAGATTTCGAAATATCCGCATATTTATTTGATATCAGCCGTAACAGTTGAACGAAATGAGCTTGAAGGAATATTGTTGTTTAGGGTTTCTAATCGTGATAATTATCATTTCGATGATCATGATAATCGAAATTCATAGACTGCCTATGGTTATGAAGATTCCCATCTGGCCACTCAAATTTGGGTTTTCTATAGTTTCCCCAGATAGAAACCAGGAGATAGTTTCTACGGAGCTTGGTGGGTGAGGGGTAGCGTTCTGGCCTCATATTCGGGAGGACGCGAATTCCAGGTTTGGGTTTTCCGTGGTTTCTCCAAATCACCCCAGGCGAAGGCCGGGATGCTTCCTTTTAAAGGCTATGGGGAATTCCTTCCCGTTCCTTGACCCCATCGTTTCCCGCAACTAATGACCTCGACGTCAACGAGGCGTCTGTAGTAACTGAGCGGCAAGTTACCACGGCCAAAGTTTGGATTCGTCTCTGATCAACCACTCTCCGATTAGTTTCCGAAGATATGTGGCCCTCGGGTCAGAGCAATTACGTTCTGCCCACACTTAAAGCTAGTAATGAGCAGGAATCAGCGATACAAATGAAAACATGTAGTTGAAAGAATGGAGTGACTTTAATACTTCAATAAAATTGGGCACATAGACATACACTTGAAATAACTGAAAAACACTGCACAAAATAACTCTCATAAAAGGCATCTCTTACTAATAAAATCCTGTCACTCGGAATATTCTTTCCAAGCCAGCCAGAGGGTATAACTTGCATTAACCTAATAAAATCTGCATGCCGTATGGCAACGTGGTCCATCCTGAGAATCGGCGAATCGACTGCCCGGAGGCCGTTCCAGACTGCGCTCTCCAGAGTAGAAACGTGGTGGGGGGAAGTCATGTGACATAGTCCTATTCGTCTAAAATCCCTTGCTAAGGGCTTTCTGGGTTACCCTGGTAGGGGGACTGCTTCTCACGGGAAGTGACTTTGCCCAACATTGAGCTCTACTTCGTTGGGTGGAATTACATTACATAACTGCAGCTTGAGAAAAATTATCCCGAGCGAAAATTAGAATATATTATAACTAAATTCTCTCAATATACTACACGTCAAGCCATAAGCAGTTTAGATGGTTCCTACAAGAAGCCATGGCCTAATTCCATGCTTACTTAAAATGTGAGGTATGTTTCATGACCCTAGGTCTCATTGTACCATTCCAGGAAATTTAAACGTATTCTGCACTTCTAACTGTGTTACCTTTTTTTGGCCTACCTTGAAAACTATCCAACCGATTTTGATGGCGTTTTCACGGTATGAAACCTTACATTTCGACTAAAGCAGAGGTATATCACATCACATGGAGCAGAGGAGATTCAGTCTCAGTAGTAATGAACGTATCCTCTTCTGGCGAGAGGTGGGAACACGTAATGCACCGGAGAACATTGTCAAACATGATCGTTTTTGTGGTGAAAGTGTTATGGTGTGAGGAAGCGCGTACCGACTTCCAAATCTTTGAATTTGATACATTCACCGGCCAACGTATTGTGACACAGTACTTGTTACCCGTGTGCGTCTCTTCAGGGGTGCATTCGGCCTTGATTTCATTTTTATGAATGACAATGCGCAACCTGCAGGTGGAGGAGCTATTGGAACGAAAGGAAATTCGGTGAATAGAATGGCTTACCCATTTACCCAACCTTTTTATTTTTATAAAAAATTGACCTTTGACCATCCCATCGAGCACGTATGGGAGGCGTTGTGAAAACGAATTTCAGCATGTCAACATGTATCAATGACCATCCAGCAGTTGTAAAACATGCTGTTGAAAGAATGGAACGTCCTATCACCAGAACTCGTTACCAACTTTGTGGGCAGCAGGGAAGCACTTTGCGGAGGCCGTGGCGATCACACACCCTTTAAGATCCTCGTCCCTCCTTTTTATATTTTCCAGGGGGCTATTGAGAATCTCAGTGACCTTAGTGTAACTAATTCTCTCTCTATAAAAGTGTAATTTCTGTTCGTCTCATCGCATTTTTCTTTCAGTTTCTTACTTTATCATACTGTAGCAGTTCTTTCTATGTGTGATTCAAGTTCCATCGTGCTATGTTACTTGGCAATGACACAACATGAGAAATGAGAATAAGTTTTCGGCACCATTGTATATTCATCCTCTAAATTAATTAGTTAACCACAGTGTAGCAAAGCTGCTTAATTAGCTAGATTCATAAAGATTTTATCACAGAAGAATTATCATGATTCAAATTTTTTGAGAGCAAATTTGTTGTTGAGAACAACTTTTTTTGCCTGGACTAAAGCATGGGGCAACAATGTGTAAAAAGATAATTAAAAGATGGAAATAAATTTCTTCCGGATAATTATATCATCAATATCGATACAGAAATATATAATGCTTTGATAATGAAGAAACTTCCGCCATCCTTTCGTTGTGTTAGTGTTAATTGTTCAACAAAAATTATAATTAATGCTCCTGATTTGCTAATAGTTGGCTCTACATGTAATGTATGTTAAGTACAGTTTTTCTGAGTCTATATATTCTATGAAATTGGGTGTCTGAAGTTTATCAATTTGAATAAACCTAAAATATAAATACGCTGTAAATAAAATATAACAGTTGCTATCTCAGCTGCAATTAGTCTCACCAGTTCTCCAACAGATCTGATCCACGTAGAGGATGTCGCGGTCATTTTATACACTATCTACCAAAAAGTAATTGTACACCTGTGAAGACTGGTAACTCGGTACGTCAGTTATCTTGTGTGGCCACCATATGCTGCAGGCCGGTGGGAAAGATTGATGTGGACTGCTGCACGTTCCTGCTGAGCTTCAATTTGAATCGTCAGGTATCACAGTACCATGAAACATAAGTAGTAAAAAATAGGGCACTACACGTGGCTGCCATCAGACAGGAGTTTTATGCACCAACAGGAGTATCGGTTTCCATTCTAACATTGCGTACAGAGCTCCAGCGACATGAATATTTCGGGAAGAGCAGCTGCACTTAAGCCCCACATCACGACAAGCAATGAAGCTCGGTGACTTGGGTGGTTTTGGACCGGCGTAACTGAACACCAGAGCAGTAGAAATCGGTTCTTTGGAGCGATGAGTCAAGGTTTACAGTATTACAGTCTGATAGAGATGTGGGGGTGTGGCGTCCACCCGGTGAACGGCTCCTGTCGGAGTGTATAGAGTCTACTAAGAAATTTGATGGTGGATGAGTGAAAGTGTGGCGCTGTTTCACGGCTTTTGCCTAGCGCCGCAGATGTTTGTCCTTGGTAACATAGCCACAGCGTCCCTATTGTAACATTCTAGACAATAGGCCCGTTTACACGTACGCGCCAAACTGGCGGTTTGGAACGGCGCTCCGGACTGCCGCGCCGGAGCGTGAGGTTGGACCGTCGCTCCTGGAGCGTGCGACGAAAAATGGTCAACACTCCAGTCGCGCGCGCCAGGACTGCGGGTTGGAGCGTACGCGCCAAAAATGACCGTTATCCCGTGGCGCGTGGACTTTCCGCCGGGTTGGAAAGTTTTGTAGACGGTCCAGCTTGCAACATTCGGTTTTCAGGTCGTTGTTGTTTTTGTTAGTTGTGCTTGTGTTTATAAGTGTATTTAAAATATCCTCCAAAAGAAATGACATAAAATGAGCAATTTGAACTGCTTTACATTTTTTTGTTTTAGTACAGAAAGAATTAAATGAACAAAGTGTATATGGGCGGAAAGATGGCACGAAACTAGAGATCTATATGGACACACGGGAAAATAAATGACCCAGATGATTTAAAAAATTGCCTACGAAACGACAGTTCCATATATAACTACATTTTAATAATAATAATATTTCATTAAATTGCAATGGAGCGCACGCTCCTGAGGCAATTTCCCTACACACCCATCTTCCCCCTTTCCTGCACCCACCTACATTTGCCCTCTACAAATTTTAACTTTTAATTCTTTCAACGTTTTTGGTAAATTGCTCATCATTTCCCTTTGTAGCTTATTCCAATACCTGACACCCTTACCTAAAAAGGTGAAGTTATAGTTAGTATCTCCACAAATATCAAAACAAGACACAGTCATGAGGAAGAGCATAACTGCAGCGTAATGTTTGCATCCTACTCTTCGTTTTTTGGCATCTGGGATATCCCTCTAAGATTTGAAATTGCTTGCATATATTTTTCTCAGTTCTTTTCGAATTGCCGCCGAGTTTCTTGAATCCTTTCAGTGACGAAATCTTTGTTTTCACTTTCACATACATTTACCCTGCTAAATTCCACTAACTAATCATGTTTACGATTTTTTAAATTTTTATTTTTGTAGTCATTTGATTTAACCTTCCACAAACATCGAAAATTCTTATAAAGTTCTATAAATCCTTCCAAATTATCTCTTGACCTAATTTTTCAAGATTTAGATTTTTATCTGTTAAAGCAGGGTAAAGTTAAATAAAGTCACCCAGAAATTCCAGCCAACAACGAACTTGTACTGACGCATCAAGACTGCAGACCGACAATGCGCGTGTAATCACAAGGCCCCGTTAGACCTGCGCGCCAGATGTGCGCATTTGGAGCGCGCGCCAGGTCTCTCTGACCACCGAGCATTCACACGTAAAGGATTGATGCGCGCGCCTGGAGCGTACGCTCCAAAACCGTCGGAAAAACCGTGCGTGTAAACGGGCCTAATGAAATGTTCCCACCCCGACATAAAGTCTGTCAGTTGCACTGGCCCACCCAGAGCCCTGACCTCATCATTTTAGAACATCTAAGGGACGAATTCGATCCCCAGGTGAGGGCGCGTCAGGAATGGCTAATATCCATAGCTCAATTCATGGAATGGTAGCAAGAGGAATGACGGCGAATGCCAGTGGATATATTCCAGCTCAGCAAACATTGTGGACAGGTGTCCAATTACATTTTGGTAGATAGTGTAGTTTTACATGTACAGTTGAGATGTTTAGATTGTTATAAACTGAGAGCTACTGGTCGTTAGGCATCAGGCTTACTCTCCTTAAAATATATTCATATACGTTTTAATCCTGCAGTGCATTGAGTGAGTTTAGGTTTACGGAGTATGGCAAATGGATAACGCAGCCTAGTGGATAAGTTTTGAACAAATGAAGACGCAAAGATGGTTGCCTATGAAGCGGAGGATATACCAGCTGAAACTGGAGAAACGAACTGCGAGATTATTGCATCTAAATATGTTCATGTATAGTAACATGAATATGCGAGTTTTTTGGTTATTAATGTAAATTAAGAAGATTGTGAGAAATATACTATTTGATAAATTTCATTAGTTTAAATTACTAGTGCGTCGTGATTCATTTCAAGTACTATAATTGTACCGAAAAGGATACGCGGTCAAATAAAAGAAAATTGTCAGTCCGATTAGAGCCTTATTTTCAGTTTCACGCCTCTCAAAAAACAAAAGTTAGTTGTAGGTTGGAGACGGAGGGAACTAAATGTAGGCGAGAATATTTAATACTGTCTGCCCGCCCGCTATGACCACGGGGCTTGATCTAGCTGAAATACTGTAGAACTCCAATTATCCGAACTTCGACTGTCCGAATCGATTTTTTAAATTAAGAATGAAAGGGAAGAGACAGAAGCAGATAGGGGTGACTTGTTACATGAGGGATTCATAAACATTTTTTGAACATTCCTGCATGTTCAGAAGTTAGTGCTGAATACATAGGAGAGTGGGTGTTGTGTGATTCATCAGACCCTGGGTATGAAATTCTAAATGATGATGAACTTATTGAAAATTTGAAAGAAGATAACCTAAATGTCGAAGTTGAAGCAGACAGTATGTACATACAGTATGTACATACTGTACTAAGTACGCTTAACATATAAAGGGGTTGCCTTTTAATTTAATTAATTAAAGGCTCTTTTTCTTTAAAAATAGTATTTCTTCCCATTTTCAGGATACATACAGTCATTAATTAAAATAAACTTTTTTTTTTTTTTGGAAAAATCCCAGTTATCCGAATTTTTGACTAGCCGAATAGGGTCCGGTCCCAATTGATTCGGATAGTTGGAGTTCTACTGTATGTACTTGACCCAAGAGTTCGCACTGCAAAACTTAAAAAAATTATGTTTAATTTTTAGGGACTTGGAAGTAGGGATGGGTCGTTCGCGAGTGAACCAGTTCTTTAGAACAGTTCCTTTGAAAGAGCAAGTGAGCAGTCACTCACTAAAAGTGAGCGGTAGTTCTTCTTGGAAGCCGTAATGACGGTGGTGTGTCGGTCTCGATTGAACTTCAATCGTGTGTGCGCCAACAATAAGTCGGTTTCGGCTTTGCTACTGTGCCTGCGGCCCGACTCACGTTTGTTCTCTGTTCCTCGCCGTTCATTGTTTATCCACTCCGCTCGGAAAGAATAAGAAATCCCGAAGATCGAGAAGAGCTAGTTCGTTCGCAACGTTCTTTGATCCCATGGCTCAGCACGGAAAGAGCTAGGTCGTTCGCGACGTTCTCTGATTCCATCGCTCAGCAGCGAAAAGAGCTAGTTTGTTCGCGACGTTCTCCGATTCCATCGCTCAGCACAGCGCGGAGCAGTGCCAATGGGCAGCTAGTTCTTTCGAATCTGACGTCCCGCTCTACTTCTGTTTGTGTATTCCGGCTACAAGCGTGCCTTGGGAAAGAATATTTTCAAAAGCTGGATAAATTTGCAATGAAAAAAGAAGTAGGTTGCTGAATAGCAAAATAAGTAAAATTGTACTTGTGAACAATAACTTTCATTTCATTTAAAGCAAAACGTTCTTTAAAATTGATTGTACTTTCTGTTTCTAAATAAATTAATGTAAAATTATCTATGCTCAAATGTCAAATATTCCCAGCAAGCCGAACAATATTTCACTGACTCTTTGATATGGCCTTTTATGCGTGAAAGTAATCCGGTAGTATTAAGAAACAAAAATGTTTCAGAATAAATAAAAAATAAATGAAATAACCAATATGAGATTAACCTAAGTAATCAGTATAAATGTAAATAAAACGAACAGATACTACACTCAAAATGGATATAACTGCTCATTTTCTTTAAACTGAGCCAGTGAACTAGTGAACCGTTGAAAAGAACTAGTTCTTTTCGTAGAGTGATCAAATGAACACCGCTCTTTTTAGTGAGTCACTTTGCCCACCTCTACTTTGAAGGATTACTAGAAATATTAAGCACACTGACAGAGATGGCCTCATTATATAATAAATAGTCCCATTTTTGATTTAATTAGTAGGGAATATTTCAGGGTACATGCAACTGCTAGAATTTCTCAAATGATTAATAATACTTTTATGTCGAAATGGATGTTTTTCACTGCGCAAGTAATTTAGTCGAGATATGGAGCTTGCGAGATACTCCTACATAGTATTCACAGAAGTGGTAAGTGATTCATATATTTTGTCACGCCCATGTCGCATTTCACGGCCAAGGAGATTTGGCATTGCGCCCGTGACCATGTCTAGAGACATGCGGAGTCGAACAGTTGGCCCCCCTGCTGAATGGCGATGGCGCCTTGAGCGCACCTGTTGCGGCTGCTGGCACCGCCTCCCGCCAGACGGAGGTTACCGGACGGTGGCCGATCTTTTTTCGCATCTCTTCACATTCCCCTCCCCGTCCTACCAGTTCTATATTTACCCACAGGAACACGCGCGCACCGGTGGGCGCGTATTTATATGCGATCCACAACTCGGCGGGCCCTCCGGAGATCCAGTGCACCCTGATTACCCGCCTGCTTCTTTGGTTTTTCCTCCGGATCGTCTCTGATCGTGTTTGTGCAGGCGAGGCGAGGCGAGGCGAGGCGGGGCTCGTGCATGCTACGGCTATGCGGGCGCTACTTGTTGCGGCGCTGTGGCTGTGTCTGCTGAGCGACCCCTGCGATGCGGTGCTGCGTGACTACAGGCTGCTCTCCAAGAACTTCACTTCGCTCCTGGACCGACTGCTCGACAAGACCAGATATGACAGACGCATCCGGCCCAACTACGGAGGTAAGAAAGATGCCGTTTACTCTCTCATCAGCCAACAAACCGATTTTCCGTTTCGCATTTGTGATCATATACGGCCAATCACACTGCGACAAATTGAAAATAACAGATATGGTCAAATACTTCTTTAATTAGCCCCCTCGCCCCAAAACCCTGAAATCTTTGTTGTACCCCTGAATAACAGAATCCACGATGATAGATAATAAATTTCTGACACATCTTCTGTGTTTCGTTCTCAACTGAAAGCACGACAAAGAATCTCAAACCAATGTTATTTCAAATATCCTGATTATTTACTTTACTTCTTTAAAAAAAATAATTCCAGCCTCACAACCCGTTGACTTCGACGTCTTAGTAGACAGCGAAACATTCTGGGTAAGATGCGGGAAGGACCATAACCAAGGCATTCTCAAGGAACGTCTCGCCATTCATCTTCAACTATTTCGGGAAACTGTGGAAAAACAGAAATCTGTTCATTGTACAAGAATAGTGTTTTTTTCGTTGTATATTTATTAATTATTTAATATGGAATATTCAAAGTAACGAACAACCGCGTTAGAATCCTTCAATTTTCTGGCCCATTTGCAAATAACACAGAACGTAACAGCGTACCTCCTCCTATAATAGTTTTTGTAGCCGTTAATATCTTCGCTCTGGTGCGATGGACAAATTCATGAGTATACTTTGTCCCAAATTAAAAAAATAATAACATAAACCAATTCTGACTACCTATTCAGTTCTTTATCGCGTTATAAACTTACCAAAAAGGTACAAGATGACAGTTACAAAACCTTATACCAGCTGTGAAAGGTGGTGAACATAATTTTGTAACGGTTACAATTTTCAGTGAAATAAACGTGGTGTAATAACAACGCCTTTGTGAATTATGTTGTTGTGAATACTCTGCTAGCCCAGCCAGGTTGTAGAAGCGTCTCAACAGGAACCATTTGAACACTTGGCCCGTCTTACAGCTTGCGCCAGGAGGGACGGCGTGGTGCTGAGGCTGGATAGCGATAAACTAATGCGACGGTTCGCCTTTAAATACGATAGTGTACTTTTAATTATTTAGTGAAATGTTTAATGGTAATTAACTCTTACACAGTTCTGATAATAATGACGTGTTTTGTCAAGTTCGTATCAGCATCTTGGTACAGATTTAAAGGTCGAAATCGCCATTAAGTTTTATGTACCTTCTTTTGAAGTGTAACCAAAATGTTTAACTCTATGCTGAACAATAAAATAGTCCGGTTATGTGGTACTAGACAATTTGGTGCTATATTGCTTGTATAATAGAGAATTTTAACAAATTAAGAAGTAGTGGGAAAAGAGAATTTGCTTGTATTAAAGTTATACTAAAGTTCATAGTCAAACGTGAGTTATATAACTTTACGAGCCTGTCAAACATTTGACACGTAGCGCGATAGCTTTGTATATTACAATGATAGTGCTACATAAGTGGTGTGGCGGCACAATTGTTAAAGAGTCTGACTGGAGGCCAAAAGGTCCCCGGTTCGAATCCCTGTCTCGGCGGGATGTTCATAGTCCTATAACCGACCTTCATTTTTGGCACTGCTTGCTATACAATGTGAAGTACTCTTAGAACACTTCCGTGGTCCGGGTTCCACGGTAAACTGTAGGTCTGTTATATCCAGTTAGATTACCGGGTATGTTGATGTAACCACGAGAGACTCTGTAAGTTGATGGCCGAATATCTCGGGAATATCACGGCCAATAATACCACATACATTACTATTACTATGGCGCTACACGCTATTTACAGTAGCGAAACGTGTACTTTAAAACACTATAGTTTAGAGAATTCCTAAAAGTGATAAGAACAATTTGTAAACAAAGGAATTTCAAACGGAACTTCGGCAGAATCATCCTGTATCTACAGTAAGTGATTGTTTCGACACGGTTAATATATTATTGTTTCCTATCTTCCCTCATTCCAAGAGTGGGCTTTGTAACTTAGTCGGTTCTTTCGGATTCTGGTGGACATTGGTGAGTGACTATTTAAAACATTTTCAGTTTTAAAAATTTCTGAATGACGAAATCATAATGAAAGGGGTACGTGCGAGCATAGAAACATTAAAAAAAACATATTTTGAAGTAGACTAATTTGTTGAAATGTACCTTCACTGTCAGCATTCCGAGAGTCTCAAAGTCTTCAAGTTTATTTAAGTTCGAATTGGCTACCTGTTTGTGGGCACTGCAGTCACCCACCAAGCTAATATCGTACATAACTTCACGTCGCGGGGTTTTATATCAATTCCGTTGTTTTTCTGAAAATCCACTTATTCCTGGGTTTATGGAAATTTCTCTAGGATTTGGAAGTAGCGGAGGTTTGGAAACGCTTATTAAGAGATATATAGTCCCACATTTACGGTGACTGGGTGAAGAAAATCAAACGGTGAATCTTATCCAGCACCAAACCCAAACCTATACATTACCCAAGAACAAGACAGTGGAGAACATACCAAACATTGCTCTCTAGTATAGTCGTAAGCTTGCGAGTTGTAAAATCTAGGTTGGCTCTGTGGTCTGGACATGGAGACAGATCTTTTAGATAGTCGTGTCTATCGAATGGAATCGTCAGGTCGACCTGTATAACGGTGAGTCAGCAGCGATATTTTTGATATTTGTATTTGCATTCTGTTAACCTGGACACCATCGAAACTCTTGAGATATCGAGTTGGCAGACACTCTGACAGCGCCGAAGTACACGAAGTAGCTTTCAACTACTTCACGGTTATATTCCGACATGTACTGGTTATTTACCACAACATACATGTGGACACATTAGCAAATGCCAATGAGAATCTCACTTTCGAATTCAAGCAACATACCGACAACTGTGAGAAAATTCAGCTCAAAATGTGTTGATCTCAACATGGTCTGACGGAGTCAAGGTAATGCAAAATCGTGAGCAGCGTTTTGGTTGAATCTCGAACTACATACGTTCAAAAATGCTTCAAATAAATCCGCAAACAACTGTACATCAGTGTCCATGTACAGACTTACATATTCTCCCAGGGTTTAGAATGAAAAGACTACCACACTTCATATCGCGTATTCGTAATCAACGTCTGGAATTCCAGACTTTGACAATTAAGTGGAAAATTTTGACTTGGTAGGGAGCTTCGACGCAGAGGGAATGCAATTATTCGTAGGTGAAGATTCCTTTTCAGTTAGCTAACAGTGACTTTTCGGGTTTGATGAAATGTGTATTGTTTATATACATACCATCATCCTTAAGAGTTCCTGTTATATCACTGGACCTACACGAAACGTAAAGTATCCAGAAATCCTAAGATAATTTAGCTATACTACCCTTCGGGAAAATGAAATGTATCGCTCAATGTTGGTCGGCAGCAAACCCTTCATACCTCCGTCGAATTTTTCTAATGCCATGGAAAGGGCATCATACCGAGACAAGCTATGAATCTTTGATTTTCGTACTGCAAGTTGCAGTCGCCTGTAAAATTTTCAAACTTCCTGAGAAATACACGAATCAGACGGCACAAGCAAACTTTCAAAATCTTTGTAGATAATTCCGCTTCTTCGGTTCAAACAAATGAAAAGAAAGTATGCGTGAAGGGTTTCATTTGTTTCTTTTCTATCCTGATTATTGAGGTAGTCGAGAAAATACCATCACCAATATTGCAGAAACAATTCAGCATCATTAATCTGAGAAATCGTGATAGAAAACAAGGAAGCGGAAATTTGTGTCAGCGTGGTTATTTCTAAGAATACCAATAGTTATCGATAACTTGCCAATTGCTTACTAGCGTAATAAATAGGAAGAGTATCAACATTCTTTGTTGTAAAAATTGGGAAAAACTAAATATACTTTTTACAAAGTTGCCTTACTCTGCAGAAAGCTGTTTTTTGATCGACGGAACATTTTTTTTTTTTTTCTGTTTGGATTCTACGGAGCACTACTGTGCATTAGAATTGAAGGCGGATAAATAGTTGATTAACAAGTACTTGATCGACTGTGTCCTATGTGTTATTTCTTATTAACATTATAATTACTAACGCTTAACAAAATATTGCGAATTCAATGTCGAAATAGTACTACATAATACCCTTCTTCCTCATCAATATGACTTGGATTGCTAATTCCGACTCGAAAATCTGGATGTCTTCTTTTACTGATCGCCAACAATCGCGGCTGCTATTTTCGTCACTAAAGGAAAATCTTAATGTATTGAATCTTCTTTAAAATTACGAAGCACCTACTGTCTAAAAAAAAAATCTTTCAGATTTTCTCAGTCCTCTAACACCTCTCATTTAACGATCTCTGTTTTGTATTATAATTTTTTTTTCTTTTGACCAGTGATTTACGAATATATATTGAAATAAGGTTGCGCTGGGTTATATGTAGTATACTTGTCACTACAGTCTGTGATTTTCGGTATAAAAAACAAGATTCTGTATACGTATTTGAATTATGAGCAGAGGTATTTAATGAAGTCAAATAGCCAGTAGTAGCTATTTTTTTTTTTTTTTTTTTTTTTTTAAATGAAACATTTCAAATGCGGATCTTCCTGAATCATAAGTGGAAATAGAAATGGAATCAGATACAGAAACATTATCGGATATTCAAACAGTGAATTTCACAATGGATAAAAGGGCTTCTTATTGCACCGACGTTTGTAGCGTTTTTCATTAATACGTTATTGTAGCTAACTTATTGATGCTTCCTGTTTTGTTAAATTACGCTGGTCTTTCATGGTCTGTATTCGGGATTTGGAATGATACAGAACTAATCTAGGAAAAATAAAAAACTACTCATTGATCATTTCTACTATTTTAAGCATTGTGAGATACCCACTCAATTAGTGTGGGTTATCTTTCACAATTACCAAACAGCTTTCGACGAAGAACGTAACTTTCTAACATTTGGGCACAAATCGAACATATACCAGCTGAACGCTCATTTTAGTTTAATTGATGATAATTAATGACCCATAGTTGTCAAACAATTGAGAGGTATTATTGTCAATTGAACAAATGACGACAGCGGCTCCGAATGAAACACCACTAAATTTATTTCACAGTTAATTATATAAACACTGTGATACACTGCAACAGGCTCTTACGCACTTCATATCAAATACAAGTTTCACTTAACATCACTGCAACTCGTGCCCAGACTGTGCTTACACTTGCAGTACGGCACTCAATTCACGTTGCCCGTCGAGCTGTGCTGGCCGGCGCCAGAGATAGTGACCATACTACTTAAAGGTAAACTTATTATTCTGTCAGAAAGTTACACAAACTACCGCTTGTGGAAACCAGAAAAAATTTCAAAAAAGTTACTCATGTTAATACAATTAGTCATGATATTTATAACTAATCAAAGCAAATTATATAACAATAATAATAGTAAAAATGATTGGCAGTGTGTGTCACAACATACGCAATAATTCTGATTTGAGTGAAACGCAAAATTTCTAGAAAAAAGCAAAGATATTTAATCGAAACCTAATGATTGTAATAGAAACATTCAAATACAGTATCAAAAAGGTCTAGTAATAGTTCAACTCTGCTAAACTCAAGGGACCTTTGTGTAACTTGATGTCGTTACGTCTACAATAATATAAAGAATATTTACTTGAATGGTATTTGTAATGGAGCTTAATTAAGACTAGGTAAAACTACACGAAGTTAGTAACAAACCTAATACTAGGTTTATCTGAAAGCACCCCTCTCCTAGAATATTTTGTAGCACTACAGAAAAAAACCCAAAAAATCAGTTTTACTATAAATTTGGTGGTTATCTTTCAAAATACCGAATGTAAATTTTCTTACCACATTCTGTAAATTTATTAATCGGAATATCGCTGAATAACATGACCGATAACTTATCATTTCACACTCGAATAACAACGTGACAATGGGAACTTGAGGTCAGTACTGACTTGGTTTTTACGAAAAACCCTTGACTGATGAGGTTTATAAGAATTGCTGGCAACTTTAATTACAGCTTATTGAGGGCTGTCATACAATGTTCTTTATGACATACACTTTAAGAAAATAGTAACAGAAATATTGAAACTATGTCCCGAGATAAGCGTTCACAAAAATAATATTTTGTTACTGCAGAACCTTCTTAAACTGAATAAAAAGATGAGCCTATTAATAACTCGTAAGTATAAGACCACCATAAAAAGTGAAAAGCTGCGATGATAACAATCGTAAGATATGTGACAGAAAACAAGTGGTCAAACGAAAGGATTCAAAGTGTTGAAAAAAAATTGTCAACCTTCAAAACAAACATGGAACACGTATGCAGCTACAAATAAGAAACTTGTGAATCAACTAAAACATGGATCTCACAAAAGTAAATATAATTATCGTTGATTTTTCGATAATCAGTATAAGATCATTGATATACTAACTCGTAAAGAATAACGCTACCTGAAAGAAACAAAAATGATACTTTAGAGTACAATTTCAGTCATGAAACAACATGACAGGTCCAAGTTGAAAGACATCTGATCCTGATACGTCATTTAAATGGCCATATAAAAGTTGGAATTTATAACTCTCTAACGCACAAGACTCATGAAACCATGGATACTGAGTTACCAATAGTTCGAAAAGAAAACATTTGGGATCGTAGAAAAGGTAAACACTTCGGACAACATAGGAAACAAGAAACTGTGACATAGGTAATTATAAAAACTTCAAATCTATCAGACGCTCTAATTAACAGAGAACCTTTCAGTACCCCTAATACTAAAATCACTTTTCAGAACATGATAACACAGGTTTCGAAACTCTTTGGGATTTTATCCTTGATATTACCGTACATGGCGAAATTAATAACCCATAAAGTAGCCACCAAATAAATTCCACTCCCAACAGTACGCAGGCGCACTTTCAGATCCAGACGATAATTCATAGATAAATTCCATGCTCACACTTTCATAATTTTTACAATTCCAATACTTACCACTCAGTTAACCAACTAGTATCGAAGGCTCAGGTATGAATGGGTATTGGTCCTTGAAAACGAAATAAGATAGTATTAAAAATGCCTTCATATGATCCTAAAAGCTGCCTTATAACCACTGAACGAATATTTAATATGATATTAAGCTGAATTAATTGTTTCGTTTAGTGAAATTAACGTAGTTAAAAATGACTTACAGCTAAACCACATATTCAAAATTAAATTAACCATATTATTGGTGGGTGAAATATTTAATCAAGCTGATGAAGTTAACTAATTTTACTAAAGAAATGTGTTTACTGACGCTTTAAAACAACCACCGGAGACTTTTAAATAAATATCTGGTAATGATAATAGGGATTCATTCCGGATGAGTGACGCATATTGTGCACACTTGGGAGCGCGTAGTGTTTTGATACAGCAAATGAGTGTTTTCGTGTTTGCTTTTGTAATGACACAGTGAAAAGGAAGCTTATGTTACAGTGGACGAGCAGAGCCAAGCTAAACACTCATCTAACAGCCCGTTACTTCTTTTTCTTTTTCTTGGGTCGACAAAGCGAGGAACATGGAAGTCCAAGCAAGCTGTCTGTTTCAGCTTCATCCTGTCTGCCTGCTGGGAACAAAATCGGCATTGTGTAACCTAAAAGCATTAGCTGTATCGGTGAAACTTTACTTCTTCTCATAGTCGTCTAATAATTTGTCCTTTCTATAGCGTCTATATAAACAAGCGGCAGAGACTGGATAGTTAGTTAGTTGAGCAGTGAGTTGCAAGTTAATTGAAAGTTAGAATCGTTGGAATATTTATATGATTGTGCTTAGTATCTTTGGTCGAGTCCGATGCCTGTTCTGTGTGTACTGTGTAATGTTACTGTAGAGCTCGCAAAAAAAAAAAAGATGGATCTTCGGAGTAATCGTTATAATGTCTACCATGACAGGACTGAATAGAAAAAAATAGTAATTAACCAAATATCTATCCCCTGCATATAATATTAAAATAAAAACGCTGGACGCGTTTTTCATTATGTCATTTCAAAATATTTCACTGGCACGATACTTAGTTTGAACGAAACAGCTCGTCGATATTGAGGAGGTTACAATCAATTCATGATTGGGTGCGTAACTTAATGCACTGAAGGAAGGAGAAAGAAGTAGACTGAGGTGGTGTTAAAGAATTCTCGGTTGATTTCCAACAGAACCCTTGGTTCTCCGAAACGGTTTTGAATCCCAGAGAAAGAGTTACGTATCATATAAGAGTGCTGTATAGCTCGTCGATATCAAGGTAATTAGAGCCTGGGAGGGTGGGAAAGGAATTCGGCTATGGACGTTTTGAAGGTACCATGTAGGCGTTCACGTGGGAGTTATTTCCTGGAAACCTCGAAATCGGGATGCGTGGACCAAGTGTAGAGCCCACGTCTTCCCAAATGTCAAGCTTGAGTGTTAGCGGCTCAGTTATTACACATATAAGGACCCGCATAAGTGCTCATCGCAAATTTCCACATAGATATGGAATCCATGCTCACCCTCCTGTACTGAGAAACGATCATGTTGATCTATCAGCACTGTAATGATCAAGATCGTCTTTTTTGCTGAAGTTGATGTTTAGCTATACATATCTCTTTCTGAATAGTAATGAAGTGCAGTCCCTTCGTACATCACTTTATAAGTATTCCGACCATATCGTAGCCACCCTAACCTAACCCGGTACTCCTGTCTCGTATACAGGGGACCTACAATTTAACGTCGAATTCGAACCACGGAAGCGTGTACTTCACATTACACAGCAATCTGTGCCAGTGGTAATGGTAGGGATAAGGGCCTATCAAAATCCCCGCCGAGACAGGGATTCTAACCGGGTCCTTTCGATCTTCAGTCAGACACCGTAACCAGTGAACTAGCAGACCGCTCATTTCCTTTGGTAAAAAAATTAGGAAAATAAGAGGGATGCTTCTAGTTCTGTAGTAGTACACTGAATTATGTGAAAATGCATTCAGTTTCTAACATGGAAATTATATTTTTCAGCGCCATCTTGGCTGTCGATATTTTGTACTTATCACGTTTCTTGCAATACCTAACTAGAAGAGTCGTGTTCATAATGTAGTTTTAGGTGGAAACTTATGGGTAACGAAACAAACTGCTGAAATTCGAATACGAATGGTAAGTAGTTCACAGGTAAGGTTTTGCTGTAGACTCTGTGGACAAATATTGAGATAACCATAATTTTTTTTGTTGTCTTAAAATTTAATCGGTGCAAATCTGCAGAAACATTGTATGATTTAATACCTGACAATCTTTTACCACAGTTTTTTCACTACTTCAGTAAGTAAAATGTACCTGATAAGGAAAGGAGAGTTCGAAGCTTCCACACAATTCACTTATTTTTGTTGGGGTTTTTCGACAGCGAACTGGGAGTAAGGAATGGTAAAGAATTCGGTCATTGGTGGAACCATCCTTCCATTCGTTGATTTTAGGAAGCTATGCAATACTTAAATAAATATTAACAGACCAGGAATTTTAAAGGCATCCATCCGAATGTCATATTTCAGTTCCTTGTAACATTTAATCACGATTCTCATCTTGTAAACACTTCATATTCCCATACTTAATGGATCACCAGGTGACTGATGAATGTGCCTTCTTTACTAAGAAAATCTAAACCATGTTTGTGTTTCCGTTTTAACATTTGCTTAACGAACAAATAGTACTCAGACCCCTATATGGCAAAACATTCCAGATTCAGTTGAAAAGTAAATGGTAACTTGATGGAAATGCGGGAATTTGAAAATGAATAAGCATATGGTCTACTGCAAACGAAGCGTAATTTTATTACTTGTATCGATGATGGGATATATACCTGTTAAAGGCCACATTGAGTTCCGTAAAACCTTTAACTAGACTCAATTTGCTGATTGCTATCTCTATGTTCTATAAAACGATAAGAAACAACGAACAAGCGAAGTTTTCCAAATATCAGGCGAGATAAAACAAATAAGCATTGTATATGCTCGGGTAGCAGACGCGGTTTGTTCCCCTCGTCCGACTAATGTTATTTCGCTTTGCCTCCAACCCTCTTCGATCTCTAATTAACTCGATGTCGACCAGCCCAAAAGCGTTAATTATGAAAAACCAAAGGGAAACATATTTTCGAGGAGATACATAAATAATCACCGACTTTTCACGGACGACAGTAGTAAGGATATGTACGTTCTGCGCCCCATAATTATCTCACCCGTCCCTCCCCCTGCGGCCGCTTCCTCTATAATTAGGCGCCACCGCCCTGTCATTATCTACCTGGCTGCCGGCGCCGCTTACCGTAATTATCTTTGTAGGTCACGCGCCGCGCCCCCTGTGGCCGCTTCCCCTACAATTAGGCACCCGGCCGACTGTGCGGCCTCTGGCCTATAATTATCTACCTGGCTCTTTGTAGGTCACGCGCCAGCCGGCGCCTCTCACCGTAATTATCTTAGTAGGTCACGCGCCCCGCCCCTGCAGACACGCCGGCGCCGCTGTCACCGTAATTATCTTTGTAGTTCACCCGCCCGCCACTGCAGCCACGATGGCGCTGCTCACAGTCATTATCTTGGGGTGCATCAGTATAAAAGAAGCGTCGTAACAGGAACTAAGCCAGTTGTATCTGAACTTACACAGAGACAATGTCTTCGCAAAGCATTGAAGATTTGCCTTCTCTCGATGACGTGAATCTGCAAGGTAATTATGTGTTTTTTCATACATTGCCAGTTTCAATTATTTATTTAACAAAATTTATGTTGTCTTTTAAACTATGCTATCTTTTTTTTAGATTTACTGTCTGAAGGAGCCACTAGTGATGGAAGTCTGTTGGTTTTCGGCTCCAACGAATGGAATTGGGAATTATTTGATAAATATCTCAGTAAGTTTTTTTTTTCATTTAATTAACATAGCGTTTTATCCTATGTTACCATTTAAACTTTTTTTTTTGTTACAGATACGCCATCTGAAGGACTAGAGTTTGAGGGTATACCTACTTACGATGTACCCGTACAAATGAATGGTAAGTCCCACTTTGTTATTTATTACTTGTAATTTGATGTCAGCTTTATAATTTTTCATTTAACATAATTCCATGTACTGTTAAATATTTGATATTGTTGATAAAAATTTTATTTAATTAACATTACGTTTAATCCTAACTTTTTTTTTTTTTTTACAGATATGCCATCTGAAGAACTAGAGTTCGAGGGTATCCCTACCACTAGTTCTTACGATGTACCCATGCAAATTAATGGTAAGTTATTTATTTCATGCATTCCTTGTAATTAGATGTCAGCTTTATTCTGATAGCTTTCTATCGTTTCATGAGTATAATTTTCATTTAACAAAAATCCATGTACTGTTTTAACTTAATATTGAATATAGTATGCTTTAAAAAAATTTCATTTAACAAATGTCTTTTCTTTTTCATAGATTTACTGGAGTGTGATGAAATTAACGTGCCCAGTAAACGGAGGAGGATTCATTCCATGCTACCAAATGGTAAGTCTCACTTTACTATTTTTTTTTTTTATTACATTCCATGTAGCTAGGATACCAGCTTTATTCTCATCGGTTTCAGGTCCTTCTGAAGGCATGGATTATACTGATCCACCCAGTGTTTTGCAATTTGCAGAGCCAGCGAGTCATGAGACTTTATCTGGTGCAGGCTTGGAACAGGAATTAGCTGATTGTGAGTATTTTATACTTTATATTTTTGTAATTACCTTTTTCTTTACATCATGTTTTTTAACCAATGCTTATTTTTATAGATATGGCACAGTATGATGGTATACCTACCACAAATGTTTATGACTGGGAACAAGACTTAATTAATAGTGAGTACAATAGACATAAAAATTAATTTAACAAAAATGTGTTTAATGTTTTGACCTAAATTATCTTTCTTTTTATAGATTTTCCACGGTATGAGGAACCTAGAAGGACTCATTCCATACAACCGAATGGTACGTTTCACTTCATTATTTATTCATACATTCCATGTAATTAGATGCCAGCTTTATTCTCATTGGTTTCTATCTATGCAGAGCTGCCCGCAGGCATGAATGCCGCCGTCGAGTCCGGACCTGCTCCGCCCATGTGGAGACCTTGGGAAATGCAGGACTCAACCGATAGGCGAAACCCAACACCCGGACCTAGCAGGCAGGGCTCAGGAGTCGCAGGCCATAGCAGGCAGGCCGCAGGAATAGCAGACCCTAGCAGGCAGCAGCAGCCAAATATATCATGTGCAGCAACGAGGGGTGAGTGTCCAGACGCAACGCGCTTAATCCTTGAAGATAGGCAGAGTGCTTTTAAAAATAGAATCTATACCGGAACCATTCAAAATTCTGAAAATTTTATTGGACCAATTAACTTCATTGATGCATGTTATAAACTTTTGGCAAATAAAGTCCGCGAAATTGTTAGTTGCCGGTCCACCCCGGCTGTAAAGGTT
>CM061920.1:264638902-264747338 GCA_031002005.1 Vandiemenella viatica
GGCGGTGGAGCGGCCGGCTACGCTTATATAGGCGGCCTGGCGCAGGAATTCCGTTGTGTGGTAGTACGGCGACCTCTGTAAGAAATAGTCCCACTTAGCTTCTAGATGATTCTATTTGTTTTCCTGGTTTGTTTTGCGCCTGTTTGGAGTCGTATATGTATCCCGGCGTGCAGGCGCGTTGTGTGTGAGGTCTGCCTGGCAGGGGCCTTTACTGGCAGACTGAACAAATGCGTTATTGCCACCTCCAGCAATCCGCCAGCATATAAATTATTATCATCTTAGTTTCCACTTCTCCAAAGATTACGCAGTCTGTGGCTGAATACATTAATATAAAAGAAGTTACTTACAAATAATAAGCATAAATACAGTAATACCGTCACATGGTCGACAGGAAAAAAAACCGCACCACATTCGGTACCCGTTATACTCTTAAATCACATCGTTCAACAAAAAATTACACTGATAATGTTCCTAATTATTTTGCTTAATATTTAAGTGTTCCTGTAAAAACATTGGCCAGAATGTAACTTACGTTTTGGTCTAGCAGCGGAAAGCTTAGAGCTTGCGCCATTAACTCTTGGTACCGTCAGCCTGTTACTACCCTGACCGTGCCATCTTAGTGGTCTCATATACCTATACGAAATGTCTCCTATCGTTGGAAAATCCCACCAGCTGTTAAGTGTGGTCGGTAATAAGAATTTTAATACCAAAAAAAGCGGGACATAAAATAGTCGAGTTACAGCAGTTGTTATTTTCGTGAATACAGTTTACTGATAGTCTATTTTCTAGATCTTTGTATCATTATCCACATTTGTTGTGCACTAATGCAAGTTCAAAAATTGGACATATATTTTTGTTATTTATTTTAACATTACTTAATGCTTAAAATATTTACTTTTTTTTTTTTACAATGTTCTTAAATGTCATGTTCCAGTTATGCACGACGTAGTTTGGTAGATGTCAGCACTAATCCAATTTTATTCTTCACTCGTAGATAAATTATCTGATGGCGGATTTTGGTTTAGTCAATATTTGTCTTAATGTGTATATCCCCACTCACTCTGTAGTTTTAGAGGTTTTGTTCTACTTTGAAAACCATTTACACATAATTCTGCAATTTTTTCCCTGTCAGCACTTGGCTTTTTCACAAAGTATCGCTGTAGCTAAAAGATTAATTCATAATGTATAAAAGGGGGTTCAATGGGTGGCCAAGCCAGTCGAGGCAGAGACAGTCAGCTGAGAACAGCTACAGATACCTGATGAAGACAGCAGAGTCAGCTGTCGAAACGTCGTGTTTTTACACCACCATCCGGCTGGACACCCGAGAACATTTTGTTGCATCGATACGCCGGGAAAGTCTCCACTCACACATCAGATTAATTCATAATGTTTACTATTCATGAGGTACTAAAACAACCGTACGGGGCTCAAACTGACATGTGGACCCCTCTGAACAACCATTATCACACCTACTTTTGACATGACGTAACCGATAGAAAGTTTTCGTTTAACGGAAATAAAGCAGCAACTTTAAGACACTCTTGAAAGATAGTAATTTTTATAGGAACACTATTTTGTTGCACAACTTTTCTCGGCTGTACAATTCACCTAGCGTCTCTAGTAGAAACTGTAAACCGATTGAAATTCATAACCACTTGTATGAAGTTTACGAAATTAAAATGAGTGAAGGTGTACTGTGGGGGCAATATGTAAAATATTCTGCACTAGAAATGGACGATGAACAGAGAGGTGGCGAGGCATGTGTCGTGACTGGTAAACTGATGAGAAATAGTGATGAAATAGTTAATGCGAATCCGTGCTCCGTCGTAAGTGAACTTTTCGGTGAGTTGCATTAGATTTAAAGTTTTTTTTTTAAATAAGAAATTTAGATTGCCAAAGTTTGGTGATCGTTGGGAAACAAGTGCAAATCCTTATTGTAGAATCTAAAAAAAAAAATATTGTTACTTTTTTTATACAAAACTAGCACCGTGGAATGTCGAGCTATGAGGTCTTTAACATCCTTGACAGCGAGAGTCCTTGCACAGCTACTGGTACTACTGGTACCAGCAACCTATTGCGGCAATTTGGGTGGAATGTTTTGATCATGTTGCTCCCAGTGATTACTATCTGTTTACACACATAAAGAACTGGCTGGTTATTCAGCCCTTCCACAACAATGCGGAACTGAAGACGGTATTCACTGAGTGGTTGAAATCTCAGTCGGGAGACATGAGTTATGATAAATACTACAGTTTTATGATTATTGCATAAAAATGGATTAATATTGTAGTTTTGAACCGAATATATAAGCTCAGTGTATTTAATTCATTCTCTAGCTGGTGATCCAGAAAGGCTAAACGCGAATAACGATATTAAAGTTTGTGATGGCACGGAATGTGTGAAGCGGGAAACTCGTTACCTGGAAATGGTTTTATCACACTGAAGCACGGTAATGAGATAAAGAAGATGTTTGAGACCTCTCATTCCTCCGTGGGTCCGTTTAATGAAGTCTTCGCCTTGTAGTAGAAGCCAGGTGTCTCGCGGTGAAGAAGCTCTCCAGCTAATCGCTGCCGGTCTATTGTTCTTGGCGTCCTTTGTCCCACCAGCAGACAAATTGTGGGAGGCGGACTCGCCTCTGATACGGCTTGGCGCGCACCTCCTGCCGCCCACCTGGTAGACTACAACAAGCGGCGGGCAGAGGAGAAGCCGGCGGGTGCTCGGTTTCTATCAACAACTTCTACTACAGAACTACCGTATCCGGCAGTGTAAGACTAGTACGGCAACAGGCAGCCCGAGTAAAGCTGATAGTTGCTTGGTTTTACCTCACCTAGTTCAACAGAGCGATGGTAATCGCCAATCTGAGAAAAGTTATACCCTGTTCACTCCGAACTGGCGGCTCAAGATGATGTTCCCCCGGCCGCGCTCCTCACCTCACAACCCCCTCACGTTTCTACCTCTCCGAGCTGACCGCTGTGCCATCTAGACGTGTGGTAAATTTCCCCTTCGTTGATAGGGGTAATAGCTGCGGAGTGAGCCACCTCTGTTAACTAGACGAGATGCAGAGTTGGCTGTGTTTATTTCACATAGTACAACAAAGCAAATAGTCTTTCGGTTTATTCCGAACATTATTGGCATTCAAAGGAAAGTCAATACTTGCTTGATTTATTATGCCTAAAGTAACAGATTGACTGCTTTCGGCTGTATCAGACAAGACAGGAATACGTCGTCCGGGAAAAGTCGGTGATTATTTACGTATCTCCTTGGAAATATGTTTCCCTTTGGTTTTTCATAATTAACGCCTTTGGGCTGGTCGACATCGAGTTAATTAGAGATCGAAGAGGAGTGGAGGCAACGAGCGGGAAAGGATTTCGGGAAATAATGGCAAAGCGAAATGACATTAGTCGGACGAGGGAAACAAACCGCGTCTGCTACCTGAGCATATACAATGCTTATTTGTTTTATCTCGCCTGATATTCGGAAAACATCGCTTGTTCGTTGTTTCAAATTGTTTATATAGAACATAGAGATAGCAATCAGCAAATTGAGTCTAGTTAAAGGTTTTAAGGAACTCAATGTGGCCTTTAACAGGTATATATCCCATCATCGATACAAATAATAAAATTACGCTTCGTTTGCAGTAGACCATATGCTTATTCATTTTCAAATTCCCGCATTTCCATCAAGTTACCATTTACTTTTCAACTGAATCTGGAATGTTTTGCCATGTAGGGGTCTGAGTACTATTTGTTCGTTAAGCAAATGTTAAAACGGAAACACAAACATGGTTTAGATTTTCTTAGTAAAGAAGGCACATTCATCAGTCATCTGGTAATCCATTATGTATGGGAATATGAAGTGTTTACAAGATGAGAATCGTGATTAAATGTTACAAGGAACTGAAATATGACATTCGGATGGATGCCTTTAAAATTCCTGGTCTGTTAATATTTATTTAAGTATTGCATAGCTTCCTAAAATCAACGAATGGAAGGATGGTTCCACCAATGACCGAATTCTTTACCATTCCTTACTCCCAGTTTGCTGTCGAAAAACCCCAACAAAAATAAGTGAATTGTGTGGAAGGTTCGAACTCTCCTTTCCTTATCAGGTACATTTTACTTACTGAAGTAGTGAAAAAACTGTGGGAAAAGATTGTCAGGTATTAAATCATACAATGTTTCTTCAGATTTACACCGATTAAACTTTAAGACAACAAAAAAAATTATGGTTATCTCAATGTTTGTCCACAGAGTCTACAGCAAAACCTTACCTGTGAACTAGTTACCATTCGTATTCGAATTTCGGCAGTTTGTTTTGCTACCCATAAGTTTCCACCTAAAACTACATTATGAACACGACTCTTCTAGTTAGGTATTGCAAGAAACGTGATAAGTACAAAATATCGACAGCCAGGATAGCCTTGAAAAATATAATTTCCATGTTAGAAACTGAATGCATTTTCACATAATTCAGTGTACTACTACAGAACTAGAAGCATCCCCCTTATTTTCCTAATTTTTTTACCAAAGGAAATGAGCGGTCTGTTGGTTCACTGGTTAAGGTGTCTGGCTGAAGATCGAAAGGACCCGGTTAGAATCCCTGTCTCGGCGGGGATTTTGATAGGCCCTTAACCCTACCATTACCACTGGCACAGATTGCTGTGTAATGTGAAGTACACGCTTCCGTGGTTCGAATTCGACGTTAAATTGTAGGTCCCCTGTATACGACAGGAGTACCGGGTTAGGTTAGGGTGGCTACGATATGGTCGGAATACGCAGCCAATAGAAACCCTATCACCAGGTCATTACGACTACACGGAATTATTGTTATTACCAAAGTAAATCGTTATCATCGTACTTATAAAGTGATGTACGAAGGGACTGCACTTCATTACTATTCAGAAAGAGATATGTGTAGCTAAACATCAACTTCAGCAAAAAATACGAGCTTGATCATTACAGTGCTGGTAGATCAGCATGATCGTTTCTCAGTACAGGAGGGTGATCATGGTTTCCATATCTATGTGGAAATTTGCGATGAGTACTTATGCCGGTCCTTATATGTGCAATAACTGAGCCGCTAACACTCAAGCTTGACATTTGGGAAGACGTGGGCTCAACACTTGGTCCACTTATTTCGAGGTTTCCAGGAAATAACTCCCACGTGAACGCCTACATGGTACCTTCAAAACGTCCATAGCAAAATTCCTTTCCAATCCTCCCAGGCTCTAATTACCTTGATATCGACGAGCTATACAGCCCTATTATATGATACGTAAC
This sequence comes from Vandiemenella viatica, assembly GCA_031002005.1. Classification (NCBI taxonomy): domain Eukaryota; kingdom Metazoa; phylum Arthropoda; class Insecta; order Orthoptera; family Morabidae; genus Vandiemenella; species Vandiemenella viatica. The sequence continues at coordinate 264,644,182 of CM061920.1, forward strand.
TCTTTCTCTGGGATTTAAAACCGTTTCGGAGAACCAAGGGTTCTGTTGGAAATCAACCGAGATTTCTTTAACACGACCTCAGTCTATTTCTTTCTCCTTCCTTCAGTGCATTAAGTTACGCACCCAATCATGAATTGATTGTAACCTCCTCAATATCAACGAGCTGTTTCGTTCAAACTAAGTATCGCGCCAGTGAAATATTTTGAAATGACATAATGAAAAACGCGTCCAGCGTTTTTATTTTAATATTATATGCAGGGGATAGGTATTTGGTTAATTACTATTTTGTTCTATTCAGTCCTGTCACGGTAGACATTATAACGATTACTCCGAAGATCCAATTTTTAGCGAGCTCTACAGTAACATTACACAGTACACACAGAACAGGCATCGGACCCGACCAAAGATACTAAGCACAATCATATAAATATTCCAACGATTCTAACTTTCAATTAACTTGCAACTCACTGCTCAACTAACTAACTATCCAGTCTCTGCCGCTTGTTTATATAGACGCTACAGAAAGGACAAATTATTAGACGACTATGAGAAGAAGTAAAGTTTCACCGATACAGCTAATGCTTTTAGGATACACAATGTCGATTTTGTTCCCAGCAGGCAGACAGGATGAAGCTGAAACAGACAGCTTGCTTGGACTTCCATGTTCCTCGCTTTGTCGACCCAAGAAAAAGAAAAAGAAATCACGGGCTGTTAGATGAGTGTTTAGCTTGGCTCTGCTCGTCCACTGTAACATAAGCTTTCTTTTCACTGTGTCATTACAAAAGCAAACACGAAAACACTCATTTGCTGTATCAAAACACTACGCGCTCCTAAGTGTGCACAATATGCGTCACTCATCCGTAATGAATCCCTATTATCATTACCAGATATTTATTTAAAAGTCTCCGGTGGTTTCTTTAAAGCGTCAGTAAACATATTTCTTTAGTAAAATTAGTTAACGTCATCAGCTTGATGAAATATTTCACCCACCAATAATATGGTGAATTTAATTTTGAATATATGGTTTAGCTGTAAGTCTTTTTTAACTACGTTAATTTCACTAAACGAAACAAGTAATTCAGCTTAATATCATATTAAATATTCGTTCAGTGGTTATAAGGCAGCTTTTAGGGTCATATTAAGGCATTTTTAATACTATCTTATTTCGTTTTAAAGGACTAATACCCATTCATACCTGAGCCTTCGATACTAGTTGGTTAACTGAGTGGTAAGTATTGGAATTGTAAAAATTATGAAAGTGTGAGCATGGAATTTATCTATGAATTATCGTATAGATCTGAAAGTGCGCCTGCGTACTGTTGGGAGTGGAATTTATTTGGTGGCTACTTTATGGGTTATTAATTTCGCCATGTACGGTAATATCAAGGATAAAATCCCAAAGAGTTTCGAAACCTGTGTTATCATGTTCTGAGAAGTGATTTCAGTATTAGGGGTACTGAAAGGTTCTCTGTTAATTAGAGCGTCTGATAGATTTGAAGTTTTAATAATTACCTATGTCACAGTTTCTTGTTTCCTATGTTGTCCGAAGTGTTTACCTTTTCTACGATCCCAAATGTTTTCTTTTCGAACTATTGGTAATTCAGTATCCATGGTTTCATGAGTCTTGTGCGTTAGAGAGTTATAAATTCCAACTTTTATATGGCCATTTAAATGACGTATCAGAATCAGATGTCTTTCAACTTGGCCCTGTCATGTTGTTTCATGACTGAAATTGTACCCTAAAGTATCATTTTTGTTTCTTTTAGGTAGTGTTACTCTTTACGAGTTAGTATATCAATGATCTTATACTGATTATCGAAAAATCAACCATAATTATATTTACTTTTGTGAGATCCATGTTTTAGTTGATTCACAAGTTTCTTATTTGTAGCTGCATACGTGTTCCATGTTTGTTTTGAAGGTTGACGATTTTTTTGTTCAACACTTTGAATCCTTTCGTTTGACCACTTGTTTTCTGTCACGTATCTTACGATTGTTATCATCGCTGCTTTTCACTTTTTATGGTGGTCTTATACTTACGAGATATTAATAGGCTCATCTTTTTATTCAGTTTAAGAAGGTTCTGCAGTAACAAAATATTATTTTTGTGAACGCTTATCTCGGGACATAATTTCCATATTTCTGTTACTATTTTCTTAAAGTGCATGTCATAAAGAACATTGTATGACAGCCCTCAAAGAATAAGCTGTAATTAAAGTTGCCAGCAATTCTTATAAACCTCATCAGTCAAGGGTATTTCGTAAAAACCAAGTCAGTACTGACCTTAAGTTCCCATTGTCACGTTGTTATTCGAGTGTGAAATGATAAGTTATCGGTCATGTTATTCAGCGATATTCCGATTAATGAATTTACAGAATGCGGTAAGAAAATTTACATTCGGTATTTTGAAAGATAACCACCAAATTATAGTAAAACAGATTTTTTGGGTTTTTTTTCTGTAGTGCTACAAAATATTCTAGGAGACGGGTGCTTTGAGATAAACCTAGTATTAGGTTTGTTACTAACTTCGTGTAGTTTTACCTAGTCTTAATTAAGCTCCATTACAAATACCATTCAAGTAAATATTCTTTAAATTATTGTAGACGTAACGACATCAAGTTACACAAAGGTCCCTTGAGTTTAGCGGAGTTGAACTATTGCTAGACCTTTTTGATACTGTATTTGAATGTTTCTATTACAATCATTAGGTTTCGATTAAATATCTTTGATTTTTTCTAGAAATTTTGCGTTTCACTCAAATCAGAATTATTGCGTATGTTGTGACACACACTGCCAATAATTTTTACTATTATTATTGTTATATAATTTGCTTTGATTAATTATAAATATCATGACTAATTGTATTAACATGAGTAACTTATTTTGAAATTTTTTCTGGTTTCCACAAGCGGTAGTTTGTGTAACCTTCTGACAGAATAATTAGTTTACCTTTAAGTAGTATGGTGACCATCTCTGGCGCCGGCCAGCACAGCTCGGCGGGCAACGTGAATTGAGTGCCGTACTGCAAGTGTAATCACTGTCTGGGCGCGTCTTGTAGTGATGTTAAGTGAAACTTGTATTTTGATATGAAGTGCATAAGAACCTGTTGCAGTGTATCACAGTGTTTATATAATTAACTGTGAAATAAATTTAGTGGTGTTTCATTCGGAGCCGCTGTCGTCATTTGTTCAATTGACAATAATACCTCTCAATTGTTTGACAACTATGGGTCATCAATTATCTTCAATTAAACTAAAATGAGCGTTCAGCTGGTATATGTTCGATTTGTGCCCGAATGTTAACAAGTTACGTTCTTCGTCGAAAGCTGTTTGGTAATTGTGAAAGATAACCCACACTAATTGAGTGGGTATCTCACAATGCTTAAAATAGTAGAAATGATCAATGAGTAGTTTTTTATTTTTCCTAGATTAGTTCTATATCATTCCAAATCTCTAATACAGACCATGAAAGACCAGCTTAATTTAACAAAACAGGAAGCATCAATAAGTTAGCGACAATAACGTATTAATGAAAAACGCTACAAACGTCGGTGCAATAAGATCTTTTATCCATTATGAAATTCACTGTTTGAATATCCGATAATGTTTCTGTATCTGATTCCATTTCGATTTCCACTTCTGATTCAGGAAAAATCCGCCAGACCCGCATTTGAAATGTTTCATTAAAAAAAAAAAAAGCTACTTTGTTTTTTATACCGAAAATCACAGACTGTAGTGACAACTATATTACATATAACCCAGCGCAACCTTATTTCAATATATATTCGTAAATCACTGGTCAAAAGAAAAAAAAATAATACAAAACAGGGATCGTTAAATGAGAGGTGTTAGAGGACTGAGAAATTTATGTCCTTATAAAGATTTTTTTTAGACAGTACGCGTTAGGTGCTTCGTAATTTTAAAGAGAAAATAATTGAAGATTCAATACATTAAGATTTTCCTTTAGCGACGAAAATAGCAGCCGCGATTGTTGGCGATCAGTAAAAGAAGACATCCAAATTTTCGAGTCGGAATTAGCAATCCAAGTCATATTGGAGAGGAAGAAGGGAATTATGTAGTACTATTTCGACATTGAATTCGCAATATTTTGTTAAGCGTTAGTAATTATAATGTTAATAAGAAATAACACATAGGACACAATCGATCAAGTACTTGTTAATCAACTATTTATCCGCCTTTAATTCTAATGCACAGTAGTGCTCCGATGAATCCAAACAGAAAATAGAAATAATTAAAAAAATGTTCCGTCGATTAAAAAACAGCTTTCTGCAGAGTAAGGCAACTTTGTAAAAAGTATATTTTGTTTTTCCCAATTTCTACAACAAAGAATGTTGATACTCATCCTATTTATTACGCTAGTAAGCAATTGGCAAGTTATCGATAACTATTGATACTCCTAGAAATAATCACGCTGACACAAATTTCCGCTTCCATGTTTTCTATCATGATTTCTCAGATTAATGATGCTGCATTGTTTCTGCAATATTGGTGATGATATTTTCTCGACTACTTCAATAATCAGGATAGAAAAGAAAAAAATGAAACCCTTCACGCGTACTTTCTTTTCATTTGTTTGAACCGAAGAAGCGGAATTGTCTACGCAGATTTTGAAAGTTTGCTTGTGCCGTCTGATTCGTGTATTTCTCAGGAAGTTTGAAAATTTTACAGGTGACTGCAACTTGCAGTACGAAAATCAAAGGTTCATAGCTTGTCTCGGTATGATACCCTTTCCATGGCATTAGAAAAATTCGACGGAGGTATGAAGGGTTTGCTGCCGACCAACATTGAGCGATACATTTCATTTTCGCGAAGGGTAGTATAGCTAACTTATCTTAGGGTTTCTGGATACTTTACGTTTCGTGTAGGTCCAGTGATATAACAGGAACTCTTAAGGATGATAGTATGTATATAAACAATACACATTTCATCAAACCCGAAAAGTCACTGTTAGCTAACTGAAAAGGAATCTTCACCTACGAATAATTGCATTCCCTCTGCGTCCAAGCTCCCTACCAAGTCAAAATTTTCCACTTAATTGTCAAAGTCTGGAATTCCAGACGCTGATTACGAATATGCGACATAAAGTGTGGTAGTCTTTTCATTCTAAACCCTGGGAGAATATGTGAATCTGTACATGGACACTGATGTACAGTTGTTTGCGGATTTATTTGAAGCATTTTGGAACATATGTAGTGCGAGATTCAACCAAAACGCTGCTCACGATTTTACATTACCTTGACTTCGTCGGACCATGTTGAGATCAACACATTTTGAGCTGAATTTCCTCGCAGTTGTCGGTATGTTCCTTGAATTCGAACGTGAGATTCTCATTGGCATTTGCTAATGTGTCCACATGTATGTCGTGGTAAATAACCAGTACATGTCGGAATATAACCGTGAAGTAGTTGAAAGCTACTTCGTGGACTTTGGCGCTGTCAGAGTGTCTGCCAACTCGATATCTCAAGAGTTTCGATGGTGTCTAGGTGAACAGAATGCTAATACAAATTTCAAAAAGATCGCGGCTGACTCACCGTTATACAGGTCTACCTGACGATTCCATTCGATAGACACGACTATCTAAAAGATCTGTCTCTATGTCCAGACCATAAAGCCAACCTAGATTTTACAACTCGCAAGCTTACGACTATACTAAAGAGCAATGTTTGGTATGTTGTCCACTGTCTTGTTCTTGGGTAATGTATAGGTTTGGGTTTGGTGCTGGATAAGATTCACCGTTTGATTTTCTTCACCCAGTCACCGTAAATGCGGGACTATATATCTCTTAATAAGCGTTTCCAAACCTACGCTACTTCCAAATCCTAGAAAAATTTCCATAAACCCAGGAATAAGTGGATTTTCAGAAAAACAACGGAATTGATATAAAACCCTGCGACGTGAAGTTATGTACGATATTAGCTTGGTGGGTGACTGCAGTGCCCACAAACAGGTAGCCAAATCGAACTTAAATAAACTTGAAGACTTTGAGGCTCTCGGAATGCTGACAGTGAAGGTACATTTCAACAAATTAGTCTACTCCAAAATATGTTTTTTTAATGTTTCTATGCTCGCACGTACCCCTTTCATTATGATTTCGTCATTCAGAAATTTTGAAAACTGAAAATGTTTTAAATAGTCACGCACCAATGTCCACCGGAATCCGAAAGAACCGACTAAGTTACAAAGCCCACTCTTGGAATGAGGGAAGATAGGAAACAATAATATATTAACCGTGTCGAAACAATCACTTACTGTAGATGCAGGATGATTCTGCCGAAGTTCCGTGTGAAATTCCTTTGGTTACAAATTGTTCTTATCGCTTTTAGGAATTCTCTAAACTATAGTGTTTTAAAGTACACGTTTCGCTATTGAAATTAGCGTGTAGCACCATAGTAATAGTAATGTATGTGATATTATTGGCAGTGATATTCCCGAGATATTCTGCCATCAACTTACAGAGTCTCTCGTGGTTACATCAACATACCCGGTAGTCTAACTGGATATAACAGACCTACAGTTTACCGTGGAACCCGGACCACGGAAGTGTTCTAAGAGTACTTCACACTGTATAGCAAGCAGTGCCAAAAATGAAGGTCGTTTATAGGCCTATGAACATCCCCGCGGAGACAGGGATTCGAACCGGGGACCTTTTGGCCTCCAGTCAGACGCTTTAACAATTGAGCAGCCACACCACTCATGTAGCACCATCATTGTAATATACAAAGCTATCGCGCTACGTGTCAAATGTTTGACAGTCTCGTAAAGTTGTATAACTCACGTTTGATTATGAACTTTAGTATTACTTTAATACAAGCAAATTCTCTTTTCCCACTACTTCTTAATTTGTTAAAATTCTCTATTATACAAGCAATATAGCACCAAATTGACTAGTACCACATAATGTGACTATTTTATTGTTCAGCATAGAGTTAAACATTTTGGTTACACTTCAAAAGAAGGTACATAAAACTTAATGGCGGTTTCGACCTTTAAATCTGTACCAAGATCCTGATACGAACTTGAAAAAACACGTCATTATTATCAGAACTGTGTAAGAGTTAATTACCATTAAACATTTCATTAAATAGTTAAAAGTAGACTATCGTATTTAACGGCAAACCGTCGCATTAGTTTATCGCTATCCAGCCTCAGCACCACGCCGTCCCTCCTGGCGCAAGCTGTAAGAAGGGCCAAGTGTTCAAATGGTTACTGTTGAGACGCTTCTGTAACCTGGCTGGGCTAGCAGAGTATTCACAACAACATAATGCACAAAGGCGTTGTTATTACACCACGTTTATTTCACTGAAAATTGTAACCGTTACAAAATTATGTTCACCACCTTTCACAGCTGGTATAAGGTTTTGTAACTGTCATCTTGTACCTGTTTGGTAAGTTTATAACGCGATAAAGAACTGAATAGGTAGTCAGTATTGGTTTATGTTATTATTTTTTTTAATTTGGGACAAAGTATACTCATGAATTTGTCCATCGCACCAGAGCGAAGATATTAACGGCTACAAAAACTATTACAGGAGGAGGTACGCTGTTACGTTCTGTGTTATTTGCAAATGGGCCAGAAAATTGAAGGATTCTAACGCGGTTGTTCGTTACTTTGAATATTCCATATTAAATAATTAATAAATATACAACGAAAAAAACACTATTCTTGTACAATGAACAGATTTCTGTTTTTCCACAGTTTCCCGAAATAGTTGAAGATGAATGGCGAGACGTTCCTTGAGAATGCCTTGGTTATGGTCCTTCCCGCATCTTACCCAGAATGTTTCGCTGTCTACTAAGACGTCGAAGTCAACGGGTTGTGAGGCTGGAATTATTTTTTTAAAGAAGTAAAGTAAATAATCAGGATATTTGAAATAACATTGGTTTGAGATTCTTTGTCGTGCTTTCAGTTGTGAACGAAACACAGAAGATGTGTCAGAAATTTATTATCTATCATCGTGGATTCTGTTATTCAGTGGAACAACAAAGATTTCAGGGTTTTGGGGGGAGGGGGCTAATTAAAGAAGTATTTGACCATATCTGTTATTTTCAATTTGTCGCAGTGTGATTGGCCGTATATGATCACAAATGCGAAACGGAAAATCGGTTTGTTGGCTGATGAGAGAGTAAACGGCATCTTTCTTACCTCCGTAGTTGGGCCGGATGCGTCTGTCATATCTGGTCTTGTCGAGCAGTCGGTCCAGGAGCGAAGTGAAGTTCTTGGAGAGCAGCCTGTAGTCACGCAGCACCGCATCGCAGGGGTCGCTCAGCAGACACAGCCACAGCGCCGCAACAAGTAGCGCCCGCATAGCCGTAGCATGCACGAGCCCCGCCTCGCCTCGCCTGCACAAACACGATCAGAGACGATACGGAGGAAAAACCAAAGAAGCAGGCGGGTAATCAGGGTGCACTGGATCTCCGGAGGGCCCGCCGAGTTGTGGATCGCATATAAATACGCGCCCACCGGTGCGCGCGTGTTCCTGTGGGTAAATATAGAACTGGTAGGACGGGGAGGGGAATGTGAAGAGATGCGAAAAAAGATCGGCCACCGTCCGGTAACCTCCGTCTGGCGGGAGGCGGTGCCAGCAGCCGCAACAGGTGCGCTCAAGGCGCCATCGCCATTCAGCAGGGGGGCCAACTGTTCGACTCCGCATGTCTCTAGACATGGTCACGGGCGCACTGCCAGATCTCCTTGGCCGTGAAATGCGACATGGGCGTGACAAAATATATGAATCACTTACCACTTCTGTTAATACTATGTAGGAGTATCTCGCAAGCTCCATATCTCGACTACAATACTTGCGCAGTGAAAACCATCCATTTCGACATAAAAGTATTATTAATCATTTGAGAAGTTCTAGCAGTTGTATGTACCCTGAAATATTCCCTACTAATTAAATCAAAAATGGTACTATCTATTATACAATGAGATCATCACTGTCAGTGTGCTTAATATTTCTAGTAATCCTTCCAAGTAGAGGTGGGCAAAGTGACACACTAAAAACAGCAGTGTTCAATTGATCACTCTACGAAAAGAACTAGTTTTTTTCAACGGTTCATTAGTTCACTGGCTCAGTTTAAAGAAAATGAGCAGTTATATCCATTTTGAGTGTAGTATCTGTTCGTTTTATTTACATTTATACTGATTACTTAGGTTAATCTCATATTGGTTATTTTCATTTATTTTTTATTTATTCTGAAACGTTTTGGTTTCTTAATACTACCGAATTACTTTCACGCATAAAAGGCCATATCAAAGAGTCAATGAAATATTGTTCGGCTTGCTGGGAATATTTGACATTTGAGCATAGATAATTTTACATTAATTTATTTATAAACAAAAAGTACAATCAATTTTAAAGAACGTTTTGCTTTAAATGAAATGAAAGTTATTGGTCACAAGTAAAATTTTACTTATTTTGCCATTCAGCAACCTACTTCTTTTTTCATTGCAAATTTATCCAGCTTTTGAAAATATTCTTTCCCAAGGCACGCTTGTAGCCGGAATATACCAAGAGAAGCAGAAAGAGAAGTAGAGCGGGATGTCAGATTCGAAAGAACTAGCTCCCCATTGGCACTGCTCCGCGCTGTGCTGAGCGATGGAATCGGAGAACGTCGCGAACAAACTAGCTCTTTTCGGTGCTGAGCGATGGAATCAGAGAACGTCGCGAACGACCTAGCTCTTTCCGTGCTGAGCCATGGGATCAAAGAACGTTGCGAACGAACTAGCTCTTCTCGATCTTTGGGATTTCTTATTCTTTCCGAGCAGAGTGGATAAACAATGAACGGCGAGGAACAGAGAACAAACATGAGTCGGGCCGCGGGCGACAGTGGCAAAGCCGAAACCGACTTATTGTTGGCGCACACTCGATTCAAGTTCACTCGACACACCACCGTCATTACGGCCTCCAAGAAGAACTACCGCTCACTTTTAGTGAGCGACTGCTCACTTGCTCTTTCAAAGGAACTGTTCTAAAGAACTGGTTCACTCGCGAACGACCCATCCCTACTTCCAAGTCCCTACAAATTCAACATAACTTTTTTAAGTTTTGCAGTGCGAACTCTTGGGTCAAGTACATACAGTAGAACTCCAACTATCCGAATCAATTGGGACCGGACCCCATTCGGCTAGTCAAAAATTCGGATAACTGGGATTTTTCCAAAAAAAAAAAGTTTATTTTAATTAATTACTGTATGTATCCTGAAAATGGGAAGAAATACTATTTTAAAAGAAAAAGAGCCTTTAATTAATTAAATTAAAAGGCAACCCCTTTATATGTTAAGCGTACTTACAAGTGTACTTAGTACAGTATGTACATACTGTCTGCTTCAACTTCGACATTTAGGTTATCTTCTTTCAAATTTTCAATAAGTTCATCATCATTTAGAATTTCATACCCAGGGTCTGATGAATCACACAACACCTACTCTCCTATATCTTCAGCACTAACTTCTGAACATGCAGGAATGTTCAAAAAATGTTTCTGAATTCCTCATTTAACAAGTCACCCCTATCTTCTTCTGTCTCTTCCCTTTCATTCTTAATTTAAAAAATCGATTCGGACAGTCGAAGTTCGGATAATTGGAGTTCTACACTATTTCAGCTAGATCAAGCCACGTGGTCATAGCGGGCGGGCAGACAATATTAAATGTTCTCGCCTACATTTAGTTCCCTCCGTCTCCAACCTACAACTAACTTTTGTTTTTTGTGAGGAGTGAAACTGAAAATAAGGCTCTAATCGGACTGATAATTTTCTTTTATTTGACCGCGTATCCTTTTCGGTACAATTATAGTACTTGAAATGAATCACGACGCACTAGTAATTTAAACTAATGAAATTTATCAAATAGTATATTTCTCACAATCTTCTCAATTTACATTAATAACCAAAAAACTCGCATATTCATGTTACTATATATGAACATATTTAGATGCAATAATCTCGCAGTTCGTTTCTCCAGTCTCAGCTGGTATATCCTCCGCTTCATAGGCAACCGTCTGTGCTTCTTCATTTGTTCAAAATTTATCCACTAGGCTGCGTTATCCATTCTGCCATACTCCGAAAACCTAAACTCACTCAATGCACTGCAGGATTAAAACGTATATGAATATATTTTAATGAGATTAAGCCTGATGCCTAACGACCAGTAGCTCTCAGTTTATGACAATCTAAACATCTCAACTTTACACGTAAAACTACACTTTCTACCAAAATGTAATTGGACACCTGTCCACAATGTTTGCTCGGTGGTTGTCACTGAGCTGGAATATATCCACTGGCATTCGCCGTCATTCCTCTTACTGCCATTCCACGCGCCCTCACCTGGGAATCGAATTCATCCCATAGATGTTCTATAATGATGAGGTCAGGGCTCCGGGTGGGCCAGTGCAACTGACAGACTTTATGTCGGCGTACCACTGCAGAAACATGGCACCTGGCATTGTCATCCTGGAAGTAACACCGATCAATTTCGTAAAAACGCTATAATGATGGGAGCATTTCATTGTCTAGAATGTTACAATAGGGACCCTGTGGCCATGTTACCAAGTACAAACATCTGCGGCCCTACGGCAAAAGCCGTGAAACAGCGCCACACTTTCACTCATCCACCATCAAATTTCTTAGTAGGCTCTATACACTCCGACAGAAGCCGTTCACCGGGTGGACGCCACAACCACATATCTCTATCAGACTGTAATAATGTAAACCTTGACTCATCGCTCCAAAGAACCGATATCTACTGCTCTGGTGTTCAGTTACGCCGGTCCAAAACCACCCAAGTCGCCGAGCTTCATTGCTGCTCTTCCGAAATATTCATTTCGCTGAACCTCTGTACGCAATGTTCGAATGGAAACCGATACTCCTGTTGGTGCATAAAACTCCTGTTTGATGGCAGCCACGTGTTGTGCCCTATTTTGATTACTTATGTTTCATGGCACTGTGATGCCTGATGATTCAAATTGAAGCTCACCAGGAAGGTGCAGCAGTCCACATCAATCTTTCCCACCGGCCTGCAGCATATGGTGGCCACACAAGATAACTGACATACCGAGTTACCAGTCTTCACAGGTGTACAATTACTTTTTGGTAGATAGTGTATAAAATGACCGCGACATCCTCTACGTGGATCAGATCTGTTGGAGAACTGTTGAGATTAATTGCAACTGAGATATTAATTGTTATCTTTTATTTACAGCGTATTATAATTTAGGTTTATTCAAATTGATAAACTTCAGACACCCAATTTCATAGAATATTTAGTCTCAGAAAAACTGTACTATAACATACATTACATGTAGAGCCAACTATTAGCAAATCAGGAGCATTAATTATAATTTTTGTTGAACAATTAACACTAACACAACGAAAGGATGGCGGAAGTTACTTCATTATCAAAGCATTATATTTTTCTGTATCGATATTGATGATATAATTATCCGGAAGAAATTTATTTCCATCTTTTAATTATCTTTTTACACATTGTTGACCCATGCTTCAGTCCAGGCAAAAAAAGTTGTTCTCAACAACAAATTTGCTCTCATAAATTTGAATCATGATAATTCTTCTCTGATAAAATCTTTATCAATCTAGCTAATTAAGTAGCTTTGCTACACTGTGGTTAACTAACTAATTTAGAGGATGAATATACAATGATGCTGAAAACTTATTCTCATTTCTCATGTTGTGTCATTGCCAAGTAACACAGCACGATGAAACTTGAATCACACATAGAAAGAACTGCTACAGTATGATAAAGTAAGAAACTGAAAGAAAAACGCGATGAGACGAACAGAAATGACACTTTTATAGAGAGAGAATTAGTTACACTAAGGTCACTGAGATTCTCAATAGCCCCCTGGAAAATATAAAAAGGAGGGACGAGGATCTTAAAGGGCCTCCGCAAAGTGCTCCCCTGCTGCCCACAAAGTTGGTAACGAGTTCTGGTGATAGGACGTTCCATTCTTTCAACAGCATGTTTTACAACTGCTGGATGATCATTGATACATGTTGACATGCTGAAATTCGTTTACACAACGCATCCCATACGTGCTCGATAGGATGACCAAAGATCAATTTTTTATAAAAATAAAAAGGTTGGGTAAATGGGTAAGCCATTCTATTCACCGAATTTCCTCTCGTTCCAATAGCTCCTCCACCTGCAGGTCGCGCATTGTCATTCATAAAATGAAACCAAGGCCGAATGCACCCCTGAAGAGACGCACATGGGTAACAAGTACTGTGTCACAATACGTTGGCCGGTGAATGTATCGAATTCAAAGATTTGGAAGTCGGTACGCGCATGCAACATTAGCTTCCTCACACCATAACACTTTCACCACAAAAACGATCATGTTTGACAATGTTCTCCGGTGCATTACGTGTTCCCACCTCTCGCCAGAAGAGGATACCTTCATTACTACTCAGACTGAATCTACTCTGCTCCATGTGATGTGATATACCTCTGCTTTAAGTCGAAATGTAAGGTTTCAAACCGTGAAAACGCCATCAAAATCGGTTGGGTAGTTTTCAAGTTAGGCCAAAAAAAAGGTAACACAGTTAGAAGTGTAGAATACGTTTAAATTTCCTGGTATGGTTCTATGAGACCAAGAGTCATGAAACATACCTCAGATTTTGAGTATGCATGGAATTAGGCCATGGCTTCTTGTAGGAACCATCTCAACTGCTTATGGCTTGACGCCTCGTTGACGTCGAGGTCATTAGTGGCGGGAAACGATGGGGTCAAGGAACGGGAAGGAATTCCCCATAGCCTTTAAAAGGAAGCATCCCGGCATTCGCCTGGGGTGATTTGGAGAAACCATGGAAAACCCAAACCTGGATTCCCGTACAGAGATTCGAATCCGAGTCCTGCCGAATACGAGCCAGAACGCTACCCCTCACCCACCAAGCTCCGAGGAAACTATCTCCTGGTTTCCATCTGGGGAAACTATAGAAAACCCAAATCTCAGTGGCCAGATGGGAATCTTCATAACCATAGGCAATCTATGAATATCGATTATCATGATCATCGAAATGATAATTATCACGATTAGAAACCCTAAAAACAATATTCCTTCAAGCTCGTTTCGTTCAACTGTTACGGCTGATATCAAATAAATATGCGGATATTTCGAAATCTGACCAAGCTTGATGTTTTTAAGTCTCTTAGGTTCATCCATAAAGTATGCTAATAATTTTGAAGTGTTTTTCGTATTACATTTAATAGGTCAAGATAATTTTCAATATAGTTTTTTTCATTGCTTCCCAAACTTTTGTTAGTTCTTCTCATGAATATCTGCCAGTTATGCTTATTAATTTATTATTACTGAATTAACTTTGATGAAAATTATAATTCACTTAACGCCTTTATACCAAGATAGCTTCATAAGATATCTCAAAAGTATTTCTGGATAACAAAAAAAAAAAAAAATAACAAAAAAAAAATTAGCTGTATTTTAAATTTCTCATGTTCAATTTACGTTCTCTATACAATACTTATCTGTATGGATAAACAAAACAAAAATGTTTAACATTCTTTACCAAGTCTGTTTCATTCCTACGCACATTTTTCACTTAATGGAAACAAGAAATGAGTAGCAAAAATGGAAATTAGTTTACACTGACAAATGCTATTCGAGTGAGACATCGGCAATTTTTTTCTCTACTAATTAATTTTAATGCAGCACGAGGTATATTGATAGTCAATATAATATGGAAAGGCCCATTTTAATGAACAAATATGCGTAGCTTCTCTTGGTTAAGATAATATTTCGCAGTCCCGGTACTTTGCGTAGTGTAAACTCGAAAATTAAAACGGAGAACGCATATTGCGAAAAAACAGTACCGGGATGATGAAATGAATTTACTTTTTGCTGCGTAGAAAGTAGGTCACACCCCATGATGGAAATTACGGAGTTTTGGCCAGCCGGCTTACGCAGTTCCATTGTTTGCTGTTTGAGAATATTAACGCTGGAAAACACAGCTGCTAACTCAGATAGGCATAATAAAACGCTATCCCACGGAGTTTCTGAATTAAGCGGTGGCTAAATATGATCACCAGAACGGAAACGAAGGTTTTAATGATATTATAATGAACACAGCATAATATTACAAAAAAGTTACTTTTTCTATTTCTTCAGATATTTTGTTGAAACTATATTATTTCAAGATCGGTATTGATACTTGAAGTTATGTCCCTTAATGGGTCTGTTACGCTAGTTCTACGTTATTATATAACCGTAGATGTCAGAATCACGCCAAAAGTATTTATCATTGTGGGGTGCTGCATAAATTTATTTTCGTTTACATATACGAAGACAGAGGAAAAAAACACATCACTGCATGCGCCTTCACTCTTTAGTTACTATTTGTAGATTCTACAGTTAGTTCTCTGAAAGTTATAAGGGATCCGCAGTTTAATTTGTGTTTCAACTTTAACGATTCCAAACTTTAAACAATCTTATTTACCAAGAACACAGTGTAAATTTTAAGAAATTAATACCATAATCTTACGAATTAATTGTTATTTATAAACAATTACGAATAATGCCAATGAAACAATTTTTCAAAAGAATAAGGTTTTAATTATCCGCAGATAGACCAGAAAATACACTTCTGCATCAGCGATTAAGCTTTGTCATCCAAAAAGCACTTTTATTCCATTCAATATGGCATTCTTTCACATTGATATATGTTTCCATTTAAACCCAGAGGTAGACGGAATACATTCAGTTCAATTTCAAAATGATATTTAACCGGTTTTTATATGTCAGTCCTTCATTTCCGTCTGGCATGTACAATTTTTGCGAAAACGATCATTCCAGTTAAACTCACAACTACGGTGTCTCGTTACATTTAGATTCCGTTGCCTGCTTTCTTGTTTTGTAATAATATTTGTATCCACTCGTTTCGCAAAGCATCTGCAGATATACAATCGGTATGCGTCGAAGCCTACCGTACACCCTCGTCCCTGTTTGCTGGTCTCTGCGTAGTTTTGAGTTATTTTCCAGACAGATGCTCTGATAATCCAGAATTTTATCTTCAAATAGACACATTTCGCAAGAAAAATAGAGCGACGTGCGACAGAAGAATTTCGGGTCATAGAAATCAGGCCATCATTACCTTCGTACATTCGTATAGGCAATATTCATTAATTTCTACAGTAGTATCGAACTCAGTTTTTATGTTTCTTTCATCATGTGCGTTTAACTCTGGCCCTTACTAAAGAAATAGTAATTTTTAACTTTCTTCAATATACAATAGTTCCGATAAGACCACATTGAACGAAGTCACCAGCAATATGGTATTGTCTTTTCAGATTTACGGTTGAAATTTTTAAATTTCAATTTTCACTACTCGATTACTATCTACACACCGCCAAATTATTTTAGTTCTGCTTCAGCAGATACAAGTGCTTTGGGATTTTCTCCTTTTTTATGAAACATTGTCGTTAAGTCCTGCCGATTTCATGGTTCATTGGCGAAACATCATGTAAATTGAGAATACAGAATTCAGTGGGAGAAAACTATAATCGTTGCAAAACCAAAGGTTTTTTTTTGAAACATAAAACTAGGGAAACCACAGAAATTTATAAAATTGTAGCAACTTGGACAAAGAGGTCGGCTATGGTTTGAGCGAATTGTGGAAGTGTGTGCTAGTAAACCGACGCGTTGTAACAACTGCCAGATCGCTCCACAATGTGCAAACCTCTTTGTAGCATCGAACACTCTTTGGCGAAAAAAAATCATCACTGCCGGTGTCCGTAAAACGTTCATCAAGTGTTCCCGTAAACGAAGCGGACACATAACTAGAAGCAGCCCTGACTAAGGCCCCAGGTTGGAGGCGAAACGTTGGCATTAGCAGCAAGAAAAACGCAGCACGATGAGGAAATAAGTGTATTTTTTCATTGTCGTTAACTATTGAAAAACAGTGCATTGTGGGGTTTCATATTTAATGAAATATTAACACAAACGATCATCAGCTTTAAATATCGATTTAAAAACAAAATAAGTAGGAATATACCTATCAGAAATCATAGGAGCAACCAATTTTCATTCTATTCCAAACATTTTTAATCGCCTGTGTTAAAAATACAATAATCGAATATGAATATACTGAAAGACGAGATACAAACATTTTACAATGTTAACAAGCGGTTTCTGAATGGTTAGTAATTTTGTGTAGTTCCTCCCATTCTTAGGGAAGTGACGTATAAATTGAGAAGACCTGCTTGAAACTATGAATACCATATCAAATTTATCCGTAGTATAGAATTATTAAATTATAATTTGCTTTTAGTTTTTGATGCTTAAATGATTACAGAAGCTGTCGCTAGTAATTGAACGACAAGCAGATTTACAGGATGAACGTAACATGAATTTGTATATTCGACCAAAATTGGATGCGTTCAAAAAGAGAAGAGTTCAGAGAGAAAATTTTAAGGAATGCGATCATTAGGCGTAAGTTCAACAGTCTTGAACATTTCTCGTTGATTGCCACTAGCCAATGACAAAAAAAAAATAACTTTGAAAACTAATTTTTACTAAACCTGGAGTTTTTTCTGGCACAGAAAAAAAATCACAGACAATCTGAAACGTTTAATTAAAAATGCCTTCTTTTCACTATAATTTCTGAAAAAGTATTTACAACAAAACAGTTGAAAGTTACCAGACAGAAAATAAAGTGGAAATTACTTGAAAATTTCAGTACAATTCTGAATTACTCTCACACAATATACCCGTTGTAACATAAATAAGTAAATGCACAAATGATAGTAGGTGTAGATAATATTAAAATATTATCGTTTAACCGTCTTGGCATTTATTCAGAACTTGCGTAAATTTCCAGACATAAATTATTTTGTCACACGACTCACTTACTTTCACTCTTACTGCACACGTCACACATCTGCTGACGTTGTAATCCAGTAGTTTTATGTACTCCAACCGGATACAGAAGTGTCATTTTCAACTAATTATGTCCCAAAAACATTAATAGGTACAAATGTTGTGAAAGTGCTGGTCATTTCTCGAGCAGTTTGCTTCTTTCATATTTTATCAAAGAGTTTTACTGCCTTATATTTTCACCACAGCACTTTCTTAAGTGATATTTGAAAGTATCATTTAGTATCTTATGGTTCTCAAGTGTTAACTTAACAATTAACATAAATTTTATTGTTATTTATTGATAAAATTTAAAGGTGCTGCTCAAATTTAGTTATTATGAAGAGAGTATGACACCGGTTTGGAAAGAATAGTAAGAAATAATCCCCCATATGTAGGAAAAACATTTTTAACTATAATTAACAACATTTTACATGTAAATATCTACTATGTTAATTATTCTGTTTCCCAAGTTTGTATGTTAAGGTAGTAAATCCGGAAAAGTACAGCGTTCGCCTGGATCACAAGGAAAATTGCCTATAAACTCTAAACACAGCGGCCATTATGTAGGCCTCACGTACCTAACAGAACATCGTTAAAAAAAAATCAGTCATATGTGAGTGAGAGAAGATAGTCGTCTTAACTTTTGGGAAAAATTTAAAATCTGCTACTATGAAAAAAGTAAATAGGTTCATTTTATCAGGCATCGTATAAACTAGACCACCTCCAAAGGAATTTGATATTCAACACATCACGCAAATTTTGTATTAAATTTTTTTAATAATGAGAATGAAACATTCAGGATCACGTCACATAAATTACGTGTTCCTAATTTCTGTGGAAGTTACCGTCGTGTAGACCGATTTATTTAATTTAGTTATTCTCTGCTAATAATCTGTTACTGGACAACTAGTAACAGATTTCATGTCAACAATGGAGTTGTCATTCTTTATTGTTGTTGACTGTAACCATTTTTAATGACGGGATTATTCAGGCATTTGTACGTTTTAAGTTCCAAGTGAAACACTATGAAATTGAAAATTATTTCAATTTTTATAGTGTGTTCGAGATGGATGCAGTCTGATGACTGAGACTTACTTGTCTTTACAGATCACAAGCATTTTCTAACCACAGACTTCTATGAATCAATAATAAGTTGTTTGAAGGTCAAATCCTTGTTGATTTCATGTGTTGAAATTTTTAATTCTGCTAACAACACCAAAATGTAAGCATTGCATAAACGTATGTCTCAAAAAGTAATAATCTTGGTTAATTTCACCACAAAAAGATGGAATATATTATGTGTTTAATTGGCAACTGAGGAAGAAATTCTGAATTACGGCACCGCTCTGGTTAATTTTAAGATTTTTTTTAATTTTTCCAGTTTCAACTCATATTTCATATGTTACATTGGTGTGATTGATTCCGATAAACCATTACACCAATTTTTACATTGTATTTAAGATGAAACTTTCTTTTTCTTTACGAATCGAAACTTTATGTAGTCACAAACTTTTTTGAATAAATAAGAAGTTATTTGGACTCCAACGACGCGACATCCTTGTTCGTTTCATTTTTAACGTATTATATTTTTAAGTCTGATAATAATACTTAAATGTAAGTTTTCTACGAACGGACGTCTCAAATAACTTATGATCTTGATAAGATTCATGATGCCAATAAAATAAAAGTCTAAAGCGTAGGACAACTCTGGTAAGTTTTATATAACATTTTATTGTTACTTTATTTCAAATTCTTTCTGCTCTCTCTCTCTCCGTCTAACTTAATTTTTAGGCTAACTTATTGAGATAATTGATAGATAAATTTACCGAGGGTGGTGGTGTAACGGTTAGCGTTCTGGTCTCGCATTCGGGAGGACGGCGGTTCGAATCCCCGTCCGTGCAACCAGATTTGGGTTTTCCAAGGTTTCAAAAATCACTCCAGACAAATGCCCGAATGCTTCCTTCAAAAGGCCATGGCCCAAATCCTTCCCATTCCTTGCCTCCATCCTTTCCCGTCTCTAAAGACCGCGCTGTTATATATATATATATATAAAAAATAGATAAATTTAATTTTTTATATACTATTTTCAGAAGGTTGGAGAGAGATAATTGAGAGTTAAATTTTGCTTGCCTATTACACTGATTGTCATCACATCCTTTAGTTAATCACAAAGTCCTTTCAACAAATAAGATGATATTTGAAGATCAACGCATCTCCTGCACTGGTCATTCCATTTTAAACATGTTTTTATCGGTAATATTCGCAGGGTGGTCCCGGGATGTTGAAGGTGGTGCTGCCATCTGTGGTACAGAGCCCTGCCCCCCGCCCCAGACTAGACGTCGCTACCGTCGATGGTGCGCGGGGCTGCGTACCGCGCAGGCGCTGGGTGGCAGTAGTCGAGTCGACGCAGTCGCGCACAGTGGCTGGTGGCACGGGACGGCTCCTCGTGACATGCCCGCCGCCTGGGCAGAGTCCCCGCCACCCTGAGGATGTCTCCACCAGACGCGATGGTACAAGTGACGTGAGTGCGAGTCCACTGACACGGCTTGCTCGAGGTGGCACACCGTAAATTATGCTGAGGGACACAGTAGCTCGACGGTTACTATGGTTTCTCATCTTCGCTTGGACGGCAGCGGTTGCCTCATCGGCAGGGTAAGTTCCAGTTTCACCGCACCTGTTTCGCTTGGAGCAGATTACCAAACTGCTAATCTCTTACGTAACACATATTCTATTCGAAGCCCATTCTGATGAAACAAGTAATGCTGAAATATATCCTAGAACTCACAGAAGTAATAAGCATATAAAATTAAAGACTCTGTTCGTTTTTTGAAATAAAAAAAATCTTGGAAGCTCACAGCTAAATGTTAACATCAATCAGACATAAAAGGAATGCACTAAAGCTTCTATCTCAAATTCCTGACTCTCTTTGGAAAGATTTTTCTGTCAGTTTACCTCATCAAATATATAATTTGTTCACACATACCGGCAACATACTATGCTACAAAATCGAATATTCTAAAAAAAACAAGCTAAATTATTGGTAAGCTTTCTGTTTCACTCTAGAAAGACAGGTGTGAACGTAATATAACTTACCTGTCAATGGTAATCCTTGTGTTGTATTTATTCGACAAGTTATTTCAGAATAGTGTATTAATTGTGAAATGTAGTTAGAAAACAGGCTCACTTTATCGTTTTATTCATATTCCCATCGAGTAAATTAGATATATTATCTGTGAGAACCTTTTTTACCATTTTTCATTGTTATACATTCATCGCCCTACGCTGCTATAGGCCTTTCTGTTAAAAGTATAAAGAGCTGATAATGGGAAACGAAGAGACCAGAAAGAAATTTTGAGTAAAACTACGAAGAAATCAATGAAAACTATTTTTCTAATCTAAATGAAATTACGCATTGCTACTCTGTATTTATCTGACGCTTTATTCGGAATTTTGTTTCCCAACAACTATAATTAGAGAAGCTGTGCCCGCCACTTCGGCACGTGGGATTTCAGATTTGTGCTCTTAATTCACAGGTATAAAACGGTTAAAAATATTGGGTGGGTAGGTAAACGCGGAATAACAGTCCTGTTTTTATCGTTTTCTTGTTGTTGTTTTTTTTTTTACTTGTGGTTTTACACCTTGTTGACGTCGAGGTCATTAGAGGCGGGAATGGACTGAGCGCAAGGAACGGTAATGAATTCGGTCATGGCCTTTTGAAGAAACCATCCCGTAATTTGCCTGAAGTTTTTAGGTATATCATGAAAAAACGAAATCTGGACTGGGATTCTTGGATCCTCTTCTCTCCACCTGAATTTATACTGAACAGAATGCTTTAATAACGTTTGAGAGCATCGTTTATTTCTGCCTCTCCATTCATTGAAAAAGTTTATGTTTGTTATGACCCATAGACACACTTCAATTTTATTCATATGGTTTCTCTTTATTGAAAATTTTAATTTGTGCTGCACGGCGTGTGTGCAAACAGATTGCATTATTTGTATGTATCAATACTGTAATATAACTAACTTATTCGACAACCCGAGGTTTGGTTGGATCCTCCCGAATGAGGTATACTAAGCTGTTGTGTTGTAGGACGACCAGTTCCTTTCCTCTGGGACCTACAGTTTAACGTGAAATCCGAACCACGTAACAACCTGTCATAGCTCATATGATCAAACACAACTCTTAAAAACTCCTGCGACCACAAGGATTCGTAGCTGGGACAGGAGCAGTGAACTTTTGAAAGCAAGCGCCTTAATTACTGAGCTCAACTGTAATTTAAAGTCTATAACAAAATCGCAAAATCGAACACATCATTAATGGCAAGCAATTGGACTGACATATTTTCCCATGTACAGTACCAAATCGCTAAACTATTGAGGCCATACTCATACCATATGTTGTTTGGGATAGGAGTAAGATTTTTAGTTGTGCTATTCCTATATGTATCACTGCAGTCTAACTTCTATATTTAAGCTTTTTGCAGTCGAAATGTCTAACAGACTCCAGCGCCACATATCGGAATGAATTATATGTATCAACCTTTCGCGTCACATCATTGACATTTAGTGTGAGTATAGCGTGCATTGGTGCAGTGGTTTGTGACTGAAAGTGCGGTTTACTCACGCCTAGGTTCTTGTACATAAAGATTAACGAGAAAATAACAACCAGCCCACTGCCACCATTTTTGGATTATTATTTAAATTTTTCTAAGAGCTTAAAAATTTTGGAATACTAAACAAGCAACTTAAAACACAATTAACGGTTTAACATTAAGGTCTCTCAAATACCCGCTCAGAATTTTTACTGAAACTGTTTGCTTTCCAATAAACATTATGTTCTGTGGCTCCTATAAATAACCTAGTAACACACATCCAATATAAATGAGTTTCTACAAGAGTTTAAGAAACGGGAATTAATGAAACAGTGAAATGAGTAAAAATCTAACAGACTCTTCTATCATGATTACTCACCATTGAATTGCATTTATACTTTTCTTTAACTAATCCTTCAGCAGATCTAATGAAGGAATAACGAAAAGGAAATCACTAATTTTTGTTTCCCAAAACGTATAGCAATTTCATTCATCCCTGGTTTGGTAGTTTCTTTCAGAGTTCACACATATCAAAGGATTGAACAAGTAGATGATACAAACGTAAAAATTGTAATTTAAACATTGCCTACTCCAGAAGTGACGTAAAAGTGCTAAATTTAAAATTACCTGGTGAAGGTCAAAATTACTAATCTCAAAATGCCACATGAGTCATCGTTAGAAAATAGTAATCAGAGGTTTAAACAATTTTCTCCCAGTTTATTTTCTATTAAAATATCAACAATATTAAATAACAAGGTGAGATCAGAATAGGTTAAATACATTCATCGAGGATTAACATAGCAAAATCGAACTAGGTAGGTATTCTATGACCCAACCCCAGCCAAAGGAATTAACTCCATATTACTATTGTACCAATAACTAGTAAAAGCAAAAAAAGCTAACAGCTGTAAATCAATACGAAAATACTAAAAATAATGTTGCAGAACACTGAAGGAGGATTTCGCTACTGGACGACAAAATATATTCGCAGATTATGCTGTATATTACTTTTACACTTAGGAGTATTTACGTTCCAAGACCGTGCAAAGTTTATACATCCAGAAGGCCTCAATACAAAA
Source organism: Vandiemenella viatica (assembly GCA_031002005.1). Lineage (NCBI taxonomy): Eukaryota > Metazoa > Arthropoda > Insecta > Orthoptera > Morabidae > Vandiemenella > Vandiemenella viatica. The sequence continues at coordinate 264,667,756 of CM061920.1, forward strand.
GGCTACCTGCCGAATAAAAATTTTATCTAGCTGCTGAATGCGAAAATATTTTATCAAATGTAATTTATTCTATTAATTATTAGTAGAAACAAAGGATCACAAACAGTACATAGCTAGTGATACTTGAGGCACTATCGTTAAACAGTTAAGCTCCGTAATTTAATCATTATAGATAGAAGTATTATTAGGGACAAGTTTGAATCCAAATTTCAGGAGGTAGAATGAATAAGAAAAATAATATTTAAGTCTAACTACAGCATTACTACGCATCTTGATGTATGGTATTACAAAGTATGTTTCAATGTTATACTTTTAGACTGCTTATCAAGAAACTATTTGTGGCTTTGTATTTTCCGTAACTTTCAACACAAGATACTAATACACACCTAGAGTTTGTGACATAATTATTTTATTCGGGTAGCGTTTTGTTTTTTTTCTGGATTACTTTAACTATTTTAGTACACTATTTCTCTTTAAAAAAGTTTAGTATCAAATTGATATGTATCGTCACTTGGCAATCATGGAAGATGTCAGTCTTTTCCAAGAAACTTACACGTATATTTATCACTCTGATTACACACGAAAAATTTTGAAAAGGCTTATTTACTTTCTAAAACTAACAAATTTTATCTTATACTTAAATGCGTTAGTAATATTTTAAAGGAATTTAATTATTTTGAATAGGAGATTTTAAATTGAGCTTCGTGTCTAAAATAGTTTTTCCTCACGTGGGTATCAAACATTTTTTACCACAGTATCTCCGACAATAGCTCGGCTCCGGGAACTCGGAGAGAAATTGCAAATAGAGACGTCTTTTCTCCGGAGGCAAAATAAGTCGGCAACGTTGGACCGACGCTTCCACAAGTTCATTTTCCCAGAGTAATTGCAGCTCGAGACGAAACAATACAGTACGGATGGAACGGCAAGTTCCTTTTCAAGGCATTTTCTGTCTTGTTTAGTACTTGCCCTGCAATGAATAAATATCTCGAAGCTCATAGCTTAGTAGATACCAGCATTATCATAATATACGTATGAGCATTACGATTTATACTAACTTCTGGGATTGCAACTGTCTAACTTGTTTTACACTTTTATGATCTCAGCGAAGTTCGGAAGACATCATCTTTGGTTTATAATCAACATATACACCAAAGCGGAAACTATATCTCAGTAAATAGAGGTACCATGAAAGTGCTTTTAAGGATTACCGTTTTAAAACGCTACTCTAATGACCAAAGTGAAAACTTCGTTAATTAATACAGAAAAAAATAATCACTTTCGACATAACAAATTCCAAAACTTTTCTTATGATGAAGTATAAAAAACAGTTTTAATAAACGCAACATTTACAAGGTGTTTTACTTACTCAGATGACTAAGACATATAATTTTTTGTTTCTCTAAAAAATTATAGTTGCTAATATCTAAATCAAAGTGAAGGACCTCACTCTCGGAAAACTGAATAATCGGTTGGCGGAAACTGTGCCTTTATACCTTCCCTCAAAAGATTTATTCCTTAGTTTGCTTCAAGGCATTTAATACTGTAATTTTGTATAAAAAAATAAAAAAATTTACACACATAAAATTAAATTTAGGTTATAGACTGCTATAAATTACCGAAAAATCATTTAAACAATCTGCGGTAGAATCATTTCGTGTATGCGTGATGCATCAATTTTTGGGGTAATTTTCCTACATTTTTATTTTTTAAGAAATGTACAAAATGCACAAGCTGCTGTGTAGGCCATATTTTAAGAAATAGTTCCCCTCTCATCATTGAGTAATCTTCAATTGCCATAAATTTTAAATATAAATTATCATATAACAAAATATCCATTTTATTTCATTCACATTCACCTTTTGTTGCCTAATCATCGAGTAGAAATCGGTATGTAAAACTTAACACCAGGAAAACGTTTAGAGAAATTCAATTAAAACAACAGAAAAATTAAACCACTATAAAATACCTAATAAACCAAAAATATTTTTGTATCTTGAAAATTATTGTGTACAGAGGATTTAATCTCGTGTTTATACTATAGTTCAATTTTACTTCTTCCAGAAAGCTTTTATCTTTCAACTGACGAAACTGGATACCTAATAAAGATTTTTAACATTTGGAATGTCATATATAATAGAAATATTCAAGATCTAGAACAACTGGTTGATGAAAATTCAACAGATTCTGATATTTTTATATATATATTTATAGGCGTAGCTCATGATCGTAAAATTTGGTACAAGGATATGGTGTTAGGAAGTGAAGTCCAGAAGTTGTAAGCCCCATCATGAATTATTTAACAGAAATTCTCATAGTGTTCAGTTAGTTCTAAAAATGTAGTTGAAATAGTTACTACTAGGCGAATTGTAAATGTTATAATGTAATCATGTTAAAAAACAATATGATTATTCCCTGAGCCATGTGGAATAAGTAATAAAAGATGACGAAATCTTGATGCGGAGAAAAATATCGTAAGGAGGTTTTTTACATGAAGGAAGAAGAATAATGAGCTTAACAAAGTGTAAGCAACAACTTCAAACAAGTCACGGAAGAGGAAAAGCTGCTTAACTAGCACTTTTCACTTAAAAAGTTGATGAAAGGCAAAAGGTGAAAATGTCTTAGTGCCGAAGAATGATCAAAGATCGATAATTCCAACGAAGAACCAAAGTTTTCTATTAACGTCCGAAGATATTAATAGAACTGCAAGTCATATATTACTACAAGAATGAGACACATGTTGCATGTTAAAAAGTACTTGTAAAATATAAAAGCTTTGTACAAAATCTGCTTCGATGATTTCGAGTTAATTCACTATCATTTTCTCTGTTCGCCGTTACTGAAGATTTTTCATCTACGTAACCTTAAATACACGCATTTAAATGTACAATTATATTTATACATTACGAGTTTATTTACTGCTCGTATAATTGAAAGCATGAAATCAACTTTGTTACAAACCACAACGGTCATTTCGGGTAGATTAAACCACATTGTATCTTCTTTCTCTTGGGCGTATCTTGCCGTGGTTTTTTCCATAGTTGCCGGTCCCTCCGAAGCGGATTGTAAAGTGTGGTAATTGCCTTAACGAATCTGTGCGGAGAACTTCTGACGGGTTCCAAATTCAGCAGCTGATCCACTAAGTCATTCATTCATTTTCTTTTTAACTTATAAATAAATTTCGTTTCTCCTAACGCCATGACTAATACGAATTTGTTGTAGACCAATGGATACCTCAAAACCTTGCTACTTACTTAACTGCAATAGTTATGCGTACGTCGGGAAAGGTCTAAGAAAAACATTTTGTAACAAGAATTTGCTGCATATTCTGGTGTACATAATCTATTTTTAGCTATGTTTCGTATTAGCTACTTCATAGCCGTCTGAATATATGTACAACTTGTCTTGGTTGTACATTAAACACTAGGCTACGAGGATTTTATTTTGTGAAAATTTATATATGAAAATTTTTTTCCGTTCACTTTAGCAACCCTTATAAACTTTCCTTTGAGATTGTTTCGATGTGGCATTGTGTTTAAAGAAATTAACAAATTAAGTACTACCGACATATGTGTAATATGTCCAAGGAGCAAGCAATCAGAGTACAATTGCACCGCTGATACAAGAAGCTTCAATTAGTACTTGGTCTCACGTAAACATAAGTACATAGGATACTTTCGACTGTCAAATGTTACAAACAAATTTGGACATACACAAAACAAAAACGCATTTACCTTAACACAGAATAAAAAGAAACGATGTAAACTTCTCAGGAATCAGGAAAATAACACAAAAGTGTTTGAGATGAATTGAAAATGCAAATCCGTAAGTGTAAAGGCTATTGATAAAACACACAAGAAAGAAGAAAAACTGGAATACGGTACAATGGAAGTTTATTACCGTTTTTTTTTAAAGTTTTCACAAACATTAATATGATGTTGCAAGCAAAACGGCTAGAAAACAAAAAAGTGAAATCAAATGTCAAGCCCTAGTGTTGCCGAGAGCCATACTGCTTTAACATGCAGCCACCGTCCAACTTGTAAATAACCTTACTTCCAAACAGTTAAGTAAACGAAAATGAGTAATTGTTCACGATAAACTTTCAGACTTCCTCGTACAGAAATCAAATAAAAACAGCTTTTTATTTGTAGGTTCGCATAACTTTTGATCCATCACAATCATCTAAAAGCAAAAAAAATTTCATTAGACAAATAAAAAGTTTCACAGTTGTGGATATAAATCAATTGTTATCGTTTTTTTAATGGCTTTTGGCAGCTGAGGCCATACAGCCAGATCAATGTGTTATATTAAAGCTTCCAGTGTATCAGTTAAATCCAGTGTTTATATAGTCTTCAAAGTGCGGACGCCACAGGACGGACAGGACACACACACAGACACACAACACTTAACATCCATGCCCGCGGCCGGATTCGAACCGGCGACCTTCGGCACGTGGAGCTAGCACTCTAGCCCCTACGCTACCGAGGCCGGCAATTGTTATCGTTAAATGAGTAACGACCTGTTTGATATTGGGGCGTCAATTAATGAGTGTTTTTTCCAGAATTCCGGACCCCCACCCCCTCTAAAACAGAGGCGTAGCTAGGTCAACAAGGGCCCCGGTGCAAAAAATTTATTTTAGGCCCTCAGGCCAGACGGGCGACCTTTTTTTTTCTTTGTGTGCTGGTAGGGGCCCCCTGAACTGAGGATGGGGACCCTTGAATTGTGCTTTAGGGGCCCCTGAGCAGTGGTTGGGGCCCCCCCTGAGCAGCGAGGGCCCTTAGTGAGGGGATCCTGTGTTCTCAGGGGCCCCTTAGACGACGGTAGAGCCAGTTTGCCGTGAAGGCTCGTGGGCCCTCTAAACTGCGCTTGAGGGCCCCTAGAGGTGCACTTAGGGGCCCCTTGAGGTATGCTTAGGGGCCCCATGAGCGTGAGGGCCCCGGTGCACTGCACCGCCTAGCCCCATAGTAGCTACGCCCCTGCTCTAAAATGACGTGAGATTTTGAGGGAGACCCCCTACCACTTTAGGTCTCATGCATGGAAGGCCGGGTCATACCTCCCCTGAAGTCTGTTTTTGGGACCAAAATACCCCTCCTAAAATCGACTTTCGCGTCGTTTGAAGACCTTCCTTTTTTTAGCTCTACATTTTTACTACAATTTCAAACCCCTCTCTCCCCCTTGGTGAGGTTTCATAAGATTTTGCCGGACCGCCCCCCCCCCCACCCTATTTCACCTCACGTCATTAATGGACGCCCCCCACGTAAACCAGTTTCTCAGTAACGTTCAGTGTTTTGATATGAACTGGCCGTTGCTGCTCGTTCACCTGCTTATCGTGTTCATGTCGTCATCGACAAACACTGGGCTGGAGTCATTCTGCCGCCATATGTCAATATGTATTTACCTTCAATTACAATGGCACAGAATGAACACTTGGAAGAAGAGTCAATACCAATACTTTGAAATGTCAACGGAGGTTTCCGGGCGTGTCACTGAAATACAATAAGTTTGCTGTCTGATTGTGCTGATGAAAGACGAGCTTTCGGTTGCGTACTCTGCCGCCATCTTCAGATATGATGATTTTTTCATCTTTATTCCGTTTTCATTTAAACTTTTCTTAATGCCCCTTGTTGATAGTATACATACTATTTCGTTTGTAACCTTCTCCTTTGATGTGCACACCTGTTCAGAACCATCGATGCTACAGTTAGCACTTGTTTTCTAAACTGTAGCTCTACCTAAATTCCTTTAGATATGAGATGACAGAATATTTTCACAGGTGGAGATCATATCACTACAAGGGTATCCACTACAATTGCCCGAAAAGATAGTGAACACTTTGGAAAATAATTTTTAGTTTTATAGCTAAATTTACTTTTGGTATAAAATGCTTGAGATGCTATGAAAGATACCAAGATTTTTAAATATTCCAGCTATAGTGTTGAGAAAGTTTGTTCCTCATTTATCTGCCTTTCTTTAGAAGTAATGTGTGATATGAATTTGTAGCCTTTTACTAATTTTTTCTCCTTCTGGCCAACTGAGAAACAGGTGCCATCGGCCCCTGCTTCTGCTCAGGTGGCCAGTGTGGATCATTAGAGGAGGGAAGGACCTGTGTTCTGCCCGGGTTCAAACTGGGTTTGTTAGAGCCGGATACTTGACCTAAAAAATGAAAGTTTGTATTACCATCTATCTGCGAAAGGTGTAACTTTTCGTATTTTTCTGAATGCGTAGTGTATGAAGAGAAATTGAGGACGGTATGCTCGGATGGTTGAAGGAAACTGCTTAAAAAACCGCAATCGGGAGGGCCATCACGTGGGAACCAGGAGTCGAATCTGGTCCCGTTGTACATCCCCGATCCATTATGCGCCGCCTTAACCCACTGGCGGGTCACTCTATTTCATTATTATTACTAGCGCTTTAAGATTCGTCACCATCTAGACTCTAGAACATCAAAGACGGAAGGAAATCGGAGAAAACGAGTGGGAATGATTTCGACCATGTCTTTTTGATGCAGCCAAATCGGCATTCACCTGAAAACAGGATTAGTGTAATCCGTTTCTCTACAGCTATAATGGTCTCTTTTCTCATTTAATTTATATTTCACTAGATGCAATCGTACGTAATTTTTTTCCCCAGTTGTCAGCTGCAATACGTAATTCTAAATTTTACAAAGAATTTTACACAGAATTACAGAATTTCTGAACCTTGATCCATTGCTAGTGTATAGAAAACACGATGTATAATTTATAATTTGCCCGTCTCAGACTCATCATTGCAGCAATTTCGTCGAATGTTCCGATTGTGGTATGAAATGACTTCGAGGTGAAATCATACTGCCGCAGATGCTAAGAATAGGCTTACTAATATTTTAGCAAACCCAGTGAGTGAGCGGTAATATTTGCGCATGATACTTGGGTTGACGCCGGTTCAAATCCTGTCCAGCCATCCTGATTTCGGATTTCCCAGAATTCCTTCCTGTTCCTTGTCGCAACTCTTCTGCCGTCTCTAATGACCTCGATGTCGACTAGGCGTAATGCCAAAAGGAAAAGTATGCTTTTTTTTAGATTATTGCGAGTAATCGTCGAGATACGATTCTTGAACGAATTAAAGTGCTTTCATGGTCTCCAAATCGTAATACTTACTTAGACGTCTTCGAATCTGTCTACAGAAGGTTAAACTTCAGGAAAAAATGAACATGTGTTTTTAACATAAGGAAGCAATATTTCTCGGAATGGTTTTTCAACTCGCTTTTGGGTGAAAATAATGAGGACCTCCCATGGCATAAACACATTTATTTTGCCGATAATATTTATCCTCTGGTCCTACAGGTTGGTGTTTATTATGGATTGGGAACCAGGGAGAAAGGATTTACTGAAGACGGCTTCGAGTTGGAGGCTCGCCAGCCAGCCCCACGTGGACTGACGCTTAACCGCCGGCTGCCAATTTCACGGCTTGTCGCGAGGCTCCTTTATCTCGTCTCGAGCAATTGTCTGCAAACTAGAGAGAAGATAGTAAACCAGCACAACATCTAGCAAGCTGCCAGAATTCCGTCTCAAGCCAAAAAGGGATGACCGCTAATGAGATTTTGTATAACCGAGCTAATTTGCTGCAGCAAAACTAAAATTCTGCATCAGTCATATCTCAAATTTCTAAACTTATTAACAATTTCAAACCATAAAATTGCCTCGAGACGAGAGAAAATCTGCCAATATTATTCTTGTACCACTAAAAGCAGATTTGATGTATTTGTGCAATTATTTTCACGCCACAAAACAAATTTCAAGTTGAGATCCAAATATCACAACAAAACAAAATGTTCGGCAACATAAGTAAGTAGCTCATATGACGTCAATGTTTTCCTTTTCTTTTACAATCACATCCCCGATCTACTGAGAAATTGGACGGCATTCTGAAAAAAAAAACTGCGGTGTTGTTTTGAACCCTTTTATTCTTCAAATTATGCCACCTGGTGCTGCACACAATACTCATAGAACTTGAACTTTTCTTAGATTATTTTCAAGAAGGCCTCTTTAGAAATCCATAACTGCTGCACGTTGGCATCCCACAGCTATTCGTAGCAAGCCGATGCATACTAGTAGTCGCTCACCACCCAGCTTAGCACTATGCTTGCAGAAGTCTATGTCCTTCGGCGGAGAACTCAATGAAATCACATTAAAAAATAAATAAATGGAAAACTGCCTCATGCAGACCGCACCCAAATACCAGTCAAAGTGACCATCTTACCTTCTACGCGCGACTAATATGGATAGGATAAACCAGCGGCCGGAATCTAACGATATAAATTTGGAGTTGTTATAATGTGCTACAGAACAAAGATCTGCCAACGCGGACGCCGATAACAAATTTTCTTCTATTTATGTTCTTCAACTGTATGCGGTTGGGACATGGGACTGTACTCTCAGTGAGGTTCAGGAATAATAGGGTGTTTTTCGCAGCGTACCTTTTCAACTGGTGGTCATAATGTAGGCGTCCTATATCGTATGGACTCTTTCTTGACGTAGTAGTGACTGACAAGATACTATTACACATTTACTCAGTGTAGAAAATGGATGGCGCAAAGTGGTATGTTAAGTGACTATTCTGTATTACTTCATGCCTTGGGACTTTGGGCACTAATGTTGTTTGTTCCTTTCAATCCCGCCGACTTTTCCACTTTATCTTGTTGGTCATTGCTTTGTCAAAGTGCTTAGCTCCACCGTGATGTATGTTGCTGAGACAGTTGCTGTTCCTACACTAGCTTATGAAAGTTTCGGCTTTTCTGTGAGGTGATCCTCTGCCACGCACCGGTCCCCGGCCGGTGGTGATCATTCTTTCACGTTACTCGACTACTCTCTCACTCTTTCGTTTGCCACCCAGCTTTACATACCGAGAGAGTTGGATGAGCAGGAATGCTCGGGTTTGGCATTTGGGAGGACGTGTATTCAAATCCCTGTCCGGCAATCCTGATTTCGAGTTTCCATAGTTTCCCAAAATCTCTCCAGGCCAATGGCCGAATTCCTTCCATCTCCTTGCTCCCAATCCTCACTCGCCTCTAATAACCTCTACGTCCACGAGTGGTAAACTTTGAATAATAAAATAAAATATCCTGGTTTTAACTGTCAGCAAACGCTGTATAGAATCGCTCGGTTTACCGCTGCCAGCGCGACCTCTGCCAGCCAAATGCCGAAAATACAGAGCAGAGGACCGAGTCTGGACGTGAGTTCGAGCCTGGCAGTAGGCTCGGTATGTTATTCGCGTGATGTGTGGTGACGAAGCGACGCTGGTCCTCGACCGGTATAATCGGAACAGCCACGAACAGCATTGCAGTCTTAAAATCGCTATATGGAAGAATGAAGTAACTGAAAATTTTAAGAGTGGAGAATATATGTTTCCTTCTAATTATTTTCTACGTGGTATTGTATAATTTTATAAGATCGTATTCGTTTACATTCGGAAAATTCGGATAGTTAAAGACCGGGTTCAACTGTACGTTAATGAAAAAGTAAAAATCGGCAGATTGCACCACTTTTTTATGGCAATTTCCAGTATTTTATAAAAAATGGAACAAATTTTCTCCTGAAAATATGAATGATTTTTGGTTATTAACAATCACTTATTAGAATGATATCAGTTATGTCATGAAAGTGAAAGCAATGTGGTGCGTTAACAGGTACAAATCCTTACAAGATATTACGTATATTTGAAAATTCCATAGAAATCATGATGCACCAAATGTGGATTCAGGATATGATTTATGGATATCATTAACTGTAAATTATTTACGGTACGGCTTCGACTGTGTTCTGATCTCATAGATTGTAATATTTTCATTACATATATTTGTCAAATAGTCTACATACAGGATGCTCTTCATATCTACGGCGATTCAATTGATAGAACATACACAAAGCGTTGTCAGTAATTATTAATATACTGTAGATTCGAGAATGCTCCTGCCGTACAATTGTGTCCAGTTTTCTATGATGTACCATCCTTGTTGCGCGGTGCGCCCGAAGAAGACATCAAGCACTATTCCTGCATTGCCGAGCCTTCGCTTGCCCGCCGAGCCTTCTTCTGTCCAACGAGCTTTCGTTTGTCCACGGAGCCTTCGCTTGCCCGCCGAGCCTTCTTCTGTCCAACGAGCCTTCGTTTGTCCACGGAGCCTTCGCTTGCCCGCCGAGCCTTCTTCTGTCCAACGAGCTTTCGTTTGTCCACGGAGCCTTCGCTTGCCCGCCGAGCCTTCTTCTGTCCAACGAGCTTTCGTTTGTCCACGGAGCCTTCGTTTGCCCGCCGAGCCTTCTTCTGTCCAACGAGCTTTCGTTTGTCCACGGAGCCTTCGTTTGACCACCGAGCCTTCGTTTGTCCGCAGATCATGTGGAAGCTCCAGCGGGCACAGCTCGCCCGTGTAGAGAGGACAGATTAGGGAAATAACCGAGCGAGTTCGAGCGATAGTAGACGTCAATTTGCACGACATTAGAAGACATGTATCGAAAAATGGTGAATCTGTTATACTTAAACTAAGATACATTCTTGGCGCGATATCTTTCTAAAACATTCATTTCTTGCGTTTCGTCCATTAATAAATCTGTCCGCGATGTTAAACGTTCTAAGGAACAACTAAGTTATGCTTACGAGGAGACAACGTAATCCAGATAAACTGGTGTCACAGAGTTCTGAGTCTTTCGTTTGATGTAGTATCAACTAGGTTACATTTAAGCTTCAATTTGCTGGTAGGAGAAGTAGTTAGTGTAAGACATGGTTTCTCAACCTTTTTCAAACCAACGATAAGAAAAACGTCAAAAATAATTCAATGGACCATTAACTTATACGGAGCTAATTTTTTACCTACGTCTATAACCTATGTGGGTAATAAACCATTCTAATAATTGATAGCAGGTATCGCTGTCCCTTAATAGCTAGATCAAGGCCCTCGTACAAGGGTAATTGACCTAATCGTCACCGCTCTTTTTGAAGTCAAGGGATTCGTATTAGTTAACAGACTATTATGGTAACAATGCAGTCATAGTGTTGTAAAAAACAGGTTTTTTTTCTGACGTGAAAAAAAAAACATGAAAAAAACTGTGAAAAAAACATGTTTTTTTCTGAGACATGTTTTTTTTCATAACTACTAAATTTCACATTTTTAAGGCATTTACCGTTTAATATGACTGTTTTAGAGTTTATACTAAGTACTTATCTTACTTTTAAATCTACTATATTTTTCTGGTTCAGTAGAAAAAAAAATTACAAAAATATTGGTAAGATTGACTGAAGTTTTCTTTTACGAATGGGGACTTCCCGAAAAGGCTAGGTTGAGAGAGAAGGAATCCCCGTTCCCCATTGTTTGGATTGATACTCGCTATTTGAACTAGTGCTGCCAGGCCCTACAAATTTATCTGTAGACCTACGAATCTTTTCAAAAAATTATGAAATTTAACTATGGTTTTTTACCTCTTTTTATTACTTGTTGTGCTTTCCTTATACTCGCATACTTGTTAAACTCGCAGCGTATAGTGATACTGAGTCATTGTCAGTAATTATCAATAATTTCCTGGCGTAAATCAACGTTTGAAAACAAATAAAGCTCCTATTTTGTATGATAATAGATTTAAATTCAAACTTAAAAGACCGTAATACAGAACTATCGGCGCAGTCTTCATTCACAGTGTGTACTTTGCTCACAATTTAAAATTGCAATATCAAAAGCTTTTGCATGCAATACAACCAGTAATAGAAAATGTAACTATTTCTGAAGTTATGGATCTAGAGGGGACAAAAGAAGAAACAGAAAATTCCGACTCCGACCGAACTAGTGTTGGTAGTACTGATACTAGTGAATGTGGTACCGACATAGAGGATGAATAAAAAATTATGTTACCTATATAGATACATTTATGAATCATTATGTAAAATATTATATGATTTAGTAAGGTTTAAAACACACATTTAAAATGTAAGTTCCATAAATAAAACTATAATTTATCAAATATATTGTTTTCTGAAAAAAAAAACAAATTTAGGAAAAAAAAAGGGTGCTAGGTTTTTTTTCTTTTTTTTTCACAAATCTGAAAAAAAACACTTTTTTTTTCAGTTTGCAACACTATGCAGTCATATCCTCCTACACCGGAAATACGAGATTTTTATTGGCCGTTCAAATATTGATGGCTTTTAGAAAGATTTGCTTATGTGGATTAAAGTCTTGTCACAAAATACGAATGCGGTATCCATTTATGTGAATATTTTTACGCATTTATTTCCTTTAATTAAGTTACAATTAAATTTTTAATATTCTGCCTGCAGTCCACATGATCCATCTTCTGAGAATCACTGGTATCAAAGATGGTAATAATGTTCTAATGGACTAATGTTCTTGTGTTAAACATAATAGGTGATCAGCGAAGACATGTATCACAAATCTGCTCTATCACCAGAAATTAACCATCTGGTGTCTCAGTGGTTAAGGTGTCTGACTTGCGATCGAAAGGTTCCCGGTTCGAATCCTTGTCTAGGCGGGATTTTTTATAGACCCTAACGCGACCTTTACATCTGGTACAACTTTTTGTGTAACGAGAAGTACGCCAGAACACTTCCGTGGTTCTGATTCCACGTCAAACTGTAGGTCCCGATAGGACCACCGGTTTACGTTAAGGCGGCAACGACAGGGGCGTCCTGAGCAGGCAATAGAAACCCTGTCACCAGCTCATTACGACCACACGGAATTATATTACTATATAAAACGAGTAATATCAGAGTGGGCCCAGTCTCCGCTAGTGTGAAAGTCTCGTCTGTGTATTGTTGTCGAGCTCTATCAGGTGCGATGTAGCCAGTGATGCTCTGACTGTCCAGTGTCTAGGGATTTGACCATCTGACACCTTCTTTACATGACTTAGGCATTAAAAACCGACATTTAGATGTCCAGACAGATTTCAAACACACGTCCTCGCGAATACGATGCCAGAATATTACCGCTCAACCACCAAGCTCGGTCTTGCTAAAGGTACAACAAAATTTATTCGAACTAAATTGAAAATCAGTGCCACATTCTCTACATCATTTGATGACTAGAAGCAACACAGGAAAAATACATTTTCACAAGGCGCAGAATAACACTTCTTAAACTGACTCCAGTAAAAGTTCCAAAACAAATATTAAGAAACAGGGGTTAGACAATCACGGGAGGGGGAGACCCGATAGACTAGAATGGCTTGAAAGAGTCATTCAGACTGTAACCTACTCCCTCCATCCCCTTGTTTTTCTATTTTATTTATTCTTTTTCGGCCTCCCTTTTTCACAACGTTCTACACCTCAGGGCAGCCTGTCTGTACTCCAAAGATTGTAAATCATTTGCAAGCGCTAATATGAATAGTAATTTGACGGGATAATGAAAGGGTTAAATTACAATAATTATCTTAGAGTTTATATTCACCCATTTTAATAGATTAAGACTGTCTCGCAATAGTTTAATATGCAGTGCACTTCTATACACGCTACAGACAGTAAACGTTCTTTCGATTTTAGTATTACCTACAATTCGCTCTTTAAACTTTCCCAAAATCACAAAGAACGTAAAACCATAGATAAGATACCCATTTTAACATTGATAATAATTAATTATCAGCATAATTTATTCTTTTACAAAATTCACATTACTGCACATTTTTATCTGATAGTAACGTTGATTCAAAGTACTAATCGAGAGAGAAAGAAGGATAAATGGTTTGCTTCTTTACTACAGTTCTCTGCCACCGATTGCAATAGTTCTCTTGACTCCAGCCTATGTTATTCAGTACAAACATCTTAAACTTATTATGTACGACCATTAGATCACAACAACGAAACACTAAAGACGAAAAGACCTTGCTTTCTATGTCGGAAGAGTTTATATGCTTTCCTGGATAACAGTACCTAAACGCTTTCCGCTTTCTGATACTACCAACGATACCAATTTACGAAACATTGACTCCTTGTAGGCTCTCTGCCTTACGGACGAAACTGCAGAAAACGCAGAGATGCTATTGGCGTAATTGTATCTGTGGGTCTGTTTTTCCTTTCCCAAGGTTTGCTACCCTGGCGCCAAGTAGACGGTCGCCGACTCCGGCAGCGTAGGGGTAGCGTGCTTGCTTCGCGTTGCAGGGGTCGCCGGTTCGAGTCCGGCAGGGGCATGGGTGGTTTTAATTAAGTGTTGTGTTCGTCTTGTGTCGTCCTTACGGAAATGGAATATAATCACACTGAAATTAAATGTATACCTCGTAAGAGAAACACAAATGTGGAGCTGGTTGTATGGCTAACATGGCCAAATGCCATTAAAAAAAAATAAGTAGACGGTCCACGTGTCTGGTGACCGGCATGTCACTCTCTACTGACTTCCATGTGCTCGTTACACTCTACTTTCCTAATGTAGACTGCCCACAAATTATTTAATATTTCCATATAAACTATAACCTCTCTCACTCCTTTCTCATAACCTTGTTAATATTTTCCAATTTAATTACTTATCATTTAATTAACCTAAAAGTAAAAGATCCTCGTATTTGCCCTTCTCGAACAATGCTTTACATTTCTTCGCTTCCTTTACTCCGCTGTAATGTAGTCATGTTTTAAGATCTTACAGCAGCTCGACTCCTGGGCTTTACCCAAGCGGAAAGAAACATTAAAAAAAGAAACTAAATTCTATCACAATCATGATAAATACATGTCTTGCTGCCTAGGCGCCTGTAAAGACAGAATGCTGTTTAAAATTAAAATAAGAAACCAAGTTTTGAAACAGCCGGGGAATCCCAGTTTTTCCTCAGAAGTATCCTCCATAAAAATTAATTCCAAACACCGGGCGGATTCCGACGAGAACATTAATATCATCCAGCAAAGGTTCCTAAAATAGTTCCAATCTACAGGAGCCAAAATAAGCAGTGTCTTCTGCGAAGAGATCTGAATTTTTTAGTGAACATTTATAACAAGACCATGTATATCGCTTTTGGCCCATCTGAGACTTTACTTTTACGCCATAACCTGATATAATGTTTCATGTTAATTTTTTGGCTTTACGCCTCAATGATGTCTAGGTCATTACGGGCAGGGTATTTCTTAATCTACTGACATTTATTTTAGCATTTTTGACACGTAATTTAAACGGGCAACATTTCCTCTTATATCTATTAATTCCAGTTTAATTAAAGAATGCTGTGATAAACGACGCAATTCGATTGGAAGCGGAAGAAAGATGCCAGTAATATCTCATTTTAATATAAAGCTCTCAAAATGCAGCCTACAACAGCAAAAAAATATGTCTCTGAAAATTAATTTTTCTTGAATCCATGATACCGATTACATAAAGGGTGTATGTGATGATAAACGTCAACAACCTTTCGAAGATGAGTTTCTATAATATTATTAGCAAAAATATCCTACAGTCGGTTATTTGGCGTGAATGGGGTAGAGGAGATAAGGGAAGGGAGGCTGTGTTCATCAGTAGCCGTCACTTGAGCAGCAATTTTCCAGTTTGTGTAGATGTATTAAAGATTTCTGACAGTGAACCAGCAACACCGTCAAAATACGTTTTTAAAACGAAATTTGGAACTTCTGCTAGACCGAATATTTTACTGTCATTTTACTTTTTCATCAAATTTTTTCTTTCAGCTACATACATTTTAACACCAGTAGAAGCATTGAAAACAATTTTAGTTACCTGATACAATTTTTATAACACATTTTTCAACAAAGAGTAAAAATGATAACCAAACAATTCTATCATCATCTATTTTCAAACATAATTTTTATTCTGTCTTTTTATTATTATTATTATTATTATTATTACTCCGCGATTCAATAAAAGTGTGTGGCGGAGGGTGCATTGCACCTATCCAAAAGGGTGATAATTTGGAAGGGATATACGGGATATGGCAGGAGCGCCCATGGGCTTATGTGAGGAACCATCCCAGCATTCTCCTGGAGTGATCCGGAAAAATCATGAAAAACCCAGATCAGGATGGCCGGAGTGATTTATCGAAAGCTACTCCTGTCGGATTTTAAGTTACTCGCCCGGTAAATCTTTTTTATTCCATTCCCTAATCGCTCGTGGGGAAAAATTAGTATAGAAATGAATCGGTTCTGGCCCTGATTTCTCTTATCTTATTTTCGCGGTCATTCCGAGATATGAATGTTTCTGGTAGCAATATTTGCTGGCTGTCATTCCGAAATAAGTCAGTCGTGAATTTTTCAATTAGCTTCCGTCGAGAGCAAACGCCTTCGGTGTTCCAGGTCTTCCCAACCTAACTCCAACATCGCACTTACGCTTTCCCTCCAACTATATATACCTGTCACGAATCGGGCGGCCCTTCTCTGGACCCTCTCTAATGCCTCTATTAATCCCTTTTGATGGGGACCCCATACAGAATAACAATATTCTAAGTGAGAGTGCACTAGTGACCTGTATACAATCAATTTAACTTCCGGAGTGCATTGATTTAAATTACGACCTAGAAATCGGAGCAAACGATTTGCTTTCCCAATTACATTCTCGATATGCTCATTCCACGACAAATTATTACGAATTGTTACCCCTAGGTATTTAGCGGAATCTACCGTTCTAATGACAGTATTATTAATTGTATATTCATAGTTAAATGGTGTCGCCTTTTTACTTACACGCATGACTTGGCACTTTTTAGCATTCAACTCCAACTGCCAATCTTTACACCATGCAATTATTTTCATAATATCGTCTTGTAACAAAGTGCAGTCGTCCTGGGTTTTGATTTCACGATAAATAATAGAATTATCGGCAAATAATCTTTTCATCCCCCTTATTATGTCGCATAAATTATTAATGTATATGAGAAACAACAGAGGCCCTATCACGCTTCCCAGGGGTACCCCGGACCTCACTTCGGTACGGGATGAACGCTCACCGTCAAGAACTACACACTGTGTTCTGCCCTTCAGAAAGCCTGCAGCCCAGTCGCATATTTCTCTAGATATGCCGTAACCACCATGGGTGCTATATTTTTCATCATAAATTTTGAAAGGTGAATTATTTTCCAACAAACTTTCGTATAACTTTCAAAATAATGGGAAAAACTTTGAGTATTATGATTTTGTTGGAACCTAATTTTCAAGAAACGGTTCCTTCTCTACTAATTCATAACCGTCAGGAAATTAAATAACCAAACTGTAATTATAAACACAGATAAAAACAAAATAATACAGTTTAAATCAGTGTGTTACAGGATTAGTACAGATGAATACCAAGGCCGAATTGTTACACTGTAATATTGTGCGCAATCAATTTAAAAAAATTGACTAATTAATGCATAGATTCGATTGGATCGAAGCGACTGAACGAAATCAATTAATTCAGATCCAGAGCAGTGTTATCAAACAGAATTATAAAATTAAATGATAAAACTTAAAGAAATCTAATGCAATATCGAAAGTTCAAGCAATTATGTGTCTAATACAAAAATATAATATAGTTATAGAAATGAAGGAAACGGAAGAAAGATATTCTACATTTAAAAAAAATCAAATCTATCCGACCACTATAATTATAACTTTCGAAATTAAACAAATTTACATTTGAAACAAAGTTATGTGTACAATTTCTCCAAAATGAATGTTTTGTCTGCACTTCCATTAATAGCATCCAAATCAGTTGCAGGATTCAATTCGCGGTTCTTGTCCACAAGATTCGTGCGCCAACCATAAAAAATATAAATCAGTTCGTACGACTCTTCCTAGGGATTCTATTATTAGTAACCAACCACCGTAATGAGATTACTGAGCTGTTGGAGTGCAATTTCAGGTTGAATGTTACAGAAACTGTGCCAAGTTGTTTTGTTTCAGGCTGAATACCTTTCGGTAATCAGCAAGCTCCATAAATTTGAAGCGCTGACATCTAAGAATCACAAACCTTAACTCATGGTTTTCTAATTAACTCGCACCGCGCAGGGAATAATTTCGCGAAACTATTGAAATCAGAAATCATGACGGCACTGGCGACTGAAGCCGCGTCTTTCCGAATCTCAGGTCTTGTCTTTGCCGCTCACCCACCAGGCCCATGCTGTTCACAGTGTCGTGCATACCGAGACTTTGCTGATCAAACTGTGTGTGGAAATCTCAGTAACGTGATGGCGATAATTAAATGTTGGCGACAGCTTTGTCTCGATGTATTTCAACGGTTCCAAATTACACCACGCCGGAGCGATTTGTGCAAAGGAGTGGTGTGCCAGGAAATACTTGTCGTTCCACGCGGCTCTTGAGCCACAAGGGCTTGGCAGTCGTCGCGACAGCCGAACAAGCCATCACTGTCCGCACTTCATAGGAACTCGTTTTATTTCGTAAGGACCGTTGCGGTCGCCAGGTGGCTATACGGTTGCTCCACTCACTGCGAATATTTTCTCACAGGTTTATCTGCAATGGGCGTTGCGTCATTCAACAAGTATTTCATGGTCAATCGGGACTAAGGATTGCAATCCCGCAGTGTTTTCAATCTCGCGGGATCCGCGCGGGATTAGCGCGAATCCCGCGTGATCCCGCGGGATCCGTGCAGGATTGGTACAAACAGTTTTTTAACGCATATATTTAAAACATAGTTACTTAAAACGGTAATAAATTAAATAATAATTAAATTAATAAATAATTTTTAATGTTAAATGATAAAAATTAACAGTTAACAATATTTTGATTGGCAAAATGACATTAAAACTTTTTAGCGACTCGTAAGTGTATTTCGAGGTTTTACATTTTTGTTTTTTAATATAAACCAATTTTTAAATAAATAATAAAAATGGAAAATATTGAGTCTTAGGTCATATTATGTGCCTTACAATACATCACATAAGTTTAAAAATATGGTTTGCTTAATGATCAAGTTACCAGAGTTTTTTTTTTTAATTCTAAATAAACGTTCCATAACACCGAGAAAAGCATTACATTTCACAAAGTGAATATACTCTGTAAAGTGTAGACAGAACAAGATCTCATAACTTTTTATCACTGCACAAGTACGAGACATGGCCTTTTTTTGCGTTATTTATTATTATATCTCCTGATTCCTTGATTGATATTACAGTTGATTCAATGTTATTAAAAGAAACTACTCACCAACACGTAAACTGTCAAGTATTTCAGATTTACTTATGTGGCGTAACGACGTTTTTAGAGCGGAAATTATTATTTTTTAGTAAGACAGAAGACTTTCTCGGCAAATGATTGCAGTGAAGTCCTCATAGGTTGTATCTCCCGATTTCATTGCAAACACACGAAATTACACACGTGAGGAAGACGGCGGAGGCAGCCGTCGAAGTGTGTTGTTCCTACAACACAATTCGTCGATACACCCGTGAAAATTTCATAATAACTTTTTTTAACTTTAGTCGAAATAATAACAAGGAGAAGAGGGATTAATCGAAAGCCTGAGCGGCACATGTAAGCAGGTGGCTTTTGTCAAAGTAACGCATTGAGGCAGCGGCCAAAACAACAATAAGTCAAAGGATATACAATTTCCATTTGATAACTGTTAAATAAATAGGTACGAGATCGTTAAAATTACGATAACATTAGTTTCATATAAACGAATAATCAAATTTTCAGCTGCAAATTAGGAAATTGTCATAATTACTTTATCTGAAAATTCAGAAAATGGGAATAATGAAACCATGAATAAAAAGCTGTAACCGTGTAGTTCAGATAACGTGGGCGGCACTTAAAAAATAATTATATAGTTAGAAAATCGTACTAAATACGCACCATAACTCAAATTACAGAAATGTGTACTGTAAACAAACGTAAGTTTTGATGAATACGTAAAAGTGTATTTATTTACTTACGAATGACGAAGGTTGACAAAAACAAACGCTTGTTCACATGAGTCAAATACCAACTGCAAGGGTACAGGCAAACAGTGCAAAATATCCGACAGAGACCGAGTGGGGCAGCGAGTCACGCAGACTGACACGCGTTTCCGCCGGATTTTGCGGATTGCGGATCCGCTTAATTTTGTGCGGGATCCGCCAGACCGTCTAATGATGCGGGATCCCGCGGGATTGCGGGATCCCGCGGGATTGCGGGATCCTGCGGGATTGCGGGATACCGCTTTGCTGGATTGCAATCCCTAATCGGGACCTTACCTGCTGCAATAAGTAAAATTCAAGAGCTCAGAGGACTTGTTGCTGGAAATTTGTGGAGGTAGAGCTCCGTATGTTCTCCCCTCGACCTATGCTATTGAAGGTGGTTTCCCACGGCTCGTGAATTTGCGGGCCGCCCCGGGCCAGGCCGAATTTTAGGAATTAGCACGCACCATAGCCCAGTCCGCGTCACCTCGCGAGCCGGTGCGTGGTTCGTGGAACATGTCGCCTAGTGTCGTGTCAGCTTCCATTTCAACATGCCACGAGCAGAAGAAAACGCTGCTGGTTTTGTAAAAATGACATTATAAACCGGCCAATCAAGCTTATAGGTATCGCCAGCGCCACTGCCTGTCTCCATAGATTCTTTAATTTTACTGCGTAGTCCATATATATAAAGATTAATATATGTTTGTTTGTTGGTTTGTTTGTTCTTCATGCAAATCCACAGTTTTTTATCTGATTTCGATGAAAGTTTGCACACTTATCCTTTGAAACAAGTAGAAAAGTACTGTCTATGTTTGGTTGAAAAATTTGCTGTACAAATAATACATGTTGTCTTATAATTTCGAAAAATTACTGAACGGTGATAGAGAGACGCGTAGGATGTGTAGGTCTCTGTACTGTCTTTCCATGTAGCGGTCTGGTAAATCAGTGCTTAAAGCGCTTGCTTACTGCTGTTTGGATCGTGGTCTCAGGTTCAAATCTCCGTAGAGGCAAAGATTTTTAAAAATTGTTTTTGACCGTAAGAGTCACGCCTGGACCGTCGGTTATTCGGATTGAATGTTAAACTGTAGATATCACAAATTTAGGCGTTCAATGCGAGGCAAATCGTAGGTTGTTTGTAATGCTGTAGGTGTACACTTTTTTACGTTATATTGATCCCTCAGGGGTGATTCGCAGTCAGTGTGTGTGTGATCTGCAGTAATAATACACAGACGGAAAAAAAAATCCCAACACCAAGAAAAAATTATTGTAGAGTAATGAAATTTGGACAATGCATTTGTCAAGTTAACATGTTTAATTGATTAAATTTTCAAGATCACAGGTTAATTTAAGCTCAAGAAAATGCATTTCTAATGTGAAATACTGTTAAATTAATAGCCGGTGTAACCTCCAGAATTTTGAATGCAAGCCTGCAAACGTGAATGCATTGTGTCATACAGGTTTCGAATGTCACTTTGTGGTATGGAGTTCCATGCTTGTTGTACTTGTGCTGTCAATACTGGGACGGTCAGTGCTGGCTGTGGATGATGCTGGAGTTGTCGTCCAATGATATCCCATACGTGTTCAATTGGAGACAGATCTGGTGATCTCGCAGGCCAAGGTAACATGTCGACACTCTGTAGAGCACGTTGCGAGACAACAGCGGTATGAGGGCGAGCGTTATCCTGTTGAAAAACTCCCCCTTGAATGCTGTTCATGAATGGCAGCACTACAGGTTGAATTACCAGACTGACGTACAAATTTGCAGTCAGTGTGTTTGGTATAACCACAAGAGTGCTCCTGCTGTCATAGGAAATTGCTCCCCAGACCATGACTCCAGGTGTAGGTCCAGTGTGTCTAGGCCGCAGACAGTTTGGTTGCAGGCGTTCCCCTGGCCTCCTTCTGACCAACACTCGGCCATCACTGGCACCAAGGCAGAACCTGCTTTCATCAGAAAACACAACAGATCTCCACTCCGTCCTCCAATGAGCTCTGGCTTGACACCACTGGAGTCGCAAACGGCGATGGCTTGTAGTCAGTGGAATGCACGCTACAGGGCGCCTGGCTCGGAGCTGTCCTTGAAGTAACCGATTTCTAACAGTTCGTTGTGTCACTGTGGTACCAACTGCAGCTCGAATTTCTGCCGCAGACGCAGTACGATGCGCCACAGCTGTACGCCGAATACGGCGGTCTTCCCTCTCAGTAGTGCCACGTGGCCTCCCGGAACCCGGTCTTCTTGAGGCAGTACCATCCCTTGACCACTGCACCCAACAATCATGCACAGTGGATACATTCCGGCCAAGTCTTTCTGCAATATCGCGAAAAGAAAATCCACCTTCTCGTAGCCCTATTACACGACCTCGTTCAAACTCGGTGAGCTGTTGATAATGGCTTCTTCGTCTTCTTAAAGGCATTCTTGGCTAACATCAACTCACTATGTCAAATCTCAGCGGTAAATAACGTTCACAAACTTTACAGCGCGTATTTAAAGCAAACCTGATTTGCAAGCTCTGAGTAGCGCTACTAGCGCCACACTTATGCGCGAAGCGCGAAATTTGAATCGATGTCATCTTTCAGATGTATAAACACGCCTACCAAATTTCGTTTATCTAACACAAGTCTTTCTTGGTGTTGGGATTTTTTTTCCGTCTGTGTACTATAAATGCGGAACTAAGTCTGTCTTTTTGTTACGTTTTGACGACTAAATAGTTATATCGATATTGATGGAATTTGACAAGAATATCTGTAGGAAGGGCACAGGATATTTTTTTCCGGTATGATTAACAGTTGTAGTCACGAAATTTTGAGAACTTATCGAATGGTGACAGAAATATGTTGGAAATTGATTCTCTTTAAGAGACAGGTTCGATGGTAGAATGATATAGTGATAGCTTTCCTGTCATATTATGCCAACTCGTTGTTGTTTGGGACCAATCCTTCGTTACCAACAACTTTCTTTATTCAATTCTGGCAAAGAAACTCTTTATCCACGCGTACGAAGTCGCGGGTATCAGCTAGTTTCTTATATTTTGACATTATGCTGTCGCGTATCTTCTTTAGTTCTTTAATCTGGATATTACCAACCATTAATTTTATTTTAATTCTACTCCAAGCACCTTGCACATTGTTTCTATTTTTATGCTCTGGGGTATTGGTGTTTCAGATAGCTATTTCGTTTTTTCATGCACTAAAATGGTAGTAAATAACGTCATTTGACCACTCCGTATTAATTACTCACAACTATACAGCGCGAAAGTGCATTTGGAAATGAAATGAAGTGGCATGTTGGCCCACACAATTAACTGTACAGCAGGAGAGGAAATTTTGCGCCCCTGTGCTGATGTCCCACTGTTCAGCTGTCAACTCCCCGCACCACTACGTCGGAACTTGTACTACGCTAATAACGACAGAAGTATGGAACCAATTAAATTAAAAATAGATTAAGAATCTCGAAACCTTATGCTATACCGCGTATTCCTTGTACAGGCCTCATTTAGCACAGTAAATATGAAACTACTTCCATCCCCATGAAGTAATAACTTCAGTGGCATGGTGGCTATGAAGGTAGTCTAAATTATTTATAATACCAAATTTATCGTGAATTATGCTATAAAAAATGTTAATTGTCATACTGGACCTGTGTGCATTATACGATAAACAAACCCACAGCTAACATTGCCGTTTGAATATCACAGCTTCTATTACCCGCGTATGAATACATAAACTTTATCGCGATCTAAATTTTACCCAATGGAAATATTTACAAACAGCTTATATCGGTAATAAAAAGCAAGTAATAATTAATATGTTAAGTTAAACGCAATACATACTTTTATTTCTGTTTTTGAAATTTATTTCTTCGAATTTCCTATAACATTAAAATAGAATACAGCAGAATCACCTGCATTGAATATAAATATCTGTAAGTCCGTAAGAAATGGTAATTCATTTCTTTGCTAACTAAATAAAATTGTTATTAAATAATGCTCATAACCTTACAAATTATTAAATTTAGATTTTTCTTGGCTTACTGTATCTGTGGACAGGTAGTATAAGAAAACATATACATTGAAAGAATATAAATAAACAAAAAGCCACTAATAATTATTATTTCGGTTTAAACAAAATTCGTACTTTTCTTTCAGTGTTCTGTGCGTAACCCCCTGTAACATCTCTGGCCACATTTAATTCTATCTTTTATTAATTTACATTACATTTAAGTAAGTTTCAGTTCTTTTCAACGGTTGCTTTTTTTAGCCATTATTTGGCGTTCTGGAAGCGGGCAGTGGTGTCGAGATTTTTTTCGTCGCTTTTAAAATGTTGCGCTTCAATCCCCCAGCAGAATCGCTCAGTACAATGTTGCAGGATTCTTCCTAATTTTTAGAATATAATGTTGCTTGGAAACGTTCGGGAAAAATTTGACTTTCATTTTATATGTTTAAGTGATAAAATTGAAGTTAAAGTGTTTTCTGCTTTCTCATTCTAAGCTGCCCTTCATCACAATTTAGAAATTTACATGTGACAGTGTTTTACTATTGGTAACTGATTTTTTCAAAACTCAATAACTATATATCTTTGTTTGACTGATTATCAGAACGATAAAATATCAATCTAGTACCACGTTTGTTCTTCCCTTCAACCATCGAGAACCATTTGTACATAGTGTATTTCCTTTTAAGATATGCATGTTTTGCTATGTCCTTTGTGATTGCCCCATCTGCTGGTACATCACGCAGTTGCCGCCTTCATTCGTGTCTTGGATGCTTTTGCTTCTGTTCTACGCGATATTGCAGTTTGCCATGCACTACAGGGCAGCGTTCTAGATGAGTTCGCTACTAGAGGGTGGTTCTACACAGTTCGCACTGGGCACGTAGCTTTTCTGATTTTAATTGCAGAGTTGCATTAGGCGAGAGCGAGGCCACTAGAAGGAGGATTAAATTGATGGGAAGGAAAAAGTAGGAAATCGGCATCGTCAGGACAAGAATCGAACCTTCGTCTTCAAGAATGTAAAGCCCGAAAGATTCGGTAGAGGAATAGGATCCAGCAACGGTAAAAATTTCACTAAACTAATAGAGCAGTATGGGTGAATGAACGTAATTCTGAATCACAAAATTGAAGATCGTAATAGTCAAATGAACACACTTCTTTTCAAAAGGAAAGTGTTTCGATGAACACTTGGCGATTTACTAAGTAACTATCTCTGACGTCTTTTGCGGACAAACTTTTTATAGAAACATTTAATAGAATTCTATGTTTTTGACCACTGAGCCATCTTTAAGTATTTTCGTCGTTCCTCCTAAGATATTAAGTCATCTTTTATGTGATGAACGTGCACTACAATAGAGACAGAGTAATACGAACCCAGCACTCAATAAACAATAACCATGCTCTAAGTCACACTAGAATTAGTTTCAACTTCAACGTAAGCCTAGAAGTTTACGCACTATGTGATGTGCAGTAATAATTACTTCTAAACCGATGAATATATGGGCTTCATCTGTGGGCATACTTCACGTACAATGAAAAACATCTGCAAATATACTATGAAATGTTTCGTATCAATATGAAATAAATGTAATTACATCTGTTTTACAGTTCAGGTACTCCTGATTCCGTTCATTAGAAGGAGGTAGTCACTCACTTCATAGAACTGTGAGACAACTCATTACATTTCCCACATTGTGCTATACATATATATTAACAGTTTTTAATTTAAAATCGCCGTAAAAGAGAATGATATCAATGTTTCCTAGAATTTCGCATCTACATACTATACTTTACAACCAAGTTTATAGATTTGAAGGGAAAGGTAAAAGAATGGAAGCAGAAGATAAGATGAGCTGAAATTATTTTCTGAGGAAGTAAATTTAGATTAACGTTTTTCAATAAATTAATGAATTAATACTTCTTGCAAGTGATAAATCTTTGTTATTACAAGATAAGTACGGAATAAAGAGAGATGATCTCATCGGATCTAAGTCTGATAGAGAAAGAGATTGTGATCAAAACGCGGTAACTGACGTAATACGATTCCCGGTAGTGAGAGGCTGTGTGCTGTTTTGAATTATTTTCATCTGTGAGGAAGCATACATTCAAAATTCTAATAGAAAACCACAACTGATTCATGCAGGCTGTCTGCGCGGCGCTTTAGAAGCAGTTATTCAAAATAAGACACAAAAAAGGCAGTCTACTGTTGACGATCTCTACTGAAATATTCCGCAGTTGGAACTCGTAACTATAACCATAATGCTGAAAATGGTAGTAGTTGCGGTAAACGACGTTACAATATTGATTGTTTGAATTTCGTGTATTGGTACTCGAGAGATTATGAAAATCTCACGAGACCCTTTGTTATTAATTAACAGTAATTATCAATTGCTTTTATATTACAAATGGTAAGATGATAACCTTGCTGTAAATGAACTGGCCTCGGCTTAGACTCGATCAAGAATGTTCACTGTGTATGGCGAGGAATCATTTGGTTCCATCAGCTCTGTTTACCGTTTCTGTGACTTGAGTGTAACTTGAAGGCGACTGACTGTGAGCGCTGTGTACTGCAAAGCGGGTAATTGCATGGTAGATGCACCTAGCTCGGTACTCGTCCCGGTGAAGGAGATGGTCTCGGAAGTATCATGATGATATCTGTATCGGTTACAAGTGGATGATAGAGGTGGGCTGAACTGTATTGTTGTTACGACATCAGCATAATTCAGAGAATCTATTTCAGATCAGCCTCAACGAATCCAATCCATTCGAATCTGTCAAGACGGTTGTTTTGGGAACTATTTCGCAGCACTCCACAACTTCTTAATTCAACCACAGCTAGCCGTGATTCTTGCTTGTCGCCCCACCTATCATTGTTCTAGGCAATCTCGCAGGTTCGGCAAAATGCTTCTGGAGGAGCAATGAACTCAGGGAAAACCCAGGGACCGTTAGGCACGATTCTCTAGCTTCTCGAATCATTCAGCCGTTGGTAACTTACCTGCTACAGATGGTCTACTACGTTGTCTTCCTCCTATTATGTATAATACAAAACTTACTGTTTATTCACAGTAGCAGCAGGAATTTGTTTTACAGTCACGTAAATAGAATTTAACTGTCTTCACTTGATAAATGAGTGTAATTTCAACACTTGAGCCTTTAAATTACAAAATAAATGTCCTTGTAGAAAATATTAATAGGTAATCTGCTTCAGTAAACAAGTCATACGTGTGTCTTTACATGTTTTCATAACTAACTTCGTATTTTTTTCCGTTTTGTTTCAGCCGCTAAGCCTGTCACGATTTGGAACTTTTGCTTAAACTCAGTTAACATTCTATTTATATTTGGCCTTACGATTTTTGAAGATCAAAAGTATCAGCAGGCTTTGAATTTTATTATTTAATCAGGTGTCTGTCATTTCTATAAAGTTTCTCATTGTGCTAAGAATTTCGATCATCCTAGTAACCAATCTTATACCAAATTTTGAATTTTCTCTCACATTCATCGGTATGTAACACACTTAAAACCCGATGATGTGGCGACTTTCTCAATCTAGTCTACTGTTCTAGAATCACAGTATCGTTCTGCGTTTCTTCATCGATTACTTTCGAAAAATCGTGTTAATGGAAAGGTAATCGAATACCACATTATATATATCTGTCATTGATTTCAGATTGGCTCTCAGGTACTATCTCGCGGCTAAAATGTCCTATCACACTACATCAATAATTCTTTGGCCTTCCTCTGATCCCTATCTAATAGGACAGAGGAAACTTAACAGATATCTTGTGTTTGTTCTATGAGAGTACCAAAAACTGGAGCTCAAATTCTACAGAGTTCACCAAAATTATTGTGCAGCCATTTTGGAATCTGTTCATGTCGTTCATCACCTGTTCACTTAATTTTCATTATCATTTCATTATCCTTTTACATAACCACATTTCACCGGGCGTGGTTGGTGAGCGGTAACGCTCTGGCAAGCGGGAGGACGCTGGTTCGAATCCCCTTCCGGGCATCCAGGTTTTTGTTTTCGATGGTTTACCCTAATAACTCCAGGCTAATACCAGGATGCTTTCTTTAAAAAAAAAAGGTCGTGGCCGAATTCCTTTCCGTTCCTTGCCCCCATGCTTTCCCTCTTTTAATGACATCGACGTCGACGAGGCGTAAAACTAAAAGCAAAAAAAAGCTCAAAGTCTTCATCCGTTGATACTTTCAGTATACAGAATGTTCGTGTTTCAATTTCATAAACTCTGCGCTCAGATGGTATGATCTAGTTAAGTTCTTTCTCAGTCCTAGATCAACGTTTGACACTAAGAGTCTATCGTTTTGAAGTCGGCTTCTTTGGTCTCCAATTTACACCTCAAAAATTTTGTCTGCGGTGAGGATTTATATTTCACCGACTATAAAGTTCAATCAAGTTCAATAAAGCTGAAAGAGGACTTGTGCACAAAGAACGGGAAGGAAATTTCTCACGATCGAATCCGCGCTTTCCACGATAATAGGCACGAACGCATCCGTTATACCACCAGACTCAGAAGCAAAAGTTTTACAACCATTTACACCAAAACTTACTGATTTCATGGGCATATAGTGGCACTCACTTCCATTTCTTACCATGGACGTAGCAGATATCGACGTTAAGAGACAAAAAAAATATGGGCGTTATGCAGTTGTGATTTACCAATCGTCGTTGCCTGCATGGTCAACTGATTGCTTGCTTGCACTCTACCCAGTGTGGAGCGGCCAGATTAGATACCGGCCGGTGACGGGTGCGCTCTCAAGTTGTGCTGACGGCGCGTGTAGACCGCGCTCTCAGCCTCGGTACAGGAGGTGGCGAGCGCCGCCAGAAATAGAGCGGCCACCTGCCGCGGTCACAACAAATCACAAAGCGAGAACGAGAAACGCCATCTCGAGACACTGCAAGCCGTGTCCACGTACAGTCAGTCCTCACTTCTTAATCGGAAACTGTGCTTACCGATATATCAATCATTTATCCGTTTTCCTGTATTGATAGGAAGGAAAGAATTCTAATAAGTAGATTATACATCGAACAAGAAGTGAGAGTGGGTAGTGATATTAAAGAAGAGGGAAAGATTGGAAGAGGCGTAAGACAGGGATGTTTTTTACCCATATTATTTATCATATATTTGTAGGAAATTGTACAAAGGTGTTTAAGAGGTAAAGGAGGTGTAAGCTTGGGTGGATGTCGGATTAGCTGCATAAGGTTTGCTGATGACATGGTTTTGCTGGCGGAAAGAGTCAAGGAATTCGGAATGAGAATCAATGGGAAGAATACTAAATGTATGATGGTGGCAAAAGTAAGAAAGAAATGATGATAAAGCTATAAGGAGAAATAATTGAACAAGTGGAGTCCTTCAGATATCTCGGGAGTATTTTGTGTGGTGATATGAGTTTGCAATAAGAAGGTGAAAACTATAATCGCAAAGACGAAGGAAGATTTCAATAGAATTTAAAATTTATTATGAGGAAGGCTGGATGAAAAGCTGAGGAAAAAACTAGCCAAATATTTTGTATGGAGTGTATGACTAAATGAGACGGAAACATGGACGCTACGCAAAGAGGATGTAAATAAGTTGGAAGCTTACGAAATGTGGATATGGAGGAGGATGGAGAAAATAAGTTGGAAAGATAAAGTAAGGAATGATGAGGTACTGGAACGAGTAGGAGAACAAACGACCATAATAAAAACTATAAGGAACACAAAAAGGAACTGGGTTGGTCATGTGTTGAGGGATGAGTGCCTACTTAAAACCGCCCTGTAGGTAGGGGATCGTAAATCTAGGGAAAAGAAGGGGTCGACAAAGAAAGAAAATGCTTGATGACATTATGATAAATGGGAAATATATATAGACAAAGAGACTGGCGGAACAAAGGGAGACATGGAGGGCTATCGCTGTGAATGGACCTGTTGAATAGCAGAAAATCCACGATGATGATCGTCGCGTTACCTTTTTGTCTAAGTCGGATAAGTCGTATACGTTCTACTTTTTATATTCATATTGGGCCCAAAATTCTACCGGATCGACACACATTGAGCAGTGTCTCCTCGTGAAGTAACATAACATACAGCCTTTAATGTCGCCACTAACAGGGTCATTAAGAGGCTAAAACTAAATACGAGGGAAGAGTCTGTATTACGCAACTTTCTAAGATTTATTTCGAGCCGTATGCTTGTTCCTCAGAGACCGTTTCGTGTTACAGCGTTTGTCATACTGTTGGTGGAATTTGTTTCCCAAATACTCTACTCTGAAGTTTGATATTTATCTTTCGTTTTTTCACACCACTAATAGCATGACTGGGTTGTCACAGTCTTCCAGTTTACTCAGTTATCTGTTTTATCTTCATTTCCCTCTACAAGTCTTCCCTTCAACTGTACCCTTTACTAACAAATCAAGGATAACGTGCTTTCAAAATGTCAATCAGTATTTTGTCTCTTGTTTTTTAAACATTCTTTTATAATCTTATTTATTCACCAGTGATTTTCAGAATGCCCCAATCCACTTAATGTTTCAATCTCCCGAAATTCCAAACTTGAAAGCTTTCTTCAGTAAAATGTAATTCTCCATACAATCAGTTTTATGATTTATTTTCTTTTTAAGAGCAAAGTCATGTTTGATATAATAAGCATCATCTTCTTTTAAGAAAACGAATTTTCTCATGATTATTTCTTTAAAGAAATATTACTGCTTACAGTTTTCCAGTTTTCTTTGCATTTCTATTATATTTTAAGATACTGGATACGCCTATGCTTATGTAAATACCAATACCAATGATTAAGTTCAATAAACAAACTTGAAAAATGTGAAAACCGCTCAAATCTCTCATTTTAATATTCAGAAATGCTTATTCCCATTCACTTCACTGAAGACACTAGATAATCCCACGACAAATCATTTCGTTTACGATTATTTGCGATCCCCATACATAATCAATGCTTTATTTTATGAATTTTTCAAAATTTTGTAATCGCTTATCAAATGACGTGAGACTAAACTATTAGTGACGGTTCCTTCTACAAATATGTTATGCTATTTACCCAGAAGGAATCCTTACGGAATCGACTGAGACCTCTTGTTGCATAATTTGAACAACGCCAACAAACGGTAAAGCTTTCTTCCTGTTTTTTTTTTTTTTTTTTTTTTTTTTTTTTTTTTTTTTTGCTTGGAGTATATTCTTGGCAATAAACTTGAACCAATTGTTATCAGTATTACCTTCTTAACTCAAGTCTGGGAACAAATATCATCCGGCTGTTGTCCGCTGATCACGAAAGCAGATATTCACTCACTGCTGTCCCCTTCCCACTGTATCAATATTTTAATTCTCTGCTTTTCTTGCCAGGAGCAATTTAGCTGGCAACATGAAGCGAAACAGATTCACAGCCTGATCAAGACTGTGACGTAACCAACATTCCGCTCCAACGCGGCTCACCAACGATGCTATCATTCAGTTCCAGTCAATTTTATTATAGCTACATTAGTATGCACTCCTCTCTGAACTGAAAACATATATTATATTAATACATGGCAAACTAATCTCAAAATAAAACTTTTGTTTATGTTGTTAATAACTTACAAAGTATATTAAATGTGTTTTTAGTATTTATCTTTTAAATATTAGCTGACCCTGAATTGCTTCACTATTGCTAGATTTGAGAATAGATTCGGATCAAATGAACACAATTGATAATTTGAAGTAATTCGTAAGCGTGTTATAATTTTGTATGTTATTTAAAAAATTCTTCGATTGTGTTGTATTATCAGTGAGCAACGAAGACAGTGGCTCAGGTGGTGGCAATTTTAATTTACTATTCAAACAACACATTCCAGTTTTCTTCATTCTTGAATTTTAGTGCATTGTAATGTATGAAAACTTCATTCATACTTTCAGCAACTAGAACTGGATAGAAGCTATATTAAACTTCCTAATTACGCTTATATGCAATGCGATCAAGATTTACCAATTTGATTTAATCGATTAATTTGCATGCTTAGTCAACTACTGTCACGTTGTTCATTTGGTTCACTGTATGACAAAAATGCCTTAATTTTATAATTCTTATTCGAGGTGCTTCATTCATGCTTCGTGTTTTAATGGTTCGATAGCATGTCACATATGAAACCTGTTTTCTTTATTTAATTGTGCTTTCTTTCTTCTGTTAAGGTCAAGGAATTCAATAGCTTTAAACACAACGCGGACCATTTTGTAAAATTAAATTAAAAAAACACCCATACATCGGTACATCAGTTTTTTAAATTACAGAGGACACACGCAAGAACATTGGCTTTATAGAAAACCTATAATTTGGCGGTATCATTGAAATAAGTAATGTTTTTTTTTCCAGTGTATACTGGCGTATGCATTGAACTAATTCTTGTGAGTGAGTGTTTTGGTTTGTTTCTGCTAGTCAGCACAAGGAATATGATCTCTTTAAACCTTCTCTGAACAACGCAGACCACTTAAAAAAAAAAAAAAAAAAAAAAAAAAAAAAAAAAAAAAAAAAAAAAAACCGCGAGTAAAACGGTGCCTTTTACTCGTATATAGATAGTTAATATTAAGAACAAATTTCAAGTTCCTGGATAAAATAATTTCTGATAAGATCACGTAGCAAAAATAGTCTATAACTAACATTTTGGGGATCAGTCTTGTCTTTATTTTCCAGTGAAAAAATAATTTAATCCTTTACTTGGCGATACCTAAACATCGATACCACGCACACGGGTTTTTGCCATCACCTTTATTCGCTTGAATATAATTTTTCAAAATTTTAAATTCGATATTCGGTTGTTGAACGACGAAATAAATATTATGCGCAAACATGAAGCCCGATACTTATTTTGTTTACTAGCTCGAGGACTATTCTATAGGAACAGACTGACAGTAGGACAGTGGAGTGACATAAGGCTACCGAGACCGGCAGGGTGAGTGGTAGGTAGCGCTTGCGTCCGATATTTGCAAGGACGCAAGTTCAAATCCTCATCCCGATTTCTGTTTTCCATGGTTTCCATACCGAGACGGTTCCTTCATAGACCATGGTAGAATACCTTCCCATTAATTGTCTCTGGTGACCACGTCGTGGAGGAGGCATGAAGCCCTTAGAAAATAAAAAGAATGAATCAATGGAAATTTAGGTTTTCTGGCGCTACAGGCACCAGAGTTTCACCAGTAGTTAGTTATATGATGCGTAGAACGAAAACTTTCAGCCAATATACATACATCTAATACACTCAGTGATGCCATACTATAGTAGTCTGTGAGCAAGATCGAAATAAAATTAACTAAATAGCAAAAAAAAAAAAAAAAAAAAAAAAAAAAAAAAAAACAGCTACAAAGTAAATTTTTGCACTCTGAGATTCACTGAAAAGTTGTACAGATCTATTAACTTCCTAGAGTATGTGTGTACTGCATGCAGACAAAATGTTGCCACTCGGGCCTCGCATCATTCGGGTGGACGCTGGTTCGACCCCACGGCTCAGGCATCCCAGATTTCCGTTTCCGATGGTTTTATGAAATCATTCCACGTAAATGCTGAAATGGTTCCTTCCGGAGACCAGCGACAAATTCTGTTCCTTGTCCCCACTCTTTTCGCAGCATTAATGTCGTCGAGACGTTAAGCCCAACTATAGAAGCGTCGAGTAAATTTTTTTAGGGTACGTGAGTTGCATTCGTATCCTGGTATAAAGAGATTCTTTTTTCACGGAATTTTATACATCAAAATAACAGACAATTGATTTACTTTAACCATGAGTCTAATAAATTCATTTTCTTTTTGAAATCAGTCGTTGTTCTCAGTATCACAATTCCATATCAAAATCGTGGAGTTCATTCAAACCTTTATTGGAACGCTAGCGGCTCTCATTCAATTTTTGCTGTCTCAACGGTAATTAAAAAAGTTTTTCCCATTTACGCTCTCGACGTTACCGTGTCATCCCAGGCTTGCTGAAATTACATTGTTCTTAGCATTTAGTGTAATATTATTGGCCAAATAGAGAAGCGTTATTTTTCGTTGCCGATGTGCTCGTTGTTCTTCGACGTTTTGGAAAAATCTTCAAATGGATTTGCATGTCGCACACTTAATTGATTAATTCTTTCGTGGTGATTTGTTACAGCTAATTATATGTGTTAACTATATAGTACTAATCTGAACACCAATATAAATTAAAATACACTGTAACATATAGCCAACAATAATTCTGCGATTAAACATACGCCACTACAAACTTGCTTCATTTGTAACCATAACATAACTTCCACTATCGATAAAATAGCAAACCCAACATTATCTCCTGTGTAGGAATTTGAAAATGAAACTTATCTTTTGTATGTATTGTATGTATTGGCCTAAGAATTCAAAGCAATTTGGTGTTTCCAGGATTTAATTTTTGATTGTATAAAGGAAACTTAACGCAAGGCTTGCCTATTACAGGTTATTAGTCATGTTACTGCCGATGTTAATTAATCCCGTCCTCCAAACAGAGAAAAGACTAGCACTAGTAAGTTAATCGTTTCTTTTTCTCGCATTCTACGTGAGCGATTTATAAAAGTTGGTTCGTCTTGTAAAGTACTATAGTGTCAATA
Organism: Vandiemenella viatica; assembly: GCA_031002005.1. NCBI lineage: Eukaryota > Metazoa > Arthropoda > Insecta > Orthoptera > Morabidae > Vandiemenella > Vandiemenella viatica. The sequence goes on from CM061920.1 coordinate 264,702,147, forward strand.
GTAAGGGAATTTATCAAAGAAATACGCATTCTAAAACTAATTTTAATTGGAAAACACCAATGCCTCTGTAAATTCTAGATGAGTGACGAAAAATACCTAATACAGAATCTAAAGCATTACTAACAAATTCTTGTAAAATTATAATCGTCGAATTGCATTGTAGTATTTTCTTTATTTACTTCCAGATTAATTTCGTCAACGGGTGATTTTTTCTTTCACCAAAGTATTAAAGATATAACCAATTACTTAAAACTGAAGCTTTTTATCTCGCTACAGAATGACTACACGGTCAATTGATATAACGCTTCTTTTTACTATATTGATAAAGATTGCTTTTCTTCAGTTAAAATGTTTATATAAATCTGCATCGTCACGTTTCACTATTGCGTGATGATTAGATTACATTTCGAAATTAGACAGTTGCACTAGAAGATGACGTTGTAACATTTAAAAAAGAAACTGAAGACAACCGAACTAGTAACACAACACACCGATGGTAATGTGACACAGAAAGTTCTCAAATAACAGTCGGCACTGCCACTCGATCAGAACACTGCTTCACGCAAAAACCTCGTGAAACAAAACTGTAATGAAACACTCCATCGAACAATACAACTTTCTTTAGTCCTGATCATTATAGTTCACCCAAAATTTTTGGTTTAAATATTTTAAATTAATTTTTTTGATTAAGATAGACAGTAAAATAGCTGTACCTTTCAGTCTGTTTGTCAAGCAATCGCGATCATTTAATTAAAATCGTCTTTCCCTTGAAAGATCTAGGAAACCAAAGGGAAACATCAGTCAGTATATTTGACCAATACACTGAGAATGTAATACAGCCTTTTCACTGTTTTCTTTTTTTCTCAGCTGAAATCAATCACTTCTTAGTTTACCCAACCCCTGAAATGCAGTTCTAGTCGAATATTTAACTATTTTCGTGGATAGTTTTTTGTAATTTAAAGTTACAGGGACTAAATTGGATCGTTAATAATTGATAACCTCACCAAAATCTTGACCTTCAAAGTTTCATATATATATTTTCTGAAGCTGAATCTTTTCTGAAGAGTTCTAATAAACCCCTCGACACAGCAATATTTGTCAACATCGCATCGCACCAGTATTAAACATAGGAGGTGAACCACAATGTAGGTTTCTCAACGACCCTCCTAAGTGCTCTCTACCGAAATATAGTGAAGTAGGCCCAAACCTAGACACGTCGTCTAACTTTCATGCCAGTACATTAAAACGAAATTTAGTGAAAAAATTGAAAATTTTGTTTCTCATTAACTACATTCTGGAGAACTGGATATATTGTTACATTTGATCAATTTTCTTTTAGTAAAATTATGTCGCTTCCAATAGATGCTTAAAAAATCGCAACACTCTATTCTTAGTGAATCACATGTGAATTAGTAAAAAAATTTGATAAGTAGATGCACAGTGACACGCAATCCCTATTTGGAAATACATGAGTGGTCAAAGATCGAATCAGGGAATGTGGGTACGATCACAATCTGGTGATTTAGTTTTCGCGGAAATAACTGTAAGATGGTTCTGTTAAATGCCATCACCGAATTTCTTCCCATCCCAGGCTTACAGTTCTCTTCCAGCTTTAACCCTCCAAAACAATAGTTAATCACAGTGTATAAAAGTTTATTATGTTGAATCATTCAATACGAGGACTTGAAATAAAACAGAATATCTATTGTATCATCAACGGTTTATATCAATATCTTTTTATGTTCACCATAAATGTCACTGTACAAGGACGATAGGAAAGGTATAAAATTAGTAGGTCCTTTACGCTTTTACGGCTATTTCTGACTTGCATGTGTGGTTGAAGCATTTTAACGCGGATTCGTATTTTTATTTATTTTTTATTTTGTTGTTAAAAAATGAGTTTCTTACCATTTTAGTTTCACACTTTATGAATAGCTTTAACTGTGATTAGAATTACATCAGCTTCACTCTCCAAACAGGTTAGTGACTTAAATTCAGAAGAAAATGCCTTCTACATTCAGATATACAAAATGGAAAGGACTGGGGTAAGAAATTCGGCCACAGACTTTTGAAGGAACTGTCCCGGCTTTCACGTGGAGTGATTTCGGAAACAATGGAAAACCAAAATCTGGACGCCAGGCTGGGATCAGAACCCACGTTCTTCCGAATGCGACGCCAGAACTTTTTCGTTCACCCTCCACGCTCGGTAGTACAGTAAATAATGAAGAAACAGTTACCCAGCTCTTTCTTTGTAGCGCTTCACGATTCGTTGACGATGGGATTATTTGAGACGTGAATAGATAAAAAAAAAATAGATGTATATCAGCGTTTGTCTCTATCCTGGAATTCGATGAGTATACTTTTTGGAAACTATGCAAAACCGAAATTTAAATGGACAGTTCGGAGATCGAAATAGAGTCCTCTCGATTATTTCTATTCCTTTGCTTTAATGTTATTCCATTCTTTATTTCCCATTTTAGTTTGAAATTTTACCTCTTATATCTAGCTCTTCGTCCTCTCCACGCCTTTCTCTTTCATCCGGTTTTTCTCTCAGACTGTAATAGTTTACGTTATTAAGGTAAATGACAATTCGAAAACCTGATTACCCATATTCTTTGATGTCATAGAAAGAAGATGATTTATTTACAATGACGGATGTCTGATCATACTGCAAATAATAAGCGACTAAAAACGTTTTCTTCTCGAGCGTCAGCTTTCTGTGTTGGCAGCAGTGATGCGTTGCGGAAGCCAACGTACCAGCTACAAGAAAATGCACTCAGCTAAGCAAGCGGACACGCACGGAATAAACTGTCAATTCATACTGCCTTGAATGAAGACGCGGTATGTACTATTCTTCCTTTTATTTTTGTTTCCTTTTTAAAAGTCCTCGTTAAATCACGACATATGCCAGAAAAGAAACGAACTTTTTTCCATTTCACACAAAATAACTTCTCAGCGTTATCACTCTAGAAATAATCTATTACAGCTTCGTTGTACTCAAGTAAGCGTTTCTCACGCTGTGGAAAATTTTCCTGTGACGCTCATTTCGATGTGCTATACAGGCCAATAGATAAATTCTCCTAATGGTATCAATTAATTCCAAACGATGAGCTTGAGAAAACAAGAAGAAATCTACTAGAACTAAATGAGATCAATGCGAAATTTGTGGAGCAAACAAAATCAAATCTCGTTATTGTATAAAAATTCACTGGAAGAAAATCATATTATCCAACAACCATTTTCTCGGCTTATCATTGGCTGCACAGATTTCGTAATGTCACGCAATGTAGAAAATAGTTTCCTTCTTCTGTAATAATCATTCCCTCATGTTTCAATACTGATGGACGATGTACGAGGGTGAAGTATCTAAAAGTTTTACAGACGTCTCGAATGTAAATCTCTTGACGTTTTCAGGGGTCTTCAGTTGTGGTTCATCTCTCCTTTGTGTACGTCAAATATACGACGAATGCTCCGTGTACGGATTCAAAGTTAAGGTGACGATTCTCCTCAGCCGGTACGATTCCAGGGTAAAGGTTAGACCATAATTAATACATGACGCTGCTGCCAGAATGATCAATTTAAAGCCTGTAATTAAATTGACAGAAATAATCTTCCATGTTTCCCATCCAGAAGGCCATTACTATTATCATTATTACAAACTGAATATCCCCCTCGCAAACGAGAAAAAATAGGGAAAGGCATTGAAAAACAGTATCACAAACGTTGTCTTACATAGAAAACTATTAGCTGAATAAAAAGTAATCCAGGAGTAATCCCTTTGATATAAATCAGTTAATCCTGCGGTACTGTTGGTGGGTATGATGATAGTGAGCTTGCTTTGCGGTGATACCACATAGTGGAATTTAACCAAGGTTTAAAGAACTACAGCAGGTGATTTTGCTTATTACATGCCTTATACAAAGATAAGATCTGTGTGATTGCATATTTGTATAAAACTAACCATCTGACAGTCACACTACAGCCTAGACATGTTCGGCATTTTTTATTTAAGTACCTCTTCCGTCTTCAGTAAGAATTGTTTTGCTGGAAGGATGGCTGCAACTTCTCTTCACCATCTTATCCCAACATTAGAGATCGGCGGCCCATGATGAGGTTTACTCATCTGCGGCATGGTCAAATCTGGATCTTGTTTTGCAGCCTCATACCCTTGCTGACGGCAAGTACGAGGGTTGCTATTTTTATTTCTGGCCTTTTCAACACTAAGTGTTACCAAGCACTATCTGACGTTTCCATTTGAAACACCGACATTGTTGAACATAGCTTTATTCATAACAATGTGTCATTTGAGCGCGATTTGTTGTTTAAGGTATCTTTAAAAATTCACCTCGGGCGAAAAATTGAATTAACTCTTGAACATTTTGGTGCGATTATTTTTACAGCTTTCGGCGTGGATTATCAAGACGAGTGCATCGATGAACTTAATTATTTATACGGTGATAAAGCACCATCATATAGCATTGTAAAAAACTGGTATAATGAATTCAATCGCGGCCGAAGTTCGCTTCAGGACGAATTCCGTCAGGGACGTCCAAAATCGGTTGTTGTTCCTGAAACCATCAATGCTGTGCGTGCACTAATAAAGCAAGATAGTCATGTGACATACCCTGAGACTGAGCCATCTTTGGGCATTAGTATGACAAGCATCAATAAAATATTTCATGATCATTTGGCAGTAAAAAAGATTTGTTTGCGTTGGATCCCGCATAATCTGACAAACGCTTAAAAGGAAGCTTATGTCGATTGGAGCAAGGAAATGTTAAAAAAAAAATACGTTCAAGGTGCATCAAAGGCTGTGTATAACATCTACACAGGTGAAGAATCATGGATCTATCCATATGAGCGCAAACAAAACAGCAATCGACTGTATGGATCTTCCAAGACGAGCCAAATCCGACAAAAGTTGTTCGCGGAAGAAGCGCAGAGAAGCAAATGGTTGCCTGTTTCTTCGCATTACCGGTCACTTGGCGATAGTGTCGTTAGGGGAAAGTAGGACGGTCAACTCTCAATGGTACACGACCATTTGTTTACCAGAAGTCTTTGGAGAAATTCGGAAAAAGTCGAAGAAGTGATTCTTCATCACGACAATGCGAGCTGTTACACGTCGGCTCATAATTTTTTACCAGTCAAACATCGAATTGATGGAGTATCCGCCGTACAGCCCTGATTTGGCACCCAATGACTTCTTTTTATGCCCGACACCCGAAGAAGCGGTTGATGCATTCAGGGCGCATGTTCTGGAGTTACCTCAATCGGAGTAGAAAAATTGGTTCAAACCCATGCTAAAGTGTATTGATCTTCACGGAGAATATTTTGAAAAACGGTAAAACCAATTTCGATCATAAATATTTGTTTTTTCATTATTAGGCCGGAAATATAATTAGCCACCCTCGTATTTCATACCTGATTCCAGGTCGTCCTATTGGAGGAAGTAAAGTGTTGCCATCTTTCTGCGAAATGTGTGACTATGTTCTGTGTGTATTTTTTGTTTGTGAAATGTTTAGTTTATGAGACGGTGGCCGTTGCATGAGGTCCTCGGCTTGTACTTCCAGCGTGCAGTGTACGGCACCTCATCGCGCTGAGGCACTCTGGCAGCTTTCGAGTGGCCGTTGTATATTGTAGTTTATTTAACTGTGCTTGTGTTCTGGCACTGTGCAAAATCACTGTTATCAGTCGAATGAAGTATAAAGCCGTCTTCCTACATGCGTAGCAACTGACTCGGATGCACTGCTAACACCGAAAATGTCTAAACGCAACTATCAGAATTCAATATCTGTGCAAATTAGGCTTGAGAACTATATTTTATTACGTAATTGAAGTAATGGCAGTGAGAAATTTAGAATTAACTAAAACATTAATTCAAGATTTGACAAATTAGTGGATACATAAATGATGCTATCAACAAAAGTAAGTACGCGTACCGTTGAACAAAAGTCTCCAACACAATTGAAACCAATATGAGTGGTTTAGCATCTAAAATCGTATCACTATTTCTATGAGAAAATCTCACTGTCGTACACACAATTTAATGATTACGAAGTCCGTTTAGACGAAACATTTTCATAAGTTTTGCCTCAGCTGCCTAGAAACAATACAGTCTTTCAATAAATGTGACTGACTTAACATATCTTTATCGATCTTTGCTACTCGTTACTAATTCCTTTCATTTCTGGTGTTTACCAATGAATTTATTCTGACTGAAACGTCAATGACGACCTACCAAAGTGATTGTCACAAAAATATTTTCCAGATTTGACAAACTATTTTTATTGGACAATTTAATAGCCCTTATCAACATGCGGTAGTAAACCATAGTCTACTAGCACATAATACAGGAGTTGGAGAGGGTGCAAAAAAGGGCTGCTAGATTTGTTTCTGGAAATAATCGCAGAATGCAATCAATAACAGATATGATAAAAGAGCTGGAATGGGACTCATTGCAAGACAGGAGGATGAAGAGGATCCTGGGAGTGTACAAGGCGTATACTAGTGATGAGGAATGGAAAGATATTAGTGTAGGTACGAAAAGTAGTCCATGGAAGGGAAAAGATAACCGTAACCACTAGTTGGCACTGGATTTCAGGCAGAAGGGTTTGGGAAGATTCTCTTTTTCAGGTAAGGGTGTCAGGGATTGTAATAAGTTGCCAACGGAAATGATGAATAATTAACCAAAAACGTTGGAAGAATTTTAAGTTAAAATTTGTAGGTTGGTGCAGGAAAGGGGGAAGATGGGTGTTTAGGGAAATTGTCACCGGAGCGTGTGCCCAACTGCAATTTAATTAAATTAAAACCTTCACCTACCCATCTTTGTAACACAGGGATATCTCGAAAGTCAGATCACTGAGTAATAATTTTTCTAGATGAACGCATTCCACTGTTATTTTATGAGTGTATGGCGTATGGAGCGGTGTTTTCTAGTTCGCAGTTACCTGGGTGTCTGTACTAACGATGGTTTGCGTGGTTTTGGGTCACCGTGTTGTGCAGTGTTGCGTCCGCTCGGCCTGCTCCGTGTGCCGTGCACTGCGGGGCTGCCTGCCTGCCGGGCGTATTGATTGACCGAACTGCTGGCTGCTGGTTCCAGAGCAGAGCACCACCTCCACCTCTCTTTGTCCCTCGGTGTGTTTACCGTAACGTCGACTATTTCTGCCCGCCGTCCGTGGGTGGCGGGCGGAGGAAGATGTCGCGATTAGAATTGAATCCCACGCGCCGACTGCCCAGCGCCACTAATAGCGCAGAAGCAGGTGGGGCGGCCTGCAGCGACAGCAGCAGTCAGCGAGCAGCCAGCTGCCAACACTTTGCACGCTCGCGAAAGAAGCATAACCTGCGAGAACTCGTGGAAACGTATTTGCAACTGAAAGATACACAAAGGTATCCAAATATTACACACTATATCTGAGATTAGTGTAATAAACATGGATCTAGCTACTGGTTACCTTATTAAAAATTCAGGTAGTGCAACCATTCAAAGACGTAACTTTAAATAAATAAAACTAACCATCCAAAGATTGATTAGAATATAACGAAGGAGGCATACTAACACAGTGTGTCACATAAACGACTTTACTCTTTGATCTGCAATGGAACTTAGGAGCACTAACTTTAAGTCATATTAAAATTATTTTACAGTTGTGGGTATGTTTAGTAATATGTGTGTCGGCTACGTAAATTCTATAGACAGGAATTACTCTCAAATTTATTCAGATCGGTAAGTTGAAGATTTCAGTACTGCGTTATTTTACTAATATTAATACGAATAAAGATTATTTAGTAAGGTTTCCATGGCTATATAATATTCTAGTTTCAACCTATTGTATGAAGCAGTGGTTCCCAAACGGTGTTCCGCGGAACCCTGGGGTTCCGCGAAAGGGTCACAAGAGTTCCGTGTTCCATCCCACAATTAAATAAAATGTTCGTTGAAAAGATTCATAACCCCGCTATGAGAAGGCTATCATGGTTCTGCTTCCGTTTGTGATGACTTAACGATGCGAGACTGGTATTTCAGCTTACGCTTATAAAAACGGGGATCCGCCGAAAAATGTATGATCAATTAGCGTCCCGTGACCAAGAAGAAATTGAGAACCGCTGGTATAAAAGATTAACTTAATTAAGAATCGTCTATATGATATTACATATTAATTAGAAAGCTTATTAGCAATATATTTTTTTCGACATGTTAGATGCAAAACTTCTTTTTGCACTTTCGTTCATTCTCGCATAAATACTGTACAATTCTAAATCTAGTCCCTACTTGCTCGTATCTTAGCTGCGTCACTCGCTTTGTAATTCAGTATGGCACTCATTTTTTCTAATAATAAATATATACGTTGACCGTTTTCGACGTTTTCATTTGTTATTGCACCAAAATTTTCACTAAACTGATTGGACAGTTCAGCCACCCACTTCACACACTGAAAGTTCGATTTTTCGTATTTGTTATGCCCACTAAGCAATAACTGTTTCACTTTAACTCCAGTTAATAACTTGTGTTTAATTTGTAAAGATTCGCTGTATACCTAATATTTTTCACACGAGAATAACGTTGTAGATCTAAAGAAGCAAGATATCAAGCACTCATCATAATATTTCAAAGCAACCACGATTTAACATAGAATTAAATGGACAAGAAATAACAATAATAAGTATGCTGGGATCCGGGTATACAAAGTTGAATTCGAAAAAGTTTTCGTTAGGACTGACAGAATCGCCAGATTGGGGATGTTGTGGTGTTTGTTAGAATTCCGCCATGGCCTTTTTGAAAGAACCATCCCGGCATTCGTATTAAGTGATTTGAGGATGACCAGACAGGTATTCGAAGGGTATTCGAACCTGCGTCCTCCCTAAATGGAGGCTAACATTATTATGGAATTTAGTTATTAAATGTAATAGTCAACTATAAATAATCATTATGATAGGTATAAACTTGTTTGTAAAATTTTATGTAAAACTATGTGTTTGATGCTAAACATGGTATGATGCTGAACTATGCACCCACTGCTTGCTGGCCAAAATTGGTAAAACCCAAAGATCATCAATAAAATAATAATAATTCTAATGCTTTTTAGTTACGTGATTACAAAGAACTTTAAATACCAGTAATCCTGGAGGAGGACCAGCAATTCTTTGTGAGCAAAAAAGCTCTCTAGGGATTGCGAGATACAACCAATTTAAAGTAGATGGACGACAATTCTTATCTACCCTCCAAACATACTGCACCGTGAGATTATCGTGAACAACAAGGGTGAGTGAGTAGTGTATCCTCATTGAAACTAGAGATTTTGGTGGTAAATGAATAGTATTTTTTTGATTGCGGAATATACAGATATGCTGAACGGGTACAGATTCTGAGATGATAGTGCTTCTGGTAGTGTGGAAAAGTACATTCGATGCTTTTTTTTTATTTTTAAGGTTTAGAATACATTTTATGACACTTGAAAACATCCCAACGCTCATGACATTACATTTGAAAGAGGCAGTCAACGCATAGTTCAGGTGAAGGACAGATTATTTATGTCACTGCCATCCAGAAGGAAGAAGACTTAAATGATAGGTTTGCTCCTAAGATAATATTCACATTTCCCTCCTGAGCCCAAATATCGTAAACAACAATTAAGTCACAGCGTTTTTACTGGGTAGTCAAACTGTTGACTTCCCTGACATTAAGGATAACTTAGTTAACTTCCGCTCTAACAAATAGTCAGCATGACAACATACTAATTTTTTTTCTAAATCCTCTGTGATTGTTTTTGTTGTTAACAAGTAGAAAAAACGCCACATCAGACTAAACAAGCAAAAAAAAATACTTTTTGGTGATATTTCATATAGGCAGATGGATATGTATTGTGTAGAAGAAGTTTAAACCATTTCAGATATCTCACATGCATGCCAAACTGGAGTGGACAGCGATGAAACATTTTATAAAAATCCTATATATAAAAGTAATCGTTCCTTATTCGTGATCAATGATTTGTTCCTTTTCATATTTTCCAGTTTAATCTCATTTAATTTATGTCCTTTTTTTCGACGATACATTTACCTAAAGATCTGATTAACTGCGACCATTTTATCGATTTTCCTTCTTAGCTGTTACTTTAAATCAGTTACTGAAGCTTAATGTAGTAATAATGATAATATCGGTAGTACAGTACTAATTTTGTTCGCAATTTTATATTAGAAGCTTTAGACCTCTTAACTATAAATGCAAGAGTGACATGAGTATCAAGGGAAATTTTGCGTAATATTTTACAGAATTCAGGTGGTTTCGAGTAAAACTAGCTGCATGATACTTCCATTAATATTGAGCATTCTTTAAAAAATCCATATTCACTATGTGCAGTCTTTCGTTCAATCTTCAATCTACCGCCGCGCCGTATGAATAATAAACAGGGTGGGAGATTAAAAAGAGCAATTTTGTTGTACGTTGAATTCTCGAATGAGAATAACGGATACTACTTACGTTCGAGTTTTAGCGTCACAAGCACCGAATTTTACAAAATTTGGTAGTCTGTTATAAGCAGCAGATTCAAATTTAGCCCTAACATTCAGGTTTGATAAAACGGCGAATTTTGGTGCGGAATTTTTAATGGTCCCACTTGGTTGGGTGTACGTATATTTTGCTCTACCATTGGGTTCCATACTTCAAGAACGTCTAAGCTAAACGGTATGTTATGCAAACGTTGATCAGATTTAGTGTTAAGAAATTAATTTTAGACAGCCTTCATGTTTGAACGTTTTTGTGTTTCTATTTTATGTACGTTTATGTATCTCTGTTTCCTAATATCCCACAATAATATTGGTTACAATAACCACAAAACTTTGCTGAATTGTATGTAATTTTATTCCTATTAGTTTAACAAATGATAGAAGACCGAAGAATTATTTTACGGTACTTTTATGGTACTATTACTTTTTAATCTACTTAGTGGAAAAATATTCTCAAAAAGTAATAAATATTCAATACATTTGATATGCTATATGCAAATGCCAAGTTATTGTACGTGACGCTACAATTGCTGTATCTTTTTTTTTTTACTTTTTCAAGTTCATATTTTCCAAATATAAGAACGTTAAACCAATCATGTTAGTCTAAAACAAAGGAAGAAGAACATTCTTTAAAAATGAATGCAAATCTTCTGACTAGTCAGCAGTTTCCTGTAGAAGTTGTCCATTGTCTGCAATATGGATGGTTTCGGCACTGGATCAACTGTTCTTAGAGCGTTGCTTGAAATGCTGAAAATTTATGCCTTCTACCATTTTTCTGCAGCTTTCGTAGCGTCACTGAACTCTTTAATTACCTTCTTTGGAAACAAACTCAATATGCTAACATACGAGTTTGTATCGTAGGTGTTCTGTTGGTTTGTTTGACTCTTTCTCCATGAGAGGAATGTATCTAATATATCCGTTTTCGCGTTAAAGGTGTCAAACCAAACTTTATCTTGTTCACATTTAATATTAGTTAATTGTAATCTGGTTATACTAACAGAACAACTAACGAGATCTCCACAAATATCTGAAGTATTAACTTCATAGTGTGGTGTTTAAGATCACTTTGATTCCAGATGATATACAAAGTTATTCTCAGTCTCTATTTTAGGTGGCAGCGCTAACGCAAACTACTAAATGTAACATATTCAGACTAAACTAATTTTTGCAAAAATTTCGCAGTCATCTGTTCTTACAACAAAATTTAACCATCATTACGATACAAAATAATGTATGCTCGATGCGAAGAAGTTTTCGAATGAGCGTCATATAAAACTTAATGTATCTGAGGTGCTGATCGGTTAATGCTCAAAATTATAAATACGTTGAACAGAAGGATACAGATAACTTTCACTTCGTTAGACGAAGAAACTATATGAATATCTAAACTTCTGTGTTCAAAGACACGTCAAATACAGTGTGACGTGATTAATTGATTAATTAATACTTGTAAGTAGTAGCTCGTCGAGAGTTATTTAGTCCTGGAATATGGACTATTAAAACACATGTTCAGTCATTTTACGATTCCTGGTCTTAACGGAAGATTCCAGAAGCCAGAGTACCACCACTCCAATATTTATATAGTCCCTGGTGAATTATCTTTACCTCGCAGAACGCATCTGTCTAAGGATGAACTGGGAAAGTGAATGAAACATCGTACACCGAGGTATTCACGAGTGAATGTATTGCGTTCAATCAACTCATCATGCACCTCTCACATTATATCCTTGAATAGCGGGTTACACTAGACACTTATCCGGCATCGACAAACAATGGATACGTAAGACCAACTGAACCTTCTTTCAGCGTTCGATGATCCAACTCTCCCACTCTAGAGTTTCTGTATTCGCGATAGGCGTCTTTTCTTTTTCACCATTCACATCAACAGCAATTACCTGAATTCTGAAAAAAAAATCGGAAAAAACGCATTTTTACGCCGAGTTTAATAAAACACAGTAACAGTGCCTTGCGCTCGACCTTAGGTTTGCTGATCGAACTTCCGATGGCAGAAGGAGTTTCCAGCATCCCATTCTTGGTCAGAAAACGGAGAATTGATGGTGTACATTTGCTAAGATCCAAACTGCATACGAGAATGCTTGAATAATTACTTTTTATTTATTGCCAATAAAAAAAAATGATTTAAGAGTAGGAGAAATAAGTGTGAGTTAGAAAATTGGAAAATCTAATGTTAAACAAGCTCAATATTATATAAATGTGTTCTATGAACGGTTTAATCAAAATGAACTGCGGTTTGTTGTAAGCTGATTGGAAGAGACGCCGAGGCACTGATCCGGGATAGAAACCGACACTCAGATCCAGGCCCGGAACTAGAGGAGAAGACAACTGAAGATCACCGAGCAAGGCTCACTTACTATTTTCATGCACGGAAACTCTGTTTGATGATAACCTTGTATACTAATTAAGTAATAAACTTTTTTTTGAAAAAAATCCTGAACCTCCGTCCAGTGTGTTTGGGATGAGGGTAAACGAAATTGTTGATGGTGATTCGTTGGAAAGACAAGAACGTTAAATAAAACAGTGACCCTTATGTTTTCCCGTGAAACGTATGTTTTAAGTACTGACAACATACCTACACTATCTCTTCTTTCATTATCATTCACAAACAGTACACTCAAGAAATACTATACCCGCAGTAAATCGCACAACAAATCATTACAGCTTTTCGGAATGGAATGGCCGCCTCTACATCGCTCTGACCAACTACGTTTGCTACAGGAGTTTATGATCTGACCAAAACGAAACGCCAAATGTATTCATTTCGATCTATAATCATTTGAAACTATTTTACTTTTGTAAGCTTTAAAAAATAATTTGAAAAAAACGGATATTCGTTAAAAGGTTAATGATTAATAGACCAATAATCGTATTAAAAAAAAATAAAGGTTGCTTTTTACTGCCATAAGTCAAAAACGGAAAATGAAACCATTTGCGTGATTAGTTGTTACAAAATACGACGGTTATATATACGTATCACTTTCATCTTTTGGTGATATAGAAGTTGCGTCATATACATTTTCTGTTTAGTTCCGACTACTATCCTCAGACATTAACAGTCAGAAAGGCCGCGGCAAATAGCACTGAGAGGACATATCCAAGTAGTGAAAACCATAAACTCTGAATTTGCTGGCACAGATTAGAACTAAGGCAACAAGAGATACGCTAGTTTTTTTTTTTTTTTTTGAGAAAAACAGATAATGTTCTGTAGATGACGTACCTTCGATGATTATGAGAAATTAAAGAAATTGTGATAAAATTACGAAAACAAAATGCTGAAATCAGTATTCTACTGAATCATTTATGTAACCATCCTTATAAAAAATACCCCTAGGCCCCAACGGTGAGGTGAACCTGGAGATGAAGTCAGGTGGAACATGACACCTCAGCTGAGGTGAGGAAAAAGTTATAGAGTTACTAAAAGTGCGGTACATTCAGTTGAATGAAATAAACCCAACTAATCTGAAGGTCTCAAACCTTAGCGCTCTTCGACTACAAATACCTCTATCATCGTGAAAGAAATTCAGTTAAACAGTTTTTGGAAATAATAAAAATAGCTGATTCATCAGTTTTCAGCGTTATTGGATTCAGGTTCGTTGATGGTAGTTAGAGTCGTGTAAACGCTGTATAGGCTCGCTCGGTTTGTCGCTGCCAGCGCGATCTCTGCCGGCTAGATGACGGAAACACAGTACAGAGGACCGAGCCTGACAGTAGGTACGGTCTGCGTGGGGACGAAGCGACACTGGTACTTGCTCCGTACAATCCGTACATCGCAGTCTTAAAATCGGTAAATCGAAGGATGATGTAACTGAAAAATTAAAAAGTGGGGAGTATATGTCTTCTTCTTGTTATTTTCTACGTGGTGTATCATTCTGTAAGATTGCATACGTTTACTTTCGGATACTCGAAGACCGAGCCCAACTATATGTTACTGAAAAAGTAAAAATCGACAGATTTCACCTTATTTCAACATTACTGTGGCGATGTTCCGGCATTTCATAACAGTAGAACAATTTTTCTCCTGAACATATGAATTATCTTTTGGTTATTTACAATCACGTATGAGAGTGATATCAGTTACGTGATTAAAGTGAGTTCAATGTTGTGATACCAATCCTTTCAAGACATTACATATATTTGAAGATTCCGTATAAATTATAATGCACCAAATCTGGATTCAGGGTATACTTTACGCTGTATAGGTTCTCTCGGTTTGTCACTGCCAGTGTGACTTCTGCCCGCCAAATGCCGAAAACACATTAATTTTTTTATTTTTATTTTTTTTTTTTTTTTTCGTTACCTCAACGGTTTTTGCGAACAGTCCTGCTACTATTTGTAGCTTAATCTGTATATTCAATTAGGTGGTTTTGAACTCGCTGGTGTTACACTTTAAGGGATAACCAGGCTATGGTCGATAGGACCTTAATAGAAACCCCTTTTTGTATTCTTATATATAGAACATTCTAGCTACAACTTACTCAAAGATCAACAGGGTTCAATATAATACTTAATGGCACCTTGTACTTGTGCCATGACAAAGGTAGCACCGTACCTATAGATTTTAGTCTAGGTACCTCTTTGCGGGCTTCCTCTGTTGAAGAATTTTTCAGTTGACTGGAAAATTTGCGTATGGATATATGGAACATTTGTGACGTCATGGAGGAGCGCTGTTGGAGTGAAGTAACTTGCTGTGTGATCATTCGGAGGGCCTTATTCTGCAGTCTCTGAAAATACATTCATTTTGGAGTCGCTGGTCGTTCCCCAAGCTTGGCATCCATATAAGATGAAAGGTACAATGATTGACTTGTAAATACGACTCTTGGTTGATAAATTTAGGTTGTCACTCCTCAAGATCGGTGCGAGGTTCATCGTCACTGCTAGCCCTTTTTTTCTCCGATCTAGCACATGTTGACAAAAGAGAAGTTGCCGAAAGCACAGTGCAGAGGACCGAGTCTGCACGTAAGCTCGAGCCTGATAGTAGCCTCTGTCTGTTATTCGCATTCTGTGTGATGAAGCGACGCTGGTACTCGACCTGTACAATCGGAACAGCGACGAACTGCATCGCAGTCTTAAAATCACTAAATCGAAGGATGATGTAAATGAAAAATTAAAGAGTGGAGAGTGTATGTCTTCTTCTTATTTGTTGTATCATTTTATAAGATTGTATACGTTTATTTTCGGAAAATAACTATGTTAGTAAAATATCGGCTGATTGCATCACATTTCAACATTTCTGTGGCGATGTTCAGGCATTTAATAAAAAGTGGAACAATCTTTCTGTGAATATATGAATCATCTTTTGGTTATTAACAATCACTTATTAGAGTGATCTGAGTTATGTCATTAAAGTGAGTTAAATATTGTGAATTAATAAGTACAAATCCTTACATCACACATACTTGAATCCTTCGTAATACACTAATTGTGGATTCAGGACATATTTTATGTATGTGAGTAACTATAAATAACTTATTTATGTCATGGTTTTCGTTACACTGTGTTCTGGTCCCATAGTTTGTAATAATTCCGTTACATATATTTGTCAAACACATACACGTTGCACTTCATGTCTACGGTGAATTAATTGATAGAATATACACAAAATTGGTAGTAATCATTGATGCTCTGTAGATATGAGAATGAAGTACAATCTTAACCAAATTTCTACGATGTGTCGTCTTTGTTCCGTGGCACGGGCGAGAAAGACACAATGCTATTCCTGCATGCCGAGCCTTCATTTGTCCACGAGCCTTCATTTGTCCACGAGCCTTCATTTGCCCGGTGAGCCTTCGTTTGTCCACCGAGCCTTCGTTTGACCCCCGAGCCTTCGTTTGTCCACCGAGCCTTCATTTGTCCGGTGAGCCTTCGTTTGACCCCCCAGCCTTCGTTTGTCCACCGAGCCTTCATTTGTCCGGTGAGCCTTCGTTTGACCCCCCAGCCTTCGTTTGTCCACCGAGCCTTCATTTGTCCGGTGAGCCTTCGTTTGTCCACCGAGCCTTCATTTGTCCGCTGATCCTTCGTTTGTCCGGTGAGCCTTCGTTTGACCCCCCAGCCTTCGTTTGTCCACCGAGCCTTCATTTGTCCGGTGAGCCTTCGTTTGACCCCCCAGCCTTCGTTTGTCCACCGAGCCTTCATTTGTCCGGTGAGCCTTCGTTTGACCCCCCAGCCTTCGTTTGTCCACCGAGCCTTCATTTGTCCGGTGAGCCTTCGTTTGACCCCCCAGCCTTCGTTTGTCCACCGAGCCTTCATTTGTCCGGTGAGCCTTCGTTTGACCCCCCAGCCTTCGTTTGTCCACCGAGCCTTCATTTGTCCGGTGAGCCTTCGTTTGTCCACCGAGCCTTCATTTGTCCGCTGATCCTTCGTTTGACCCCCGAGCCTTCGTTTGTCCACCGAGCCTTCATTTGTCCGGTGAGCCTTCGTTTGTTCACTGAGCCTTCATTTGTCCGCTGATCCTTCGTTTGACCCCCGAGCCTTCGTTTGTCCACCGAGCCTTCATTTGTCCGGTGAGCCTTCGTTTGTCCACCGAGCCTTCATTTGTCAGGTGAGCCTTCGTTTGACCCCCGAGCCTTCGTTTGACCCCCGAGCCTTCGTTTGTCCACCGAGCCTTCATTTGTCCGGTGAGCCTTCGTTTGTTCACTGAGCCTTCATTTGTCCGCTGATCCTTCGTTTGTCCACCGAGCCTTCATTTGTCCGGTGAGCCTTCGTTTGTCCACCGAGCCTTCATTTGTCAGGTGAGCCTTCGTTTGACCCCCGAGCCTTCGTTTGACCCCCGAGCCTTCGTTTGACCCCCGAGCCTTCGTTTGACCCCCGAGCCTTCGTTTGTCCACCGAGCCTTCATTTGTTCGGTGAGCCTTCGTTTGACCACCGAGCCTACGTTTCTCCACCGAGCCTTCATTTGCCCGCTGAGCCTTCGTTTGACAACCGAGCCTGGGAAGGCTCTAGCGGTCACAGCTCGCCCGAGTAAAGAGGACAGGTCATAGGAATAACCAAGCGAGTTCGAGCGTGAGTATATGGCAATTTGCATGACACTAGTAACTATAGATGACTTATTAATGTTATGGTTTTCGTTGCATTGTGTTCTGATTTCATGTTTTGTAGTATTTCCGTTACTCATATTTATCAAACACATACCCTTTACACTCCGTGCCTACAACAATTCAATTGACAGAACATAGACAAAATGTTGGAAGTAGTCACTGATATACTATAGATTCGAGAATGCTCCTGCTGTACCATCCTCATTACACGATTCGGACGAGGAAGACACTATGCGCTATTTCTGCATTGCCGAGCCTTCGTATGTCCGCCTAGCTTTCGTTTACCCGCAGAGCCTTCGTTTATCCACCGAGACTAGCGGTCACAGCTCGCCCAGGTGGAGAGGACCTTGTAACAGCACAGTGAGAATTTAGGTGTTAGAACAGTATTAATGTATAAGAACGTAGATGGAAAGACCGATATTTTCTGGTGTTGTAATATCGCAGACATGCAGGGGATTATCTCATAAGTGAGAGAGAGAAAAAATGAAGGTTGTTGAAAAAAAGTTACGGAAAGCGTGAAGGTTGATTACGGAAAGGGAGTAATATGATAATGTGTGAGAACTTGATATAAAGTGTGAAGGAAGTGTTAGAAGTCAGAATTAGGAAGAATAGGATACAGTGAAGAACAGTACGTGTGGCAAGATCAAACTGTGTTTAAGTGATTGTAAGGACTCACAATTATCACCACTATCTTTACGAACCTAATCTTCGGAGAAGAATGTCAGATTTGTCTGGTGGTTCGCGTTGGTGGAAATAGTCTCGTGCTAATAAAACTATTGCTGCACAAGTTAAACCCCGTGTGTGTTGATACATTTGTTTGATGTTGTGCAGTTATTACCCTAACAGTAACAGAATTATTATTCCACCAAGCAGGAGTACCAGACTGGCTGCCGGAAAGCATTTTTAAACATAAACAACCAGTGTGTAAATATAGTCACAACTACGATAGCTTTTAGGAACTTCCATATAACGATATTACACCAAGCCAGGAATAACCGAGCGAGTTCGACCGTTAGTAGATGACAATTTGCACGACATTAATGATAATCTTTCGCTTCGGTAGCAAACGAAAATTACAGTGCATCATGTCGGTAGAACAAGGAAGATAATGAATCAGTAGAACGACGTTTTCGAGCAATAAAGTGTGAATTAGGTATTAAGAAAGATTGTGCAAGGATTCCGAACGCTCTGGCCTTGCATTCAGGAGGACACGTGTTCGAATCGCCGTCTGGGCATACAGATTTGGGTTTTCCATGGTTTCCTTCAAAAGCCCATGGCCGAATTCCTTCCCGTTTCTTGCCCCCAAACGATTCCTCCCCTCCCCCTAATTACCTCGATTACAATATTTAACTGTTTCGATACCAGACTAAGGATGAAACCAGCCATTTTTATTAAGCGAGTATGATGACTGTTCAGTAATATTCGTAGCAGTCATTCTAGACTTGACTTCACCCCGGAACTTGAAAATAAGATTCTGGTTATTCGGTAAAACCTATATGGCTGCTTAGAGTAAGACGTTACCAATTTTCTTCCAGTTTCTTGACGAAATTACTTTGAACCTTGGCCCATATGGAAAAAGCTGCTCGCTTGCTGAGAAGAATCATAGAAATGAACATTGCTAAATCATTACCGCGCCAAACTGATAATCAAGAAAGCAGATATACTAGACTTAAGACTGCAGTAAGCCGCCCTGTGACCAGCTTGTTTGTGATTTGCAGGCCGGGCGAGCAGCAAGCACTGGCGTCGACGGCGTCCGACCGCCTGGAGAACGTGACGCAGACCATCTCGAGGCTGCTCGAGGGCTACGACATTCGGCTGCGGCCCAACTTCGGAGGTGAGTACCTCGCCCGTCAGAGGAATACGGAGTCCGCACAGAGAAACAGGATGAATTCATATTACCTTCCCGTCACGAGACTACAGGCACCTGTTGGACCTCCCAAGTTCGAAAAACCTTGAGTTCAGAAATCATCTGCTTCAATGGAAATCGAAAAATCCTGAACTGTCTGCTTTCTTTACAGGAGCGAAATCTCATATGTTAAACTGACAATCTTCCTAATTTCTAAAATTAATAATCAAACTTAAACACAAACGAAAGGTCGATATTTCATAAACAAAACTCACTCAGTGCTCAACATTGTTAAGACTCAGCAATTGTCCTTGGCTCTCAACCCGATTTTAAGCCAGTTCAAATTCCAACAGAATTATTAATTTTAACTATTCGGTTAACTTAGGAACAAAATAGAGACGCCGCCAAACAACGACGTGAGTTGGTTGTACAGTTGCCGACTGGGATCTAAATACAAGCAGAGAACCGCTTTCGAGACTAAACAAACCATGAATACCAGTTTACCAGTTTCAATTTCATTCTTTCGAACATTAAGGTATTATTTTTTCACCTGATGCGGGGAAAACAACAATAAAGGAATAATCGTGATAAAAGAACAGAAAAACAAATTAGCTTCAAAAATAACAATTGATTTCAAATTGAGGGCTAGCTTGCAACATGCCTTTTTGTATCTCTTTGTAGTAAAGGTTACGGGATTCCTACGACTCCTGCCATTTCCATCAGGATTCGCGGAGGTAGAGCTACGCATTCCCATTACAACCATTGACATTCGAGTGCATGTAACGGGGTCAGCGCCACGCTCCGGCCATTCTTTACCTTCCCACGTATTGGACAGAAGGCTAAGTGGGCCTGAAGAGCATATTCGGACGTTCAGCTTCGAATAAAATCTTCGGCTGTATCGAGTATCGAACCCCGGTCGCCCTAACCGTAGTCAGACGCGCTATCGCCTGAGCTTTAAGTGCTACAAATTTTAGTTTTCTCTACAGACAATCGTTTTCTGAAATAGATTTTTTACTTAGGTGTTGTGGTTTAACAAATATTATTTTTAAATAATTGTCTACTTAGAAGAAATTTCTGGTCTATACGCAACATCAGCAGTACACCATTAGAGTCGTTCTGAGATCACGTTTAGGCTTTTTGTGTCAGTAACTATGAAAGCAATTTTATAGTCTTAGAATGTGTTTATCACTTTTAAATAAAATAAAAGTATTTTGCTGTTTTGAGCATAGAATACGTAGAAACGTTATGATAAATACAAATGGAAAGATCTAACAATTCGAATCGCAGCTGTGGTTGCTGACTCGGACGGCTAACTTGCAAAGCAAGCGGCCGTAGTTTTCCCGCGCAGGTAGCGGAACGGAGCCGATATCGGCCGTGACGGAGCGAGCGAGCGAGAAGCACTTTGGCTGATAGCACCGCGGCCAGACGGCGCATTTCCCGCGTCTTTTGTGCCCGTGTGATGCACAACGCCGCTGCATGCGCATTTCGTTCAAGGCGGCGCCTAAAGGGAAGCAGCAAACTGTCCTGAGAGTGAAGGTCTAAATTGCAGCTTCACTCCAATCACTTTTTTATAACGACACAACAGCTTTATGTTGTGATATCAGTTATCAAAGACTATTCTGCTGCACTGGATGTATTACCAAAAATGTTTCATCGTTTTGACATGGCACGGTGGATGAGAAGTTCGCGCCCGGGCCTGATTTTCTCTAGTTCACTTGGTTCCTCCACTACTCCACAGCCAATTTGCTTCCCGTTCCTTGCCTCCAGTCTACTCCTCAGTCTAAGCATTCACCCAGGCAACTGCGAATTTAAGAAGATGATATCATCACCAACTGTTTAGTGGATATCTTTCGGTTGTTACTTTCTCCTTTTAATGGCACCACATAAAAGACAGGTTAACCTTGACAAACGACTGTTCCCAATTTCAACAGATCTTCTCGATTTCGTTTCCTCTAATGCGGCGTTGAATATTTTGGTCATTAAACATACGTCAGTGAATTATTCTTATCACACGGTACTTCGTAAATTCCTTCGATGTTATGTTATCTCTGAATGATTTGTCTTTGGCATTTGTAGCAATAGATTACTCATATTTATTCAAAGTTTTTTATTTAACATATATCTTGAAGTTGTGGTAAGAAGCTATACTTAGTTTAGGAGAATATTTTTGTAAATGTTATTTGCAAATGGATCATATTGTATCACGGAAACCCTTGATTCTTATCATGGCTTGTAATTAACAATTTGTCCAATGTTTCCACAGAGCAGTTATAACCGGGGATTGTAAGTTCCTGGAGCAACAGGAACAGCTTATGTATTTCCACATGTCTGTGATACGTGTATCGTGTAACGTATATATTTGCGTGAAATGTGTTCCTTATGAGGTGGAGATTGTGGACCGTCTCAGCCTTGGTAACCGTGGAAAACTGCCTAAAAACCGTAATCAGGAAAGTCGGTACGCGGGTATCAGAGCTGGAACCGGATTCCGCTGTATCTCCCTGATACAGTGTGGCGCCGTCTTAGAGCACGCTGCCGCGCTGGTGAATCAGAATATAATCACAACATTTATAATACTACTAGCTCGTACCCGCGACTTCGTACGCGTGGATTAAGAAAGGATTGGTCCCAAACAACACCGAGTCGGCATAATATGACAGGAAAGCTTTCACTATATCATTCTACCGTCGAACCTGTCTCTTGAAGAGAATCAATTTCCAACATATTTCTGTCACCATTCGATAAGGTCTCAAAATTTAGTGACTACAACTGTTAATCATACTGGAAAAAATGTCCTGTGCCCTTCATACAGATTTTCTTGTCAAATTCCATCAGTATCGATATAGCCATTTAGTCGTCAAAACGTAACAAAAAGACAGAGACTTACTTCCGTATTTATAGTATTATTACTGCGGTTCACACACACACACACACTGACTGCGAAAAACCCCTGAGGGATCATTATTACGTAAAAAAGTGTACACCTACAGCATTGCAAGACTACCTATGATTTGCCTCGCATTGCATCCCTAACTTTGTAATATCTACAGTTTAACATTCAATCCGAATAACCGACGGCCCAGGCGTGACTCTTACGATCAAAAACAATTTTTAAAAATCTTAGCCTCCATGGAGATTTGAACCGTAGACCACGACCCAAACATTAGTAAGCCAGCGCTTTAGCCACTGAGCTACATGGAAAAACAGTAGAGAGACCTACATAGCCAACGCGTCTGTCTATCGCTGTTCAGTAGTATTTCGAAATTATGAGACAACATGTATTATTTATACAGATAATTTTTCAACCAAATGTAGACAGTATTTTTCTCCTTGTTTCAAAGGATAAGTATGCAAAGTTTCATCGAGATAGGATGAAAACTGTGGATTTGTATGAAGAACAATCAAACTAACAAACAAACATACATACATTCATCTTTATATATACAGATAGCAATTGTTTGGAATATCCATTATTACGCTATAATTTGTAGACTTATCACTCCTTTTCTTCTTAAGTGTTCAGCTGGAGTAATGTTTTTAAATAGGTGTTTCTATTGTGCTATTTACAAACGAAAATCCAATACTAAAGATAATTATGGAGACCCCATTCAGGCATTTTTAAATATTCTGTGGGCATTGAGATTTACTGTTAATACTAAACGAAAATGTTACCATTACCTAGCAACTATATTCCACACCGCACTGCTGCGACGATCAGTTCTCTTGAACGCTATTCTGATCAGATTACCACTTGAACTATCTAAAAGAAATATTTGCGGTTTAGGTAAATTAATAATCTACTATCACTGAAAAAATTGACTGTCATAAATGTTTAATTTATATCCGTTGATTTTTTTTTCAAGTTTCATTCCTGCCGGGCTTATGAGGTGGGTTGGTTCAGGGATACAGTGTCCCTTTTCAATAAAGTCTTGCGACCAGAAATGGTATTGTGCATTGAATACTTTGTCGTAAATGAAAAATCGGTTAAGTATGGTATTTTCCTCTGAACTAAAATGGAGGTGTTCAATCCCTAACCCATTCAAGACGATAACTGAACCCGACTTTCTGTCAGCAGTTTGACAGTAGCCTGGTTGGGTATAAACGACCGCTTATATACGTTCAGCTTCAATGAATAAATAAAATACTATCAGCTGGTGCAACAGTTTCACAATAAAACTAAGATCCAAAGCATTTCATAGTAGGCTGAATGGATTTTCTGCGGTAGGGCAATACTCTGCTAGAAGTAGCCTTCCATCTGCGTCGCTGTACTACTTAGCAATAGCCTTTAGTGCGCAGAATATATATGTAAACGAATTTTTTCAATTCAGCTTTGCTGCAGTGAAATATTGAAAACTTTAAACAGCGAACAAGGGGAACTGTAACTCTTCTTGACCCTGACCCGAAATGAAACGATTTAGATAGACTAGCAGTTCAATACAGAACCATAGTAAACGTAAGGTTTGATTTTATTCAACTGATTTCAGTAATTCTTAACCACAGATATAAACATTTGACATAAAAAATCACTTTCGGATTGATATTTAATTTTTTCAGCTTGCGTACCATTTTCAGAAGGTGACTGTGTACATTCCAAATCATTTCATTTAAAATATTTAGTTAGTTATAATTCTAACTGAGAAAACACTGAAATTCCATAGAATTAATTGAAAGGTACTTCCGCAGTAAGGGGCCAAGTCAACGATATAATAGTAAAAAAGAAGTACTAAAATCTTATCGAGATCTCACTCGAAAAATAACTTTCAGAAATATTTTTAGTAACGCCATTAGGCAGCTGACTGAGATCGGTAAACTTATGATTTGCAATTTTCTCAAACATATATTTTGTTCACTAGTGGACAGAACAACTGAACATATATTCGAACTTCTTATGAGTTATATAAGACTGGAGATTTCTTATGAGTTGTTAGAATCTGAACAGTTGGTGCTGCCTTCATCATCCGTTTGAGTGTTCCTTTTTAAAACCAAGAGCGCTTGCTCACTAAGAACGCTATTGCACTCCCATCCAAGTTTATAATACAACAAGTGAAACTGAAAAATACGTAGAGATAGTTTTAATAGTATGTCGGCGATAGGCAGCACTAACGGTTGGTATAGTTAAAACTGGTCAGGGAGAGGAAAGGACAGAGCTAATGTTGCCTTGCAGCCTGCACGTGTTATTACTTAAATTGCGTTAGTCATTTTGATAACATACAAGAGCACCCTAGACGCACAGTGGGTGCAGGCTAGGAATGAGTCTAGCCTCAGAGATGAATTTGCACACACACACAGCCACTCACACCTGCACGCCGTTTCTCTCAGCCTTCTTCGGATGTCAAAACACTTCCCAGTATTAACGAGGTGATTCCAGGCGTCCTCTGCAGAGAGGCCAACATTCTGTAACATGTTGCAGCCTGTCAACCTGCAATTTTCTCTCAGAATAATTGGAGCCGGTTTTGACAGCTTGCCGACTACATACGAGAACAAAAAAGTCACAGACGCTGTTTTTAGCCAATGAGCGTTTCCTATGAAACTGGAGCAATATTCAACGTCGAATATGTGCTTAATACAAACTTTATACAACGAGTAGGATTCAATATTTAATGTAAAACCAGTAGATATTTTGAGAGATTTCGTCGTTATTTGCTTGCAGCACAAGCGAAAATTCATTTTATAAAGTCTGGTAGAGTGTTTTATAAGTCCATAATAAATTTTCTATAATACAGTTATCGGAAAGCGTAAGTTTTAAAAAGGTTTTTGAAGGCTAATGATCGAATCCTAAGGCATCATCCTGTTGGATTTCAATTCTTACGTCCTGTAACTGTGTAAGCTTTGAGTCTTTCAGAATCGATACTGTCAATAGCCAGACGTGAACTAAATGGGGTTTGTCCTCGACATAGGTTCAGTGTTTGAGACCTGTGTCGAGAAATACAAACCTGAAATCTTCTACTTATAATAGTAGGAAATAAAAGATAAACGTCGTATAATCTGTCATTATGGCTTTATGCCTTAAGATGCAATCACACTAGATCGCGGGATCAAGCTCGAGTCCTGGACCGCTCGGACCGACCGTCCTTATTTTTAGATGGTTTCCCCAGTCACATTCCACGGGGACTGATGACACGTGTAATAATGTTTACATATCCTACAGTCAGGTATATACAATGTATTTGTGCAAATATGTATATATGTGTACACTGGCCGCTGCGTGCGTGCCTGTAAGTATATATATATATTATATGCAAGTATAATCTATACTTTCACTGCTGTCCTAGCGCAATACGTCATACCTATAACTACACATATACTGCTATTACAACATGTTGGTGACGCGAACTCATTAAGATTTTACCCATCCAAAAAATTCCCAAACGCGCCTAAAGAAGTTTTCACTTCAAAAACAATGGTACAATTTAACAGAATGTTTCCTCGTCGGGAACTGATTGCAGAAAGTACGGTTCCTCATTGTACAAACTATTAGGTAACTTGCGTAAAGACTACATAGAACAAGATTGTAATCAAAACCACACGTACTCGGATTTATCTAGGCACAGATAATTCGGAAGGCTTTACGCCTCGTCGATGTCATTAGAGGCGGGAAAGGACTGGGAACAAGGAATTCGACCATGGCCTTTTCAAGGAAGCGTCCCGGAATTTGCCTGGAGTGATTTGTGGAAACGATCTGAAACCCAAATCTGGATGGCTGGACGGGGATTCGAACCCGCTTCCTCCCAAATTTGAGGCCAGAACGCAGACAATTCACTCTCGTATCAATGATTTTCGTTGACTGTCAGGTAACTGTTTTCACTACGACGTACTGGTATAGTTAGTGTCTTAGGATATTGTAGAATCACGGAAAATAATAATTATTGTTAAACTGGAGAACATTCCATGTTATCCGTGAAATGTGAAAATACATGACAGACAGGATATAAATCTAAATAATAATGAAGTTGTAAAATGGCGTCGTGCTCTAAGTTGAAACACGCCCCTACACAAACAAACACAAACGAACAGCGTGAGAGATAAACACACAGCGTGCCGCATTCCAACAAAACGCCTGTCAACTCTCAGTAGTCTCCGGTTTGTTAGCCCCTCAGAATACAGGGAATGTTGAACCACTGCCAGAAAAATTTCGCTACACATTCGAGAAGCCTGCCAGTTTCCTACTTCATTAAGGCCGACATTAATAGCACGCTGAAAACCTTGGAAGATTTAGTATATTTCTGTTGGACCTCTTTAATTTGAATTAACATCGCGACATCCAGTAAACAAATATATATAGCGTGACATAAAAGAGGCACTGCTTTTGCGAACAGCTTCGATAGATTTCGGAGACAAGAGCTGATGAGCGAAGAGTTCACAGCTAATGAGGTTAATTTGGGAAATATCGTGCTATCTGTCCATTGAAAAGTTTTACACAACTAACCCGCTTCTTGCTTAATATCTATTCTATCATAGAATAGGCACACGCTGTACAGTCAGACATTATGAACGTAAAACTTATCCATAGGGTAGCATGGCATCGACAGAGACAGAACTACGCATTTCGTTCAGAAAATCTGGCACCAGAATGGAGGTCGTTTGGTCCACACTACACTCTGGGTAACTCCTTACACTTTTTTAAATTAAGTTTTGAATCAGGATCCAAATTTCCGTTTATCTGTAACTACACTTTTATTTAAAATAAAATCGCGGCAGTCGAACGATTGAAGGTATCTAAGCGTAACACTTTGTGGAATGTTACGCTCGCTGTTCATTACGTATCACAGCCGGTTCAATACAGTTGGCGTTATCTATTAACCGACCCCATTACCTCGTATTTAAAGCCAAAACTTCCAGCCTAACAGCCAAATAAACGCTTCACAGCCCTCTTTAAAATGGAACATGGGGGAGGGGTTTGGTTGATGGAGGCATATTGCAGTGACAGTATTCTTACTACCTTTATCGATGCCTTAACAGCGATAAACAGTTGTTTCGTAAAATTTTCTGTCTCTCGTAGAATAAGTAGCTGAGGTTTTGGATGACACCTATTGTCGTTGTACACTAACGGTATAAACAGATCCCTGAATGACAAGAGGCAAAATTAGTTGAAAACACGAAATTCAAATTCTAAGGATTACAATATCTCCGTTTCATTATCGACTACACATCAGCTTTGTTTAAATGATCCGTACGATGCCTCATAGTTTTGTATCTCCGCAAACCGTTAGGTTTCATAATCAATTATTTTGGGCTTTAGGATAGTCCTGTCGTACCTTGTTTAAAAGAACGAAGAATATAACCAACGTTGACTGAAAATTTTGCAGCAATGACGTTACATGGAAGGTATCACGTAATTCCTACAGATAAGGGCATATTGCCTTCTATTTTTATTTTTTCCACACGGCAATGATGATAAAAAAAATTAATATTTCATTGGTAGTTCCCGGTGTGATGTTTGCTGTTTTGGGTAGGCGTTTTTTTTTTTTTTTAAACCAGGTATCTCGACTAATAAAGAACCCAGAAATTCATGCGGTATTTGACTGATTCCCGATGAGAGCGAAGGATTTTTTCGCTCTTTTAGAGATATTAGGTGGGTGCATAAGTTCGTAGCGCTTTTTCATAAGTTTGTTAAACACGTCAGATACATATAAGAGACAAGTTATTCATCAACAATATATTCTCCTTTACTAACTATAACAGTACGCCAACGCTGGAGTTGTTTATCAATTCGACGCCTGTAGAAATCCTATGTTTTTGAGTTGAAAAAAAGTCTTCCAGCCATGTTCGGAGGTATTTTGATTTGTAAATAAAGCTCTCTGTCGAAAGAGCGGAAATGGTAAAAATCTGAAGGCGCAATATCGCGTGAACGCGTTGAGTATGGCATCATTTCCAAACCCGCTCCTGAACGTAGGTGCCAGTATTGCTTCGTATGTTCTTTAGTTGCTTCCAAACCGAAAATTGATCATTGCTGAGTGTTCGCTCATACAAAAAATGATTGAGTGCATTTCCAGGAAGGAATTTTAGCTAGGCTTACAGGAAGAACGTGTTGAAAAGTAAAGGAAAAACTCACCAGGATCCCATAAGAATAAACACGATTTTTTAAATGTTCACCGAACATCGGATCTTTTCAAGAAAGCAATATTAAAATATTAAGTTTTCTTATCAGATTTTAATTCACGTGAATAATTGATCATCATATCTTTCACTCTTCTGAATATACGTAAGTACCTAATAGTATTTTTGGAAAAAATGTTTACTTCACTATTGACTATCAAATAGAAACTTATCTTTGTGGTTTCTTTATTACTAGAAATGTTTATGTACCATAGTATTTTTAATTGCAACATATAATGCAAAATTTAATGGAACTAGATGACCCGTACGAAAATCTCGCGAATACTATGAATAGTAAAGTTGGTAAGAATAACCGCCTCATTTGCATCAAATGCTATTTTTTTTAATGTTATAGATACGTAACAAAAGCGACGCCAGTGAAGCACTTTATTAATATTTTTGTGATATGAGCTGCTGCTATCCAGCAGCTTAGCTCTGAATTATCTCATACTTGCGACTTTCGCAATTATTACTTTTGTCCTTCAAAGGTCAAATTCCGATAAATGTAGTTCTTAATTAATAATGTTGCCGGAGTGGAGACCATAATCTTTTAAACGATACTTCATTAATCGATTTGGGTTAGATATCAAGGGAGATAAATGGCTCATGACACAAAAAAAAAAATACGTTATGGACATAATAATACTTTTGCCCTTTAAGGGTCGAATTCCGAAAAATTCTTTTCTTCAAATATGTTGTGACCACAGCGGTGACCTTAAATCTTTAAAATTATACTTCATTTACCTATATCGGTTAGATACCAAGGGAGATAAATGGCTCGTGACACAAAACCGTAAGGGAGATACATGGCTCGTGACACAAAAACGTGTTGTAGAAATAGTGATTGTTTTGCCTATTAAGGGTAGATTTCATAAAAATTATTTCTTAACCAAACTGTTCAAAATGATACGTCGTTTATCGATTTTTTTTTAGGTATCATTCGTTCGCGAGGAAAAAACGCGTTTTAGAAAAAAAAAATATTTTTGTCCTTCAAGGGTCGAATTCCGATAAATTTATTTCTTAAAATATGATATGACCAAAGTGGAGAGCATAAGCATTAAAATGATTTCTCTTTCATAGATTTCTGTTAAGTATGGAGGGAAATAATAGCTTGTGTCAAAAAAAAGAGAATCTTATATAAATAATATATATATATATATAGTACATTTATATAAAAATACGTGGTTAACTAATAAATATTAGCAATTTATTCCAATAAAAATAATTATTTATTGCGTGTTCGTCCACTGTTAAGAAATATATTTTAATGTTCTGTTGATTACATCTGTTTGGTGAGTTTTTTCTAAACAGTTCATGGATTTATCGTGATCAAAAATATACCCCTGTACACTAAGTTGCTTGAAGTGAGGCAAAGACTGATAATTCCACTTGGCTGCCAACTTTATAAGTGAAATCTGTATAAATATAGCGTGCGTGATTAGTGTTGCTAAACATCGTTATTAATGTTATTAATGCATGAACAAACATTAATGAACGAAATTTGCTATCGAGTCTTTGGTTGAGATTGAACATGTTGATTTGTTTAAAATACTCTACATGGACCAAAAGAAAATTTTTTGAAATACCAATATTATTTTGTAGTACATCAGTTCCTCAAATTAAACAAAAACAAATTAAATGATAAGAGAAGTTGAGGTTTTCAACCAAAAACAGAGCAAACAAGTTCCCTGGATAAATAGTGCTAATCTTATATATATATGTGTGTGTGTGTGTGTGTGTGTGTGTGTGTTTTCCTATATTTCACTTTTCAGTCACCACTACCTAGCACAGATCACTGGTGTTTGTGTGTGGAAGTAGCATGGAGTTTCCTGTCGTGCACAAAGTTGGCCGAATGTCGATAACTGTGAGGATGTGGGAGATATGATGATTAAAGTTGGTCAATGCAGGGTGTTTTCATATTTCGACAAAAAATTTGTGTCTCATACTTATCTTTCCTGCCCAACTACATAGCATAGACGATTGGTGTTTGTGTGTGGTAGTAGAAACGTGTCTCCTGTCGTGCACTATGGTTGTTAGATGTCGGTAGCTATTGGGGTGTGGGAGATATGGGGGTTGAAAGTGGTCTACCTGCAGCAATCTCATATTTCTGCCAAAGACGCATGTATCTAGGTGTATCAGTTTTTAGTTAAAACTATCTATCGCAGATCACTGGCGTTTGTGTGTGTTAGTAACACAGAGTCACCTTTCGATCACAACTTTGGCCTAATTTCGGTAACTTTGGGAGTGTAGGAGAAATGGTGGTTGAGAGTGGTCGATCAAGGATGTTTTCGTATTTCGTCCAAAGACATTTATGTCCGTAAATTTTACTTTGCTGCCTGAATTACATAGTGCTGTTGACTGCCGTTTGTGTGTGGTAATAGCATCGAGTCTTCCATCGTGCACTATGGTTGTTAGATGTCGGTAGCTGTCAATCCAAATACTTTACAAACACGAACGAAGTCGTGAGTTCAAGCTATTACATTAATAATAATAATTTCATGTGGTCGGAATGACCTGGTGACAGGTTTTCTATTGGCTGCGCATTCCGCCCCTGTCGTATTCGCCTCAACCTAACCCAGCAAACGTACCAGGTACAGGGGACCTACAGTTTAACGTAGAATACGAACCTCGGAAACGTTCTGGTTTACTTCATATTACACAGTAAGCGGTGCCAGAGCGGAAGGCCTGGTTAAGGGCCTATGAAAATCACTTCCGAGAAAAGGATTCGAACCGGAGACCTTTCGATCCCCAGTCAGACCCCTTAACCACTGAGCCACCAGAGCACTCATACATTAATTACGATATTGCTGAACTGTGTTTGAGGTTACTTTTCATATTGCGGATTGGCTGAATGTATGTATGGATGTTTGTTTGTTTGTTCTTCATACAAATCCACAGTTTGCATCCGATTTCGATGAAAGTTTGCACACATATCCTTTGAAATAAGGAGAAAAATACTGTCTACATTTGGTTGAAATTTTTCTGTATAAATAATACATGTTGTCTTATAATTTCGAAAAATTACTGAACGGTGATAGACAGACGCGTAGGATATATAGGTCTCTGTACTGCCTTTCCGTTTAGTGGTCTGGTAGCTCAGTGTTTAAAGCGCTTGTTTATTGCTGTTTGGATCGTGGTCTCCTGTTCAAATCTCCGTGCAAGAAAAAAAAATTAAAAATTGTTTTTGATCGTAAGAGTCACGCCTGGACCTCAGTTATTCGGATTTAATGTTAAACTGCAGATATCACAAATTTAGGGGTTCAATGCGAGGCAAATCGTAGGTAGTCTTGCCATGCTGTAGGTGTACACTTTTTTACGTTATAATAATCCCTCAGGGGTTGTTCGCAGTCAATGTGTGTGTGTGTGTGTGTGTGTGTGTGAACCGCAGTAATAATACTATAAATACGGAAGTAAGTCTCTGTATTTTTGTTACGTTTTGAAGTTTAAATGGCTATATCGATTTTGATGGAATTTGACAAGAAAATCTGTAGGAAGGGCACAGGACATTTTTTCCGGTATGATTAACAGTTGTAGTAACAAAATTTTGAGAACTTATCGAATTGTGACAGAAATATGTTCAAAATTGATTGTCTTCAAGAGACAGGTTCGATGGTAGAATGATATAGTGATGGCTTTCCGGTCATATTATGCCGACTCGGTGTTGTTTGGGACCAATCCTTCGCTACCAACAACTTTCTATATTCAATTCTGGCAAAGAAATTCTTAATCCACGCGTACGAAGTAGCGGATATCAACTAATTCACAATATTTGTAGCCATGATGTAAAGTCACAACGGCGTCCTATTATTATCGTGTTCCCAAGGACCCCTGCAACAACGTCGGCAATAGGCATTCAGTGCGAGTAGTTCAGACCAATTAATCAAATACGAGAGGGTGCCTCGCTTAGCGCGGTTCAGCCCAGCTGATGGGACAGGTTGAGAGCCAGGTGTCGGCTGGCTGGCAGGCAGCCACTCATCGATTGTGTCAGCTGCAGCGGCCTCGCCGTCAAGGACGTCGCACCAGCATCCGCTGCACTGACTGTCACAACGGCATACATCAATCAATACCTTACCCTCATATTACGAGGATGAACGGTAGCAAGTATTCCTTACTATACCGTAATGTGTCAGCTTTGACATATTACAATATTTAATAAATACGATCAGATTTAATGTAGACAACCTTAAATTGATTGAAAGGAGGATGGTTCAGTGTGTTTTCGCAAGACATATTGCTGCGACGAATGGAATCAAGTGTTTGCCTGAAGCCCCCTCGGTAAGGTTATCCTCGTTTATAAAGAAGTTCGGGCGGCCTGTCGAGAGAGGAAAAGAAAATATACAGTCTTATCTGTTGGACGAACACCAGGCAACGGAGGCGTCAAGACACTTAGCCTAGACAGTGATGTACACTGATCAACCAAAACATAATGACCACTACTTACTAGCATATTCGTCCGCCTTTCGAACGCAATACAGCATCGATTCGGCGTAGCATGGATTCTAAAAGTTCTTGGTAGGCTTCCAAAGATATCTGACACCATATTTCTAAACACAGGTCACGAAATTTCCATGGGCCAGCGGTTTGTGGGTGCGGGGTCAGGGAACGAGCATCTCGGAAACTGAGAGGCTGGTCGGCAGTTCGCGTATTACTTTAATGAGCATCTGTGGAAAGTGTTTGAAGGACGGTGAAACCACGAGTTAGCAACAATGTCGTGGACACCCACGCCTCATCACAGAACGTGGAGGTTGGAGGCTTGCCCGCTCTGTAAAGCAGGGTAGGGGGTGGCAGATCTGACGGAAGAGTACAATTCTGGTAATTCCAGAAGTATTCAGAACACAAGTATAGCGATGCTACCACGGATCATCCCCTATCCTGCTTTACAGAGCGGGCATGCCTCCGACCACCACGTTCTGTGACGTACCGTGGGTGTCCACCACATTGTTGCCTACTCGTTGTTTCACCGTCCTTCAAACACTTTCCATAGATGCTCACTACAGTAGGACGCGAACAGTCGGCCAGCATCTCTGTTTCGGAGATGCTCGTTCCCAGATGCCGCACCCACAAACCGCTGGCCCATAATTTAAGGGAATTTTGTGACCCGTGCTTAGAAATATGGTGTCTGATACCTTTGGAAGCCTACCAAGGACTTGTAGAATCCATGCAACGCCGAATCGCTGCTGTATTGCGTTCGAAAGGTGGACCAATATGCTAATAAGTAGATGGTCATAATGTTTTGGCTGATTTGCATATTGAATGGTTTGTTGTTTTCCATAGCACACCACGAGAACCTGATGTGAGGACTGAGAGGATCGACGCTGGTGTGGGCAATCGTGTGTGAGCTATAGGAGTGAGAGGTCTCGCTTACACACCGGGACACTCTGGTACGCCGCCCAAGTGAGAGGTTGTGCCTTTGACCAGGTCAGTCTGGTTCTTGGTGTTATTGGCGGCGTCTCACCTGCCAACCTGTTCTCGGCCAGTTTCGCTGTCCGTTGCAATACGGAGAACCCGGAACTACAAATTACACCTTTGACTGTGTACTGCTTCTCCACCATACGAAACATCAGCCATTTGCGTATCATCCATGCGGTAATCATCCTGCCGTCCACAGCAAAATCCTGGAATTGGACTGAATTTGACCCAGAGCGCCCTGATTGTAGTCTCATTGCTTACCATTCGCTTGTTGACCTATTAAGGGAGTCTGTTACAGTTTTAAGTGTTTCATTAAATAAATATTAATTTGCATTATTAGTAAAATAAATTGTGTACACATTGTTTAAAATTTAATGGGCATTTTCCATTCTTTACAATTTTCTTACTATTTCAGTCCACTCCTATTAATTGTTTTTGTTCATAGTTTATGCACATACTTGATAATTTTAATCTGCTAGTAACCCCTCGCAACCAAAGTAAATGTGGTTGAAACCGTTAAGCAACGTACAACAATATGAACGTTACAAAACCTCACGGCAAAGAAAATCGTATAGCGGTCAGTTGGAAAACATCATCATTTGGCGCTTCCACTTTTGTGGGTTGTCCGGCATGTACTCTTCCATATCCGACTGTCTCTCCAAGGTTCTTCCAGCACCAGTTGTCTGCAACCAGCTCCCTTTGCCTTTACGTCTTTCGTCGTCTTGTCCATCAATCTTGTCCATCGTCTTCTTGGAAAATGTAAAAAGAAAAAATTAAAAAGTATAATTTGGCCTTCTTATGCGTACAGACGACTACTGCTGTGTGTTATAAGGCGTATAAATCATTGTACCACTGGAACTATTATACTCCACAGCATGGACAGCACATGACTAACACGACACGTAATTAAAGCGGCTGAAACCCAAGACCAGGCGAAACCAGTGACTCTCTGATCGTCTGGTGGCGACAAGTTGCAGAATTTCGCTGTAATGTGTTGGATATGTGAAATCGATACTTCATCGAGACCACTTTTCTGGAGTGCGACGATTAGGTATTGTTCATATCCTTGGATACTTACCGAGAAATGTGTGTGGAAAGTTAACGCTTGGACCCGAAATTCGGAAGGCCACCGCTTCGAACTCCGGGCCGGGCATTTAGATTTCGGGTTTCCAACGGTTTCTCGAAATCGCTCCAGGTGAATGTCGGGATCGTTCTTTACAAATTCCATTCAGAGTATCATTTCCATTCATTGTCCTCCTGGCTCCATAGATCAGATGTTGATATCTATAAGCCATGAAGACCGATCACCCACCTTTAATCATCCATTGAAAATGATGAAATCTCAAGATCAATACATTCACGCTAATCGAGCAAGTTTTCTCTCTCTATGCATTAACCACAATAACTGAAAACTGCAAACGTGGTAGATGATTGTTCGTGGCCATTCGTTTCCCATGACGAGCATCGTGTGAGTTCAGCTCTGACAGCTTCGGATACTTTTCCCATGTAAACAAATGAAGGCAGGAAATCGTCTTCTGGCAACGCTCTCTGCGTTTTCATTGGATGCGGAATGAGTTGGTAAGTAATCTTACATCACACTCTGCCGAATGTTTGCCTACACCCAAATGGAGGCCATTCGTTATATTCAGCGAAGTTGTGTTTAATCTTACGAGCACTTCAAGCGACAAGCAGTAGTGAGGTCACTTTAAAGTTCGCTCCAATAGATTCTCAATACACCAGGTGCTGTATTTGATCGAAAATTATCGTGCATATTAATTGATGACATTAGCCATTCCAAGGTACAGTTGCACTGAGATCAAATCGTACACGAAAATTACAGAATTTGGTATTTTGGCCTCTGTATTATCGAGAACCACGTTACTAATCCAAATAAAAAGCTATCACCATGTAAAGTTTGGTTCAAATGCGTTCTTTAGTTTTGGAAGCGCGCACGAAGATGGACAAAAATTTCCAAATCTATGGTTTTAGTTCAAACCATGTTACCAATCTGAATTAGAAGTATCTTCTATGTTACCCGCTTGCAATAGCTATCACTATGTGTAGTTTAGGTAAGATCCATTCAATAGTTTTTGCGCAGGCAGGAAGACAAAATTTTCAAATTTAGGTCTTGAAGTATTTTGACAACTATAGCATCGTTAAGTATGATATTAATCTGATAATAAGTATCCATTAACCTTACTAGACTACACAAGTTATCGCTATGTACAGTTTTGTTAAAATCTGACCATAATTTTTTACGTGATGTAACATACGAAAAAACTGTGCATGTGTATGGTAAGTCTCTGTAATGTTACATCGATCGCTCTGTGAACAGCTCCACGAAATGATTTGCTTCTCTCTCAGGCAGTTTGTGTAAGACATGTTAATAAATAATATGCACAATTCACTTTTCAGACACCGAGATGGGAGGAGGCCAATATTGGCCTCCTACCTATCATTCGGGAGGACCGGGGTTAAACTCGGTTCGGCCATCCTGTCTGAGGTTTTCCGTGGTTTCCCTCAGACACTTAGGCGAATGCTGGGATGGTTCCCTACAAGGCCACGGCCGACCTTCCATCCCCCTTCCCTCCCCGTAGTAGTAGATTGGCTGAAAAGAGTCCCCTATGACTCTCCAGCAGCCCGCCTCCCAGCCTTCTGCTGGGAGGAATGAAATGTAAAAAAAAAAAAAAAAAAAAAAAAAAAAAAAAAAAAAAAAAAAAAAAAAAAAAAAAAAAACTTTTCAGACAGGAGGAATAACCATGTATAGGACGGACTGGTCTCGGCAACGGGGAGGAGGAACAGAAATTTGTATGAGAAATAGTATAGTGCACCAGGTAGTACAGATACCACCTCTAATGGAAGCTGAGGCAACAGCAATTAAACTACAGTCTAGAGAGGGTCATGTTATCATAGCAGCCGCGTATGTATCACCGAGAAGGAAATTGCTGGAACAAGATATAGATGCTATACTCTCTACAGGCGACAAAGTATTAATCGGAGGAGACTTTAATGCGAAACACTGGCACTGGAACTCAGGCAGGACAAACCAAAGAGGAGAACATCTGTTTGGACTAACAATAGAGAGAAATGTACAAGTGATTGGTCCATTGGAGCGTAACTACATACCCTCAAACCACCAATTGCTCCCAGACATTTTGGACATCGTCGTAGTAA
Source organism: Vandiemenella viatica (assembly GCA_031002005.1). Taxonomy (NCBI): domain Eukaryota; kingdom Metazoa; phylum Arthropoda; class Insecta; order Orthoptera; family Morabidae; genus Vandiemenella; species Vandiemenella viatica. Next base: position 264,739,218 of record CM061920.1, read on the forward strand.
AGAATATAATACAAGAGGTAAACTTAACTACGAGAAACGACCTATCGTCAGATCATCAGCCTGTTAAAATCCAACTAAAAACCTGGATTCCGACACACCGAATGCCGAGCAAGAGAACAGAAGTAGACTGGAGGCACTAAAATGACTTAGTACAGAGGAAAACACGACCTAACCTCAAGTTAAATACAGTGGAAGAAATCGATTCAGCAGTGAGCCATTTACAAAGTGTAGTTATGGAAGCAGCAAGTAAAGCGTCCACTACAATTATTGTTGAACACCAAAATTAAATAGACCTACCACCCCTCCTGGAGGATTTGAAATATCTAAAGAATAGATATCGAAAACTATGGCAACGTTACAGGGATCCACAAGATCGCAGGGAGTTTCATCGGTTAGCTCGTGAATTGAAAAGAAGACTTACGGAAAGAAAAATAGAAACGTGGGAAAACAAGATGTCTATTAGAAAAGAAAGAAGCATGGCAGCTAATAAGGGCGCTCAAAAATCCAAGGAAAGTCAAGACCGGTATAAACGGGCCAGATGGTGTTGCCTTCCTACCTCTAGTTAAGGCAGAAGTGTTAGCAGAATCATTTGCAACACAGTTCAGAACTCCTGATTATGAGCTGAAAGCGAGGGAAAAGAAAATGGAAGAAGAGATTCAGAGGCGTGCAACGAACATAAGAGATGGCGCTACAAACACGATACCACAACTAACTACACCACGAGAAGTGCAGGGAATAATTAAAAAACTGGTGAGCAAAAAAGCACCTGGTACAGATAACGTAACGAATAACCATCTCAAGAACCTACCCAGAAAAGCATTAGTTTTGTTGACTAGAATAATTAATGCTGGAATGACGAGAGGCCATTTCCCTACACCATGGAAAACAGCCAAAATTGTGACTATTCCAAAACCAGGTAAAGACCTGACCAAACCCGACAGCTATAGACCTATTAGCCTTCTGAGCTCACCAGGAAAAGTCATGAAAAGAATAGTCCTAAAGAGGATAACAGAAAATTTAAAAGAAAACGCTACAATTAGAGAAGAACAATTTGGGTTCCAGTCAAGAGTTTCGGCAACAATGTTATTGTTACGTCTAGTCGAGGAAATATTGGCTGCGTTCAACAAGGGAAAATCTGTAGCAGCAATATTCATAGACGTAGACAAAGCCTATGACAGAGTGTGGAGAGACAATTTAATATGCAAGCTGGAGGATAAAACAGACATCCCACGCTGCTACATAAAATTGATAGCAAATTTCTTGAAAGGAAGAAGATTCTTTGTGGCATGTGACGGTGCGAACTCATCAATTCTTGACGCCCTGGATGGAATCCCTCAAGGATCAGTACTGTCACCAACTCTATACAATATCTATGCAAACGATATTCCTGTACCACCCGAAGTTGAATTTGCCCAGTTCGCAGATGATAAGACGAAATATACTATCGGGTACAGACATGAAACAAACATCAGAAGACTGCAGAAAGGCATCGACAAACTAAACGAATGGTGTAGAGCCAATAAAGTAACGATCAACACCTCCAAGTGCGCTGCAGTATATTTTACTAAGAAACAACCGGACTTTGACAAACTACCTCAATTAAGAATAGACGGACAAACGATACCGTGGACAAAATCACATCGATACCTAGGAGTTGAACTTGACCAAAAGATGTTGTTCAAAGAACACATCAGACAAAGAATCCGAAAAGGGATGGCTATTATGGTCAACTTATATCCGATACTTAGTAGTAAAGAACTGACACTACGGACTAAGAGCAGAATTTATAAATCAGTAATACGGCCATTTCTGCTATTTGGCTGCCCAGTTTGGGGAATATCGGCAAATTCGAATATTCAACTCCTACAAAGACTTCAAAATCGCTGTCTACGAATAATACTAGGTGCGAGAATGTACACACCGGTTACACAACTTCATTATCAAACAGGAATAAATTATATCAAATGCGAAATTAGAACACAGGCAGAAAAACTATATGACAAAATAAACAAAGAGAAACATATGGAGCCCCGACTACGTCGAATTGGTTTTTTGTGAACCAAAAACATGGCACAGATACAAGGTTCCGCTAAATATATTAAACCAAGAACAGTAAAAGACCATTAATTGGGTTTTTTCCATAAGACCAACCGAGTGGTGGTCACAGGTTTTTCCCCCAAAGTGATAAATAAAGAGTGCCCCCAAACCTAACCTTAGACTAACAAGCAAAGCTTCCAAAGGATCACCATAAAGTATCTGAAAACGCATGAAATTAGATTGCAATCCAATGATCAAACTGCATATGCCCTGGCTAAAGAATAATCGTGTAAGACAATCACATGTTTGCTGCTTGGGAAAAAAATCATTAAGAGATTAGAAAAATGTGCATTTAAGGGTAAAAATGTTCATTCAATCCTGGAAAAATAAACATGCGGGGTTCAGACGATTCCAAGAAATTGGCTTTTACCGATTTCAGCTTCACTGTTGGGTGGCGGTGAAGGCTAGAGATGGGCAGCCGATTACATAAGACATTAACCCGCGTGGACCCTCACAGCATAGGACTGTCGAATTCTACGAATTTCTCCCCCAAGAGGCCAATTGTTACAGTGGCCAAAACGGCTGCAAATGCTGTCAGTTATGTGAAGGTTGAAGAAGGCATGGGCCGTTCAACACATGGTACGTGCGGCCAGTGGGATCTTCCGTTTACTCCCAAACAGCTATCGAATCGATGCAAGTCAACACCCGAATCCTTTATCAGAATCCACAAAAGAATGCAACACACGCTTAATGTCAAGAATTTCGCTACGTAAGTCTGTGGGTTTTTATCACAACTTTTTGTGATCTTCCGTCTAGCATCTCTTTCATCAAAGACTGTACATGAAAGTTCCGTCAAGAACCACCCACCGTGTCTCGAGTCAATACGAGCGTGTTAGGGGCGTCCATTAATTACGTGAGATGTATTTTCCAAAATTAGGACATCACTCCCCCTAACGTGAGATTGACCTCATAATTTTGAAAACTTTGTTTTTTAGATCTACTGCTCTTTGAAGAGTGAAAATGTGAAATAAAAGGTTGACATGAGATTTTTATCGATCCACTTTCCCTTGAAATTAGATTTTGTGAGATTTTGCCAAACACCCCTTCCCCTACCCTCCCCCCCCCACCCGTATTTTAAACTCACATATTTAATGGATTCCCCCTTGTATTTCCCGCAACTTTCCACGACGCGGAATGATGTAGCTATCGGACGCGCATCGGTAACACGATGTACCTCTAATCCTTTTGACCCCAAATTGTCAAGAATAGCTAACTTGCGATCCTCTTTCACCAGGACTGTGGTCATTCGTCTCACCAAAGCACAAGAGAAGGATACAGGCACCTCTCTCGGAGAGTACGGGTGTCAGTCACACGCATATATTGTCAGGAACCGTCCGGGTTAGCGAATTAATGGAGCGTTAATTTCTATGACACTACTGACTATACACTTAAATTAATCAACCAAAATTATGTGCACAAATCGGGTGCAATAAAGTTTAAAATTGTTAAGATTTCTTTCGTATAATGCGAGATATACAATGATTTTTTATATTAATTAAAATTTTTCGTTATTTTTATTAATTTTGGTAGATACCAACACGTGATTAAGTGTATGAAGTTGCCTCGCTATTCAAAATAATTACTTATATAGTCGGCATTCCATATTTTCTATGTTCTCTTCGTCAAAAGTAGCCAGGAACAAAGCGACGCAATCTCTTTTACGCCCTCAATGTTAAAACAAAGAATGGAAAGATTTGTGGTTCTTTTATCCCAATCATAGCATATATGAAATGAAGCATCTGACGAAGAGATGATACTAGTATTTGGCTAGAAAGAGTGTGAAGAAGAATGTGTGGTGCGTGCATATTCAGTATGAATGTGTTTTCTAGTGTTCAGACTACAACTCAGTCGCGTTCCATATCCTTGTTTCTTTCTGTTTTTGTTTGATATTGTTGACAGGAAGCTCCAGAGGTTCAGCAACCCCGTGGTCGGGCCGCGTAGTCAACCTCTGTCGCGGTTGCATAACCTAGTGACAGTCGTCTGTGTGCATACCGTATTATCTGTGTTATGATTGTTCCTTTCTAATTTGTTTGTGTGTAATGTGTAAATTTTGAGAACTGCGAACGTCCCAGCCTTTGCTTAGATGATTACAGAAAACCGCTTAAAAAAGCGTAATCAATACTATGAGAACTCAATGCACCAAGTTAACGTCTGATTGAATTTGATCTATACACGACGCATTCTGATGTCTAACGCGCTACTTTTCAGTTAACTCTTGAATCCATAAATTTTACACAAAAAAAGTCAATGCCTCACATTCACCTCCTTCGAATTTTGCTTTATCGATTAGGTTGTTATAAGTTCTCGCGTCTCCGTGCCGGAGGGGAGGCATAGGGAAGAAAGTCTCGGTTCCCTTCAGCCATGGTTATTAAAGCTAACTTTGCACTCCACATTCCTCTTCGCCCCTTAAAACTTATCTTTAATGACACCGGTCTCTGTGCCAGTGTGTCCTGACAAAGGGAGGACGCTAATCATCAAAGTTCGAGAGCAATTCCAAAAGTAAAGTCACTGAAACATATAGAGACACGAAATAAATTTATTTTCTGTAATATATACAACATTTTTAAGGTCGAACAATTATCTATTGTTCTACATAATCACCATTTCGATCGATGCATTTTTGTAAACGCTGTGACAGTTTTTGTATGCCCACATCATACCAGCTCACCGGCCAAATGTTCTTTCAGCTAAGGGAAAATATGGTAATCACTGGGTGCCAAGTCCGAACTATAGCGTTGGTATGCGATGATGTTCCAACCAAAGTTTTGCAGAAGAGCGACGGATGTCGGGCGAGCGTTATCGTGAAGAATGCTTGCACCCTTGCTTAACATTGCTCTCCTTCGGTTTCGGTTCTGAATTGCCCGTCTGAATATTCCACGTTTCCACCAACTCTAAAACACTGAAAAAACTCAGACGGGCAATTCAAAAACAAAGAAGACATGGTGTAGCACCCTAATTTCACCAGACAATGTCGAAGTCCTTGCTGACTGAATTCCTGTGAATTGAAAGAAAGCGTAATTTAGCTCTTCCGATGTGATTTCTCTTGTGTATCGGGGAGTCAGCGTACCGCAATCTATAGGCTGATTAGGAAACTTAAATCTGTATTTCTGTAGATAGAATTAAACTTGGGGAAAGTGATAGCCTAATTTGCTAAACTCTTCATCCTGTCATTTAACGGCACAAAGTTGCAGGAAATGGAATACAATCATTGCGGTACCCTTAGTCCAAGAAGAAAGGGAAACAACGATTCACAACTACATTCCTGTTAGCATTACGACAGAAGCTAAGAAAGAAACAAAATGAGTAGAAGAAGAAAGATTATATTTGTAGGGAGAGTATAGATTCGAAGCAAGGGTACTCTTATCGTAGCTTTCATTAAGACCTAGCCGAATTCGAAGTCATTCTTGGGCTATTAATATTGTCCCATGCCTTGTTGTAAATATCGAAGTAGGTCGCGTAGCTTGTCATTTACTTGCTTATTTATTAGACGGAAAAAGAGGTTAAAGAAGAGAATAAAAGTTCTTATGACAGTCTCGTAAGGAAAGCGTCAAAGCGACTATTGTCTTTCTAACTCGCATCACTAATTTTACAACGAACATTGAATCGAGGATTCATTTGATCAAGAAATATTGAGTTATTTATTACAAAACAAATGTGGAAATAGATTTTACTATTTTTCACAAAATAAAAACTAGTCTGTTGAGGAATAAAATAAGTATATTAGCAGGATTGTAGTTTAGTTCATCAAGTTTCATTGCTGAAATTCCCTTCTAAGTTTGGAAGCGTTTCTTAGTTTGTTACAAAATTGGGCCGCCGATGTTAATAATATGGTAACATAGATGTAGCAGTTACTATAGTTAGGATAAGGAACCATAGGAAAATTGTGATTCATGGAGATGCTAGCAATCCACAATAGTTCAGAAAACTGACATCGATCGATCATATAAACATTGTAAAGGATATGTGGGCAACAAAGGTTGACCGGTAAATTTAGTCGTTTACTTTCTCTAGAACACAATAATACGTGCACGCTTAAGAAAGGTGTGTTGTCAATATGGTTGCTTATTATCTGTCATCTCATCCTCATGTCCCAGAAATTTTAAAATAAAAATTTCTACCGGTAGTCCACGACTTCATTTTTGCAGACTGTTAATGTACAGATTAATCTGAACGATTCTCAGTCAACGCATAGACAGGCAGAAGAAAAAGGTAACTTATTTCTTCCAAGTATAATACGATTCCGTTCGCGCCGAAACATTTCTGCTGCGAAAATTGACTAAATTCAACCAGCAGTTTCTGCGTGAGTCAACGAAAAATAATCAAATAATATTTCGGTAATCACATTCGTCGTCGCCATCTTCTGGTGAAGTGCGGTAGTGAAGATGGCGACGACGATTGTGATCGCCGAAATATTGTTTGATTATAACACTCCATTAACTCCGCTAGTCACCCGAGACAATTTTTAGATTCTCAACGCCGATAAAAACTGCATTTTTATGTACATTAAATACTCTTTACATCATCCTACGTGAATGCAGGAGCAGAGATATGGAGTAAGTAATTATTACTCTTCATGATATGGCTCACGATAACTACTAATCACTATATCTATAATTGCTATTATTAAATTTTATTCGCCCAAGATGTGTTCACTACTACTAGCCGCCGTTAAACATACTTGTACACTGACGGTGTGAAAAGTTACAAGTTTTAGCAACCCCCATCGCTCTTGTGGTCTTGCTCTTGATCTCCGATAATTTCTTGGCCTCTACTGTAACACCACTTTTATTAATTTTTCGTCTTTCCTCCGAGCAACATTCCCGACCCGTTGCCATCTCAAGGAGAAGGTCTATTCCAATATGTCTGTGACCATGGTAACTGATCTGATGTTGGTTTTTCTCTTCTCGTCTTTTCGACTGGAATGTACAATTTTCTTTGCCATAGGTCTTTGGATTGTCCAAAGATTTCATTGTGTAATCTCATTAAGTGTCCAATTCTCACAGCCGTAGAACAGCACAGGAAGAATGCACTGGTCGTAAACTGTTTCTGGGCATATATGATTTGAGACCCATGGAATACGTCCCAAAAGCTTACTATCCCAACAAGATTGGACGGAAAATTTCTGGTCTTACATCACCTCTCTTATTTACAAGTTCCCAAAGATAAATGAACTAATTGACATTTTCTAAACATAAATTTTTTATTTGTACATTTCCGCTCTGACGCATTCCTGATATCTATTTTTTTTATGAGAACTAAGTCTTTATTGGCGTACATCTGTTAAAAATTCGTCTCGTGTGTTCTGCCGGATAAGGTCTGCCATGTAAGGCGTTTCAACAGCTACCTCCGCTATCTTCATCAGATGAAATGGTAGATTGAAGTAGTTACTGCAACAAATGCCCCGACTGCAGCTTTTGTTTTAGAAAGCTTCACGCTCAACCCAACTGCTTCATACATAAAAACGAGATCATTAATCAAGGTTTGGAGTTCATTAAAGTCGTTGGTGAAATGTACAATGTCATCGCGTATCTCATTTTATTAAGTCTTCTGCGATGATTTTAGTTCCTTTTTCTGTCCATTCTAACTTTGACATTGACATCCGCAAGGCAGCTGAAAATAACTTCTGAGAGATGGAATCACCTTGCTTAACACATCTTTCGATGCAGAAATCTGTAGTTGGTTCCGTGACGCTCTGGAACACTGGAGAGGAGCCATGTATATCTCGGAGCACTCTGACAGAGGCAAACGTTTTTAATATGAGGATGTAAACAGAAAGTAGTAACGACCTCCTATAAATCTGTAGTGTATGTTGTTTAATAATTCATAGTAATAAAGGAGAAAAAGCCAATGACATTTCAGACTAACAAAGTATGGTGATAAGTACTAAAGTTGATTCTCGAGTTTCTGTTTGTTTATTTATTTATTTTTATTTATTTATCAATCTTGTTTCATGGATCCCTGCTGAGTAAGAACTTCTGGGATGTGAAACATGTCATGGTTAATACACATACATACAATATGAGT